>OW804096.1:80190702-80745230 GCA_942159475.1 Sthenelais limicola | reverse complement strand
CTTTGAGTAGTAGGACTAAACTTTCTTGGTGCAGAGGAGCTGCTGTCAACTGTCACAGCTTAAAATATGACAGTTGTCAGCGATTTGTGACAGCTATTTAACTCTATTGAGCAATTCCCAAGGTTATATGACTCATAGGAGTGACTCAAGACTACGTAGGGACTATTGGCATTGCTCAACAGGTGTCTATTGACTCATTAGAGGTCACATGACACTGTATCCAAGGGGGATTGCACAACAAGTACGCAATGACCTTACTGCGAGGTCACGTGACCTTTGTGAGTGCGAGGTCACGTGACACTGTATCCAAGGAGGATTGCACAACAAGTACGCAATGACCTCACTGCGAGGTCACGTGACCTTTGTGAGTGCGAGGTCACGTGACACTGTATTCAAGGGGGAGGGGGGATTGCACAACAAGTACGTAATGACCTTTGTGAGTGTGAGGTCACGTGACTCCATATTTATGAGGGAGAGTAGGAGTTGCTCAACAGATACGTATTGCTCAACTGCTCACCTTGTAATGGGAATTACCCAACAGCTTTGAATTGCCCGAAGTGTAGTCAGGGTGGGAATTACCCCGCATACACCTTTTAGCTTATATGGTTTTACTATTAGACCCTTTGCAGCGCTTACCCCATTTGGAATGTCCGGGAATAGTTGCCACAGTTAAAGTTAGTACTAATTAGTAATTAGTACTGTAATTAGTACTAATTAGTACTAATTAGTAATTAGTGCCAAATAGTAATTAGTAACCTAATAATAACTAAGTACTAGTTGTAATAGTAATTAATAGAGGCACTGTATACATTTGTATGTACACAGTGCTGTAATGGAAAGTCAATGCCACCATATAGTACTGCGCCCTAGTGTGTAATTTAAGTAATAGGTAATGATACAATGTGTGGACTTATTTTTTCAATGCGAATTGCACCATAGCGCGGGAAGGGAAGGTGGGAGTAATGTAGGTTTTTAGACTGATGTACAAGGACGAGGAGGAATTTACAGTTGAATGCGATGTCACAGGCAGAGGTAATAAATGTTCTAGCGAATCTTTGGGTGGAGTTAAAGAGGAAGGGAAATATTGATACAAAGTTTTTGTTGAGCGCGGTTACAGTAAGCTTACGTAGGATACCATTGTGAAATACACGTTGGTGTTATGATCCTACCATTGTATCAATGGGGCGAGGGGGTACATATAGAAAATGTAGTGACTATGAATGTATTTGGGACTTGCAATTGTTGAGCAAAGAGCATGGATAGTCACATGAATGAGGTTTTTTCGCAACTGGCGTCTTACTTGTCTAGGGACATTGAAGAGGAGCAGCTAATTCCCCTAATGGAGAGAACAGTAGAAGTAAGTAGTAATTATATTACCGCTTTTGTGAATTAGTAACTGTAATTGTATTATTGGCGTTTGTATACTATGAAATTTAATACTGTTTAGTTGCGAAAGGCACTGAAGATATTTTATTTATTTAGGTGTTGAAACGCCGCCAGGCAATTAAAGATAAGAGGAAACTGGAAGAGTTACTAGGAAAAATTGATAATACCGAACATTCTGTTAATACCTCACTTTCGTCTGCAGCGTTTCAGTTTAATGCAAATACTTTATCCCAAGCTTCTGTAACTCACCAACCTTTGGTGGACTTAACTAAAGCAGACACTTCTCAATCCTTTGCGACTTTTCAACCTGTAGGCGTTTTAGGTGGTCAAGTTCAAGAGCAAGGCGGGTCAGTAGATTTACATACTGCCAATGTTCGCACTAGCAATGCAAAAATTGACGGTGTTACTCGTTGTACCCCACTAAATGACGCGCAACTTCAAGTAAAAACAGCGCTTAATGTAAACGATGCATACAAATTATCTTACAGGAGGAAACGATCTTTAAATGTAAGTTCGAAAGGAGACCTAACCAAATCCAATGTAAAGAGAAGCAAGGATAAATTGGCCAGTTTTAGCCAAGGAAGAGCGGACATTAATGCAATAAAAAGATGCGGTTTACCTACATACACAGATAATTTTATGAGTGCTACACCAAAAAGTAATGCCGCTAGTATATCTAAATCTAACCCCTTTTATGCGCGCGCGGCTAATCGCTTAATACATTCACCAGTGGGATTTGTTCCCGAAGTTACTGGAACTTCTGAGCAAAGAGGTTTGGGGTGCGAGCAAAGGAAGCTACCTATATTTAAGGACGCTTTAACAGATCTGTCATTAGATCCATCTTTGTCTTCAACAGCGGCTCCCGAGCTTAATGCTTCTCCTTCGCACTTACCTTCCTATTCCCAATTTACTTCTATTTCCCCTGAGCGGGAGCAATCTGAGCTATTCTTTAGTGCGAGTCCTAACGCGTTTAATAGTTCATCGGTAAGAAATCGAGAGGCGAAGTTTCCACTGGATGTACTAGTGCAAGCGGCAAACGAAGTAGAAGCGAGGTCTTCATTGACTCTATCAAGTCGAGAGGTAGAGACAGTTGAGCCGATTTCATTGGAGGTAAAGAACAAAAAGAGAGAGACTGTCGGTTTTAAAATGATATTGCGTGAATGTGAGACAAGTAATAAAAAACTTACAAGGCAATTGTTTGTTTAGAAATTTTATATTATTATTACAGACGGAAATAGTGATTGGTGGTACAGTTCCTCAGTTAAAGATTAATAAGGATGTATTGAATCGCGTACGTGGTTAAGTTTACTATTATTATTGAAGGAGTTGTATGAAATAAGCAATTACAGAACGATTTAACTGATGGTGGCTTTATATATGTTTTCCACTATTACAGATATTGAGAGAATCTAATTTGTTACCACATGGTGGGTTTGAATGTATTGGTATAAACAAGATTCAAGGAAAGTCCTTTCGCCCGACTAAATGTGAGTCGATGACAACACAACCACTTAACACAACACACGCTCGATCGCCAATGGAGTCAACGAGTAGTAGTAGTAGTAACATTTTTACAATGGACGGAGCCTGCAATATGGATGTCATTTCCAGTGCGAGGTTGATGGGCTTGGAAGAGGAGGACGGAGGTGATAACAATAAGAATCGAATGGTGAGGCACTGAAAAATATAAATAGACAGTAATATAAGTAACGCTGATGAGACACATTATTATTATTATTATTATTATTTGTTTATAGGAATAATAACAGTGACATTCTTTTTTACAGGAACAATGCCGTAAATGTCGAAGAATGGTTGCAAGTGATAAACTAACAAATGGAATGTGCGGATCATGTTGCGCCGAGAAATTTAAATTTAGAGTTAGTTAGCTTTGTACATAGTTTTACACACATATCTATTGTGAATGATTGATTTATAGTGTAATGGTGTATAAAATGAAGTTTAAACTGAAATTATGTTATGAAATAGATATATAAACATATATTAAACAAATGTTGTTTATGATTTATTTAAAGACCATACTAACGAAGTGCGCAAGTTCAACAATGAGCTGCCAGTATTGCGGAAGAATATTTACTAGAACGTACAACAAAAAGCGTCACGAAAGCATTTGCTTGGTTCAGAAGTCTTGTGCTGTATGTGGATATAGACCTCAGAACAAGAAAGATGCGCTTAAACATGCAGTATTGCATAATCAACGCATGTACAAATGCAGAACGTGTGGGAAGAAATGCAATAATCGTAAAGACTTGTATATCCATAGAGGACATTTACATGGAAGTGGAAATGGTTTACAAGACGTTCCGTGGGATAATGCACCATGGGGAGATGACCAAGACATTCAGATGGCTTTCAATGCGAACAGAGGGCATGTATTAAGAACGCACAGAAGAGGAGAAATGACAATGCACTTTAATTTTCCAACGAATGATTTAAATGGGGGTGTAGAAGAAATAGACTCCCATATCGATGAAATTTCTAATGAAGTAGACCATGCATTTAAAGTGGATGTAAGCTTGGGAGTATTGCTAAGACATTCCGAAACAGGTGAACTGAGATATTTTATTCCATTTTCGAATGCTAGCGTTTTTAGTGAACCAATGTATATATCAAATCAAACGGGGTTTTTAAGATTAAGAACGCGGCTAAGAAATTTAGACTTGCACGAACTCGTTAGGCGTATGAGACCCAATTCTAAATGGAAACCGGTTATTATTTTAAATGTGGGATATTTTATAACATTAACAAAATGGCCATTGGGACGAGGATTTTGTCCAGAGTACTTACAGAGGAAAAAAAGTGTATTGTGCTTAGACACAATTAATAATCGTACTATGGTTGTTAGAGATAAACTTTGTGCATTTAGAGCATTAAGTATTCATAGAGGAGCAGAAGATATGGAATGTGAAACTAGAAGGTTATACACCGAATGGAGAGAGTTTAATGAAAATGTTCTAAATCGTTTTCTTCCCCAAAACCCAGCAGAATTTAAAGGGTTGTTAATGGAGGAATTTACAGATTTTGAACAATGTTTCCAGGTGTGCTTAAATGTATACGACTTGCAGCCAGATGATTCGGTAATTTTGCGTTATCTATCAAAAGAACTATTTACGACAATATTATATTTAAATATGTACGAGGAGCACTTGAGCTACATATCTGATTTTAAAGCATATGCACATAAATTTCAATGCGAAGAATGCCATAGAATATTTAATCAGAAAATGGAATTAATGAGGCATCGTAATGGATGTTTGGCACAAACGAGATATGAACTACACGGAGGTGTCTTTTCTCAAACGAAAACAATATTTGAAGAATTGCATGATGTTGGAATATGCACCAATGAGATAACATATCCATGGTTTGCTACTTTTGATTTTGAAAGCGTTTTAACAAAGGTTTATGAACAAAACTCAGAAAAATTAGTTTGGTTGCAAAATCACAAGCCCATTTCTGTAAGTATTTGCAGTAATGTAGAGGGGCACACCCAGCCGGATTGTTTCGTGCACGAAAATTTGGATGAACTGTTAAGGTTAATGTTTGAAAAGCTTAACATTATTCAGAAAACAGCAAAAACCCTAGCTGAAAGTAAGTGGAAGTCTGTTATACAAGAATTAGACGCAAAGTTGCAACAATGGCATGTTGAACCCGAAGAAGAAGAAGAAAACGCTGTCAATGAAAGAGGTGAACTAGACGATGAGGGACTGTCAGCCATAATATCAATGGATATACTAGAAGAGCAAGAAAGCGAGGAAATGAATATTATGGAGGAATTGATATGTTCTGAAACTAAATCAAAGAAAATGATGCACCGACACTTGCAAAGGCTAAAAATAAGGTTTGGGGAATATACACAAGTGTTGCCAGTGTTTGGATTTAATTCTTCAAACTATGATATTAATTTGATTAAAGAATTATTTTTTAAACACATGAAACTGGCGGATAATACAAATTTTGTAGCTAAAAGGAACAACTCGTACTTGGTAGTGCAGAACGATTGCTTCAGATTTATGGACATTTCAAACTTTTTGGCACCGGGTTGTTCCTATGCTAAATTTTTGAAAGCGTACAAAGTTCCAGAGCAATATTTAAAAGGGTGCTTTCCGTATGAATATATGGATAATGTCGAAAAGTTGAAAGACACTCAGCTTCCACCGCACGAGGCGTTTTACTCAAGCATGAAAAAAAGCAATATATCAATAGATGAGTATAATGAAATGCAGAGTGTATGGGAGGAACGCAGTATGAAAACAATGAAAGATTTTTTAATATGGTACAACAATGCGGATACTTTTGGGTTTGTTTTAGCAACCATTAAACTACAGGCATTTTACTTTGAAAGAGGAATTGATGCATTTAAAGTGGGTATTTCAGTACCGGGATTAGCACGCAGAATGTTGTATGACTCCGGAGCGAAACAAGGTGCTTATTTTTGTAAAATTCCTCCGGAACACAGAGATTTGTACAATATTATTAACAAAAATATTATTGGTGGACCTTCCATTATATTCCATAGGAAGTTAGTAGCAGGAGAAACTAAACTAAGACCAGAAGGTTCGGCCATATGTCAAAAAATTGTTGGATATGACGCATCCGCGCTTTACCTTTCGGCGATAGGGGAAAACATGCCTATTGGATTTTACATAAGAAGAGAAAAAGAGTTTAACTTTAGTCCTGAGAAGCTTCAGAAATATATGCTTATGTACATATGGCTAGACTGGCTAAACTTTAAAGATCCCACCATGAACATTAAACATGCTTGCAATAATGGTAAGGAAATTAGAATAGGAAGTTTTTTAGTTGATGGTTTTTCGGCGCATTTAAATCTTGTAATAGAGGTGTTGGGATGTTTTTTTCATGGTTGTGAGTGCCTAAAATATAAAATGAATGAAGAACTACGCCTAAAAAGAAACAAGCGTACCCAAGAGAGAAATCGAAGACTTATAGACTGGGGATATAATATTCAATTATATAAGGAATGCTTTATTCGTAAAGAGATGTCGCTGAATAGCGAATTGAAAATATTTAGCCAAAAATATTTACCCAAGTTCTATTCCAAATATCCATCTCGGGTAACAGAAGATACTATATTAAAAGCGGTCCAATCAGAGGATTTGTTTGGCATGATTGAAGTGGACATACGAATTCCGGCAGGAGGAAAGTCGGAAAAGTATTTCGGTGAAATGTGTCCGTTATTTTGTACAACGGATGTAAATTATGATATAATAGGAGAACACATGAAAAGTCACTGTGAGAAATTTCAGCTGTCGCAAGATAGTCGCAAGCTTTTAATTTCGGGTACAAGAGCTAGGCGGTTACTATTAGCAAGCCCGTTGTTGAAATGGTATCTTGACCATGGTTTAAAAGTAACGCAAATTTACCAAGTTGTTGAATTCCGTAAAGCTCAGTGTTTCAAACCTTTTGTAGCGGACGTGACGGAAGCTCGAATAAAAGGAGATAGTGACCCTTCTCAGAGCATTATTGCAGATACAATGAAATTAATTGGTAACAGTGCATATGGGGGAATGATCATGTCGAAAGAAAAGCATAGAAATGTGTTTTATACGGACAAAAAAAACACAGCAATGCTTAAGGTGAATAGCCCCTTATACCGTAAAATGGCTGAACTAGGGCAGGGTCATTATGAACTTGAAATGGCGAAAAGAAAGATTGTTTTAAACCTTCCAATATATTTAGGATTTTTTATTCTTCAGTACGCTAAAAAAAGAATGCTAGAGTTTTACTATGACTGCTTGGACATCTACATAGATAGGAACAACTTTTGTATCGGAGAAATGGACACGGACTGTTACTATTTAGGCATTGCGAATAAAACCCTGGCAGAGGTTGTTCGTCCAGAACTAAAAGAACAGTTTAATCGTGAAATATACAACAGGTGTGACGATTGTCTTGATCCGGTTTGGTTTCCAAGAAAATGTTGTGATGTTCATGAAAGAAGAGACCAAAGAAAACCGGGTTCATTTAAATTAGAGGCAGAAGGAGAGGAACTTATATGTTTAGCGAGCAAAACGTATATGCTAAAAGATGGAGATCATATTAAATTTAGTTGCAAGGGTATTAATAAAAGTCGAATGGAAAATGTATATCTAACATACAGTTCCGTTTTACAAACACAGAAACCAAAGCAAGGGGTAAACAGAAGCTTCAGGGCAAAACAAAATGGAATTTACACCTATGAACAAAATCGAAGCGGGTTTACATACTTCTATTGTAAAAGAGAGGTACTGGAAGACGGGGTTTCAACCCGTTGTTTAGATATAGAACTGTGCCCGTGGAAAGATAATATCGCTTATTGGTTTGATCAGACTAGTCCTCTCTCAATGGAATATCCCTGTAAAATAAAATGGGAAGATAAAGTATTTGTGAATGTTGAGCAACTTTATTTATATATGCTGTGTCAGTTTCATCGAGATGAACCTAGATGCAATGAAATTTTTCAATGTCGGGGTACGTATCAATTAAAAAGAAATACAAGGAGCATTATGCAAGGCTTTCGAGCGAATTGCAAATGGTATGATGTAATGAGTGAGGTTATGAAGGGACTTTGTAAGATAAAACTTTACTTGAATGAGGAGGTGAAAGAAATTTTAAAAGTTTCTAAGGATTTACCGTTAATATATTGTCGGTGTCAAGAACACTACTGGTCATGCGGTTTTAATAAAAAAATTGCTCGATTTACAGAATGCAAAGACTTCATAGGTAATAATGTACTTGGTAAAATTTGGGAGGGAATAAGAAAGGAACACAAAGATAGTATAGGTTAGTGTAAAGTTTAGCCATGAAGGTGGTGGATGTTCCGGAATACGTGTTTCACACCCCAAGCACAATATGCATTAGTGGTGCGACATCCAGTGGAAAGACCCAATGGGTTAAAAGAGTACTAAAGTATAGAGAAAAAATGTTTAGTTCCACTTTTAATCGCATTGTATATTTTTATGGAATATGGCAAAAAATATTTGACGACATGCTCGATATTGATTTTGTGCAAGGCTTACCGGAGGACATATTAAAATTTTCCAAAAAAGAAGGAGCAGAGTTGTGGATTATTGATGATCTTATGCAAGAGGTAGTGAATAACAAAGCGGCCGAAAAATTATTTACTCAAGGAAGTCACCATTTAAATTTGACTGTTATTTTTATCTCACAAAATATATATTCTCAAGGAAAGTCAAGTCGGGGTATTAGCCTTAACACTCATTATAATGTACTCTTTAAAAACCCGCGTGATATTCAACAAATATCCCGATTGGACTCACAAATGGGGATGTCAGGTTTACTCAAGGAGGCATATGCTGATGCAATTAGCACGCCATATTCATATTTACTAGTTGATCTTTCACCACACAACCACTTAGAGATGAAATTGTGGACTAGGGTTTTTCCCGACGAGGATCCCGTAGTGTACATATAAAGCGAGAAATAACGGGTAAAGAGCATTACTTGAAACGAGGTAGTAGAAGGAGAGACAATTTAAACCATTACCATTTAAAATGGCTCCTTTACCCATGTCTTCGATGTTCTCGGAATACGGAGAAAGGCTGGAAACATTTAGAAATTGGAGACACTTTATTTCCAAGTATGTTTTGGCGAGCAATGGATTTTTCTATACAGGATTTAGAGATGAAGTGCAATGTTTCCACTGCGGGATTAAGCTACATTCATGGCAAGACGGGGACGTTGTACAAGCTGAGCACGCGTTTCATTCACCGAAATGCGAACCGGCAAAAAGAAAATTATTAGACATTACTTATACCGTAGAAACGCTAAGCAGGCTTGTTGGCCAGGTGACCGAGCTAAAGAAGCAAACAGCCAGGAATAGCAGACGAATGGAGCTCTATGAAAGGTATAAAACACAGACCATGAACCAAGAAGGTTATTTGACCGGGAGGCATCCAGCAGCTCCGTTTTCACTTGATGTGTGTGACGGCCCTGACGAAGAAGAGGACGAAAGCAAGACCAGTGGCGTACAAATCGCAAGCAGTTGCTCTCTTAACGGCTAAGGTTAGAAAAGAGAGGTAAAAGAGCAAAAGAAATGTCAGATTTGCTGCGAAATCAGTGGGCGTTTCTTAATTTGTTTCTTTTGACACCTAGCAAGAAGCAAGCGTTGGTCTTAATAACCTCAGCAACCAACGAGCAAATAAAGGCTTTAAGTGAAATAGCATTAAATCTTTTAAGTCTTCCGTTAGAGCCACAAGCGAAAGAGGAAGTACACAGAAATAGACGGCTTTTAAAAAAGTTAGCAAACAGAAACAACAGCATAAAAACAAAGGCGAAACTACTTAAAAGGCATTTTGAAAGAGTTATTGACGTTCTTCACCCCGTTAAGGACAACCTACTAGAACTCGCGCAATGAAAAAGATGGCATTGGTACCGTACGACCAATATATTTCATGGCAGTCTTTAAAAACCGTAGAGCCGGAAATAATAAAAACTGCAGAACCAGAAGCAAAGCAGTCATTTTCGGAAACTTTACAGAATGTAAAAACGGAACTTGACTCTCAGGAACAAAAAACAGAGCCTACAGTGCAAGCAGAACCTTTGTTGCGACATCCTTCTACTCTTACAGAGCATTTATCAGATGAAAAAGCCGTACTAAAACGAGGTAGGGGGAAAAAACAACACTTTAAACCACCGCCTGGAATACCATTACAGGCGAAGAAAAGAAAACTTAGTTTTGACTGGGCAGCGTTATGGGAGAGACTGTAGACAGCTATTTAAAAGGGATATACTACAATCCCAAACATCCAGCCGGATTCGCTGAGGGTAGTAAACTGTATGCCGCGGCTAAAGAAGATGGAAAAAGGTTTAAGCGTAAAGACATCGAACAATGGTTAGAGAAGCAGGAAACGTACACCTTGTTTAAGGAACCTGATGAACCAAAAAAGAGACAACGAGTTATTGTTCCAAAAAAGTTTTTTCAGTATGACGCAGACACCGCGCATTTTACTAAGTTAAAAGATAAAAATGACAATTTTTCATATTTTCTTGTATGTATTGATATATTTACTCGATATACATGGACAAAACCTTTAAAAACAGTTAAGGGCGCAGAGACTGCGAAGGCATTAGCGGTTATATTTAGTGAACATAAACCAAAGGTTTTAAGATCTGACGGAGGAACAGAATTTAATAATAAATGGGTTAAAAGCCTTTTAAAGGAGAAAGGAATTAAACAAGTTATCACCAGAAATGAAACCAAAGCGAACTTCGCAGAGCGTGTAATAAAGACACTAAAAACAAAACTTAGTAAGTATATGTTTTACAAGCAGTCTTATAGATGGATTGATGTGTTGGAGTCCGTTACAGAATCGTACAATCTGTCTTTTCACACGAGTATACAGCGCAGTCCCGTAAACGCATTAACAGCTTCAAAAGTAGATATTTGGAACATTCAGTATGAACCAAGAAAAAAGAAAAGCTTTCTTAAGAGGGGAAGGAAAAAAAGACCACCAAAAGGGAGAAGTATATTTAATTTTGAGAAAGATGATGTTGTTCGTGTATCAATAGCTAAGCATCCATTTAGCAGACAGTATAACGAGCATTGGACAAATGAGTTGTTTGTAATAATGGATAGACAGGCAAAACAGGGCATTGCGCAGTATAGCATTAAAGCGTGGGATAACGAACCTATTGACGGTAGGTTCTACGACGAAGAGTTGGAGCGAGTACACGTAGACGAAAACACATCATATAGAGTCGAAAAGGTTATTAAGAAAAAAAAACTTAAAGGTAAAGCGGGCTATATAGTTCGTTGGTATGGCTGGCACCCCAGATTTGACAGTTGGATCCCAGAGGAGGAACTAATAGATTTTGAAAAAATCTAATGTATTTATTTGTTAACTCTAACGATTCCAAGGATAAATTTCCATGTAATACAACATGGGACTTTACAGTGGAACTTAGATCAAATGTTAATTTTGAGGAGCGAGCGTGGGAATGCGCGTTATTGGAAATACAAGTTAAAGGTGTAACAACTCTGACAGAGGATTTGTATGTGTATTGCGATTTGTTGGAGTATGACTCTCTGTCGAAAGATCAGTTTAGAAACTTACTTAGAATAGCTAGTTTAACCGGGGAAGTAGGCATACCGTATTTTATGCCTGTAAAACCGGAAAGTCCATGCGATAAAGTAAGAATATACATTAAGACTGAAAAAGGAACACCACCTTCAGTTCAAAGCGAGGAAGTGAGGTGTACACTTCAATTAATTCCTAAAGAATGAGTTTCGTGCCGTATTTGCCTAGTTCTGAAACGTGGACAAAGGTTACAAATCCCATAGGAAAATCGAATACGAGGCTAATACAAACAGGAAAAGGAGCGAACAGCGATATAGTCGTTGTTAGTCCTTCGGAGCAAGTAGTAGAGAGAGCTAAAGCCGCGTTAGTCGAAGAAAAGAAAACTAAAAGCATGAGATGCAAGTCTCATTTATCGCCTAGAAGCGGAAGGGGTAGGACGGGCACTAAAAATTCCCAGCGCAAACGAGGTAAATCGCAAGCCAATAAAACTAGGCGCAAAACCAAAAAAGCGGGAGGAAGAAAAAGAGCACCCAGCAAAAAGGGTAAAGGAAAAAGAAAAACTTCTACTCAAAAACGACGGTTTAAGCAATAAAAATGTCATCGTCTTCCACATATATACTTAATAACGCGGAGGAAGGATTTACCGAGCGTTTGGACTTATTTCACCTTCCTCCGGTAGACACGTCTATAAAAAACATCTGTATTAAGGAATTTAAGCCTACGGGAGTAATTTCAAGTGATTCACCCATTACATTTGATGTTCAAAACAATTCGGGAAATTATTTGGACTTGAAAAATACACGGCTGTTGACCACTTTACAAATATTTAACGATGGGGGAAAACCAATTAAAGCCACCACAGTAGATGACGTAACTCTGATCAACATGGGCAGCATGTCCATATTCAATCGAATGGAGGTTGGGCTTCAGCAAACTCAAGTTAATGGTGGTGTGTCTTGCAACTTGGCCTACAAAGCATATCTAGACACCCTGCTGCGTTATGGGGTAAATGACCATATTAACTGGTTTTCCATAGGGGGGTTTGCAAAAGACTCAGCTGGATTTATGGACGAACATGTGAAAGCATCAGCAGTGGGCTCGGGCGTTTCAACGCGTCATGGATGGACTACTAACGGTAAAGAAGTGAAACTTATGTCAACTTTAGCTTGTGACATAGCTGAACAGTCCCGGTTAATAGTAAACGGCGTACCGCTAAGCATAAATCTTTACCCGGCTACAGATCCATTTAGGTTGCTGTACGCACCTTTTACTTCAGGCGGTACACGCACTTCTAAAACCTATTCTGTCCACATTAAAGACATCACATTGCAAGTTCCCTTTGTTAAAGTTAATGAGGGGCTACTACAAGTTCAGAATCAGAAAATTGAAAAAACGCCGGCATTGTACCCTATTATCAGGAGCGAACTAAAGGCCTTTAACATTCCTCAAGGTAATTATGAGTGGGGAAGGGATGGCATATTTCAAGATCTAATCCCAGATGAACTTGTGATATGTCTGGTCTCAGGAACAGCGTACAACGGCAATTCTACAAAAAATCCGTTTAACCTACAGCACTTTAACCTGAACAAACTGAGTTTCGAAGTAAATGAAAAATCCGTTCCCGGACGCCCCTTTGAGCCGGACTTTGCTAATAACCACTTTACAGAGGCTTATGCGGCGTTGTTTGAATCACGTCCGCCACATCAAAAGGAGGCCCCCAACATTTCCCAGGAAGACTTTAAAGGAGGATACGCAATATATATTTTTGACGTTAAGAAGCACCGACAAGAAGAAGTGCTTACCACACTAAAACGAGGCAACACCCGACTAACAGTCTCATTTGCGAACAAACTTCCAGAAGCAGTTACACTAATTGCGTATGCCACAAGTCCCAGCCTGGTTAAAATTGACTCCGCGCGAAATGTGTACGTAGAAAACTAAGCATGGATCAAATTAGAGGAATGAGCGATGTGGACATTAATAATTGTTTAAGTTCGATACCAACATACAAAGGAACAGTAACTATTGATGATTTACCGACAAAAGCGCCTAAAGGATCGCGATATTACATATTAAACACAGTTAATTCGTGTAAAGGAGATGAGCACTGGGTTGTTGTCTATTTACCGATGAACAGAAATCAATCTGCTGAGTTTTTTGATTCACTTGGACAAAATCCTGAATATTACGATCCGGTATTAAATAATTTTTATGTAAACAACGCAAAAAAATACCAATACAACGCTAAAGTACTACAAGGAAATAAAAGCACGGTGTGCGGACAATACTGTGTGTTATATATTTATCTGAAATATTTTCATAACTGGACAATGCAAGATTTTTTAAGTATATTTAGCTCTGATCATAAGAAAAATGACCAAATTGTGGAATTTTGGAGCAAATGCGGTTAATAATGCCTGTAATGCTAAGTTACAATAGTAATAATTCATTGAAAATAAGCTTGTATCTTTACTAGTTTTATACTTATAATGTAGCTGTATGTATGTTGAGCAGTAAATAAAGAGTATTAAGCTCATACCAGCCTTTTGTTATTGAGGAGTTAATCCAATGTCGTTTCATTCCACTGCGCTTCCATTTCGAGATACTCTACACTCGCTCCTGTCCTAAGTCTCCAGCTTCTAAATCGTGCGAGAATAGAATCAGCAAACTTTAGTTTGTATGACAATAATAATAATGACACAAATAACATGATAAGTACACCCACACTAACTCCAATACCAATAGCAATCGATCTCCTCGCAGGTTCATTTAAAGTTTCAATAGCACTGCTGGCTGATACAACACTTAAGGAAGGTTGCGAGCTAACGTGGGACCAACTAGCACTAATAGTCGGTAAGATAGTCATAGCACTCAATGTAAGTGCGGAAGTTGGTCTAATAATGCTGACGCTAGTATTTAGGTATGAGCTGCTGCTGCTGCTGCTGCTGCTGCTGCTGCTGCTGCTGCTGCTGCTGCTGCTGCTGCTAATGTTGGTAGTGGTATTGGTGATTGTGGTGGCGGTGGTGGTGGTAGTGGAAGCACTGTGGGTAGTCAAAGGTGAGGTTAGCAGAAAAGTTGAAGGTGGGGTTAAATCTGTAGTGCTGCTAATTGCTGAAGATGGGCTTGGTACTGAACAGTCTGTTTTCAATTTAAATGTTAAATTACTCGGAATTGAAGAACAATTAAATTGCACAGCCGAGTTTGTTATATCCACAAATATGACACTGTGGAAAAAATCAAAAAATCTTATGTGAAACCTATCCATGCTAGAGCCCTTGAAATCGAATACTTTTGTATTTTTCGGGGCGCAAAGTCGAGGATCCATCGGATTAAAGTTCTTGTTCCTGCATATTATTTTATGATCAATATGGCACTCACATTTAGGTGAGACTCTCCAGCACAAATCCATCGCTTTACCCACCTGGCATTCATAGGTATCATGTGTAGCGACAAAAGGAATGAACGCCAGTATTAACCATACCGACAGCAAAACCGTGAAAACAAACATCCTCTTTCCCTGGTCTTCAGAAACGAGAATAAAACACTTCCTAGGGTCTGTAACAAACAAAAATTTAGTCTATCACTACTAGCACATATACATAACATTACATGTAAGTCAATTCTTGAATGTACAATCGCTATTGCGTTAAATCAGACTGTAGCATGGTACGACGTAGAAGCACAAATATCTAGATAATCCCGGAAGTATTGTTTTAGCTCTCATGATTAAGAAATGGGCGCTCGTGGATAAGCCAAGTTCTTCTATTTCTGTATTGTCTACTCGTTAGCGAGTATATCGCTGTAGTCAAAAAGTGCTTATCAACAAATACCCAAGTTGACTAAAAAGCATTATCTCTAAAGTTCATTTTTTACTCCACAACAGCTGACAAAGCGTAAATAGGAAGATAACTACCACAGGCTCCCGCACCCACATTTCATCGCAAACAACACGTGGGACCTAGTTTCTCCTGCCTTGATACTGGCAAAAACACCGATAATATATCGCCCTCAAGTTTACGCATAGAGTCATTTTAGTGTGTCACTGTACCTTTCTCGGTATCTTAAGACTGTCAATTAAGTGTATATTTAGCGAAACGCGGGGTTAGACATTTAAAATTAGCTAATTTTCAAGGCTTACCTTTCGGTATTTTCTCTCGATGAACGTTAAGGGAGAAGAAGGCACCACGATGAAAAAAACCGGAAGGACAAGGACGGCAGACAAGGGCGGCAGAAAATAATTCTACTATAGATATTTTCTTTTCCCTTGTCACGGCCTCTTGATGACTTTCTGTATTAACTTGTAAAAATATAGAGAAAGAGAAAAGTCTTCTTAAATTTACGCAATGTGTGTTATTCACACAGATGGAATGTTGTTCGCGCGAATATATTCACTGCGGTGTGTGACGTCACTACCTTAAAGGGAGTTCCCGCAGGGATTTCCCTAGATACACTAGAGTTCAGCAGAAACTATGACGTCATTATTTAAAAATATACCGCTTTCTCTATATATTAACTCACTCCTTTTTAATTCAACAGTGTAAACATTTCAGTGGATTAAGTATTATAATTATCAATCGGTGTATGGCGATGTTCCGGCTATATATGCGTATATTTATCGTAATTTACCTCGCGCGCTTTATTAAAGGGAAACCCCGATATTATTGCCTCCGAATGCAGTTAGTTGAATAAATAAATAAATAAATAAATTTCCTTACACCGCAAAAAGACTATTTTTAATTTATAATTAATTTATAAAATCATACTAATTTATCTATCAGTGAAATTAAAGTAATATATGTACTGTTTACATCACGTGACGAGGTAAACCTTTCCTGTTAGTGTTGGCGCCTTTTTTTCCTTCAAGCACACTACATCCAAGAAAGCAGCAAGATGGACAAGCGCGCCGGCGTTTTGCTTCTTGCGGTCTATTTTCTTCTTTGTGTTGAGGCAAATATTTGCAGAATTTGTGTTTGCCGGGGGCAAACAAAAAAGTTAGTGTGCGGTTACCGAGTGACCGAAGGGCATCTGTTCAATCCCCAAGTCAATACGGATTGGATTGAGATAGTTGATTTGTCGGCTGCTCGTCTGTTATCGTTGTCTTCTTTTGATCTACGAAGAACTTTGGGAGTGTACCCCAACCTCAAAACAATTAAAGTAGGACATTTGCAGATCGAAGATTGTGAAAAGACCAGTGCGATTTTTAAATCGCTGCACATCAGCTTTATTTCCTCTTGTCCCAAACAGGTAGGTAAAATATATGTGACCCAACACCCCAAAACCAAGCACTTCTCGATTTTAAGGTGCCTTACAATTCAAAAAGAGGTCAGCTTTAGTTGTACAATGTTGTTCGGATCTTGAGCCTATGTTTATTATTCCAAAAAATCAAAACTGAGAAAAATGACTAAAACTATTTTTATTTTTAAGTTGGAAGTTTGGGAGATGGTAATTTAGATATGATAAAACTTGATGGCAAAACTTTAACTCAATATTAATGAAATAGCGATTTTCTGCCTTTGCATGGCTGTAGTTCAACATGGACTTAAGCAAAAAGAGTCTGTTTTTGGGGTGTTGGGTCAGCGCGTATAATATAATATATATGACACAACACCCTAAAACCGGATATCTTAATATTTAAAAAGAGGTTAACTTTGGAAAATGTTTACAAAGCCGTTCTTGCATATATATGTATACACAAAAGTAGAATTAAATATCATTGAAAGACATAAAACCGGTGTACAGCTAAGGATTACTTATAAAAGCGGTTAAATATAGTTTGCTATGGAAAATTAATATTTGACTACATTATACACGCTGGTTTGCTATGAAAAGTTAATATTTGACTACATTATACACGCTAGTTTGCTATGAAAAGTTAATATTTGACTACATTATACACGCTGGTTTGCTATGAAAAGTTAATATTTGACTACATTATACACGCTGGTTTGCTATGAAAAGTTAATATGGGCGTGGAAAGCATCCTCTTATGTTATGCCTCGTTAAAATGTCCTTTCTTTTAAATTGCGCCTTGCAAATAACGCATGTAGGTTTTCCCGCCGTTTTCTTAGGTTTAAGTTCCTTATGATGACTTCGGCTATGTCTAGCCATATTTGCTCTATGCGGAAACACTACCCCACAAATCTCACAGAGAAACCCGCAAAAAGAGGTAGAGGCATTAGCTGCAGAGACACGCGTACTTGGTCTTTTCACGCGCATCCCCCTCCCCAGCACTTCTTGATTTTCTTCTTCTTGATTTTCATCATCATCGTCATCATCATCATCATTATCTGATGTAGGGGAAACTGGAAAAATATTTATTGGCACAACGTTACCGCTTTTGTCTTTTAATGGTGTAATTACTACGGGTTGAGAAGATGAGGGTGTAATCGCCACAGGTTGAAGAGTCTTTGCTCTGTTTCCCTTTCCCTTTCCCTTTCCCTTTCCCTTTGCAGGGGTGGAGGGAGTTGTTGATGCGGGAAAGGACAACAACGCGTACACGTTACCGTTATCCACAAGCGCGACAGTAATGGTATTTGGAGGGCAAGGATTAGCGATTTTAGAAGATGCAACAAAGGAGGATAGTTTAACGGGCGCGTCTGCCGTGGGCTGTGCTCCTGCGGAAGCTGAAAATAGTCGCCCTGGTTGAGATTTGGGGCTTGAAGTGGAAGGCGTAGGTTCAAAGCTTTGCTCGAGATTTTCTTGAGAAGAACTTGAAGTGGAAGGCGTAGCTTGCTCGGAGATAGGAGTAGGAAAAACGGATTCTAAACCAAAAGGGACGTTCGAGGAAGGGGTTGTATAGCCCGCAAATGATCCGTCCGAAGGTGTAGAAGTTGGGGTAGAAGTAGAAGTGAGAGAGTTATCTAAAAGCTGGCACAATTCAGGAAATATTGTTTTAGTTTCTTGATAGCGTTCAAAAGGTAACTCCTCCTTTTCAAGGGGTGTTGTCCTAAAATCCTGAATTTCTTGATAGCGCTCGAAGGGTAAAGTTTCCTGTCTGGAAGGATTTGTTTCTTCAGTTAAAACAGATAGAATTTCGTTATTTTCTCGTTCTTGTTGTTGTTTGGTAAGAAGAACCTGAAGATTAGCCTTAGCTTCAATTTCAAGAACTTGGATCTCCCGTATAAATTCTCGCGTTGATAAAATTTGCTCCTCGATACTTTTCAAACCAGCCTCGGACATGATTATGTCAAGACTGTAACCCCACCAGTGAAAACAAGACATAACCTTTAAAGATGGAAAAGGGGAAAAACATATCATTGCCATGTGCATTGTGTCTCCGCGTTTATTGTTTTTGTAAACAGATTAGGGCGGCCACTTTTACCCGGTTTGCGTCGCGCGTGAGTGTATGCGCCCACCCGCCCGCCCGCCCGCCCGCCCACCCACCGCCCACCTACAAAATCACTTTTATCCTTTCTCTGTACTAATAGCTATGTTTCATCTTTTTTTAAAAAATAGACGACGCCTCGACTTTATGATGGGGAAACAAACGAAGAAACGCCAAACCTAATTGACACCACCACCACCACCACCACCAGCACCACGGCCAGTAGCACCGCCAGTAGTGCCCCCACCACCACCACGAGAGCCAGCAGCCCTACCACCACCACCACCTCCACCACGAGCGCCAGCAGCCCTACCACCACCACCACCACCACCACCACCGATGCCGCTGCCGCCACCACCACTCCTGCGTTTTCATCTAGGGTCCCTGCCACCAGCGACACCACCACAGCCGAGACCACTTCCAGACAACCCAGCACTACCACCCCCATAACCTCCACCTTCCCCCATGGAACCATCGGCGATTTTCCAACAAAATCAGCACTTGTGAAGGTAAACAGTAATGAACTACTTTTGTACTGCGAGAGAAATAATTCACCATTTTAGATAGTCTTAGCGTGTTTTATTCAGGTGTAATACTCTCAGTGCGTTTTATTGTTGTGTATACACTTGGTACATTTTACTGTTGTGTGATACATGTTTTTTTCATTTTTCAGGGGCGAAATGAATCGGCCATCGCTACACAGATTAGAACGATTGTTTCCCGATTTATTTCAAATGATGACACCGTAGATAAGGTAGTTAAATGGGCTGCAGGCGCCCTCGCGCTAATTTCCATTACTCTTACGGTAATTGGTTACATTCTTAAATGTCGCAAAAAAACCGCGCGTGAACATGAACACTTCGAGTTAACTAACATGGGAGGGAATACCCCGGCGCCAAATACGGGTGGAACCCCATTGGTAGGTAACGGGGAAAGGGACAATACTGTTCCCGCCACGGACTCTCCCAAGACCACGGCGATCAAACATCTAA
The DNA here is from genome assembly GCA_942159475.1 of Sthenelais limicola. Classification (NCBI taxonomy): domain Eukaryota; kingdom Metazoa; phylum Annelida; class Polychaeta; order Phyllodocida; family Sigalionidae; genus Sthenelais; species Sthenelais limicola. The sequence goes on along the minus strand of OW804096.1, from coordinate 80,725,467 downwards.
CCCCCTACATCAGTAAAGCTCTGCCTAATTATTTGCTGGATCCCCTCGCCGCTTCTATTTCTCGCGCCACGGAGGGAAAGGTAAATCTTCATCAGGGGCGAGGGAGTAAACGTATGCGCCCTAGGGCGAATACGGTTACCTTCCGCGACTCACTTTATGGTGTTCCTCCCCCTCTTCCCAGCCAACTCCCCCTAAATGATGACGAAGATTATCTGTACCCCCTACCCGCTCCCCTTCAACACTCCGAACGCCGCAAGCATGTCTCTCCACTTTCCTCCCCTGTTGCTCGCAAGAAGACGCGCCTAGAGGTTAGCCCCCTTACCACCCCCATTATTCGCCCCACTAAGGTTCCTCCTCCTCCTCCTTTCTCTCTTAGTAACTATGAAAACATTTTCATCCAAAACCCCGGGCAGGCTATTTACGAAGAATGTAAAAACCCATAGGTATAAAACACCCACTAGAATATATCGGATTTAAATTTCTTTTAAATAACGTACAATTAATAGTTCTATGAAATTTATTACTTTTTTGCTGAACTTAAGGTAAGCTACGTCACGCTAATTAATATTCGCTACGATAAATACATTTTTAGCTTTATTAGTTGTGGATTACTGTAAATTGAGCATTTTTTAAACAAAATCTAAGTCCGATTTTTCAGTTCTCTACCTATGGAAATCGCACGATTTTTCTCTTCGTAAATACCCTGCTATATGACATTGAACGGGAAAGTTCTTTCCCTCAAAAGTTCTTTTATATACGTCCTATGACAGCTGTATGCTGGTTACATTGTTTTTACTTGTTATCGTTTACTGTTTGGGTGGGGTTTTTTTTGCCTTCTCGCTTTCTGATAAAACCCTTCCCGCTCGATAGCGATTAGACTCTATTCTCAGATATATGTCTTGTGCTCTATGTAGTAGAACTATATTGGTGCATGCGTCTTTAGTAAAACTACATTGATGCATATGTCTTGTGTATTAAAACTATATTGGTGGGGATCCAGCGAGTAATTAGGTATATGTTTGTGCTCTATATTTTTGATACTTTCAGTATCAAAAGTAAACATCGAACAGTTGACTTTCGATTAAACTTTATTCTCAGATATATGTCTTGTGCTCTATATAGTAGAACTATATTGGTGCATGTGTCTGTAGTAGAACTATATTGGTGCGTATGTCCTGTGTAGTAGAACTATATCGGGGGAATTCAGCGAGTAATTAGGTATATGTTTGTGCTCTGTATTTTTGATACTCTATATTTTTTATACTTTCAGTATCAAAAGTCTATCGCCGCCTTCCATACCTTTTTTTGGCGTACGTGTGTAACTTGATATTCGCGTATATAGTATAACTATATTGGTGGATCAGGCGGGTAATTAGGTGCTCTATATAGTAGAACTATATTGGTGCCCCTTTTTTGTTTTTTGATACTTTTAATATCAAAATCGCCACCTTCCATGTCTTTTTTTTGGCGTGCGTGTGTAACTTGATATGTATCATTTCGCGTATATGTTCGCGCTCTATATAGTAGAACTATATTGGTGCTCCTTTTTTGTTTTTTGATACTTTTAATATCAAAAGCATCAACATATATTGCCACCTTCCATACCTTTTTTTGTGGCGTACATGTAACTTAATGTATCACTACGTTTTGGTGCTTTTATTTTATGTAAAGGGCGCTAGTTAACAGTGCCTTTTTATGTAAAGGGTGCTAGTTAATAGTACCTTATGGACGAAAAATATACCATAAAAACATTGCGGTTATACTTTTATTACTCAGCAAAAAAAACACGTTTGTACCTCATTTTTGGTACTTCATTCTTCGCACAAAGACCTTACAAAGCATTTTATATATATAATATATATATGGTTATGGTTTTGTTCTATTCTATACCATAAATATCAGCATTACGACTGTATTTTATTTTAGAATGATAAAGTTGCTGAGCAATGCCAATTTTTGCTTTTTACATTTCGTTAATAACAAGGTATACAATATGTATATTAATAAACGCTTGTATACATAACGTTAAACACCTTTTCATTGCTATTATTTCACAAAAGGATGAATTTCATGGCTCGGATGGAAGCCCGTATAAGGAAATACACCATGCTCGTAAGACTCTTAGGACGTTCTAAACTAAGATTTTGAAATAAGGACAAGTGCCTTCAATGCGGGACTCGAACGGCTAATGTTTCAATTGCTACCCCCTATCTATGTCGGTAAGAAATCTAACGTCTTATCCATCTAAGCCATTGAAATTCACCCAATTGATACAACTATTTAACTCTGGGATATCACAACTCCGACTAGGGTATTACAGCTAAACTAAGTAATAAACCAATTCCATGCAAAACTTTTCACCAGCTGGTATCAAAAAGGTCAGCTGTGCAAAACATACCACTTACGTATGTGCTGCCACCTAAGGGCTACTTTTTTAACTATTTCTACTAATCCGTATTTTCAAAGCTGATGGTTATAAATTCCGCTGGAAAGTTAGTGTCCGGCATTGTCTCCATTTGAGGAATGGCATTCCATTTCTCTTTTAAAACTCTGTTACAAATTTCATGGGTTACACTTACAGCTGGGTAAAGCTTTGAAATTTTTAAAGTCTTTAAAAACAGTTCTTCGAGGTCAAGCTTCAAATGAGCTAATGCGTAGTCTTCCAGTGATATGTCGTCTCCAAAGTCAACACAACCACCGTGATGGTCCGCCTGACTGCCCGCTTCACATACACATCCAACGCATTTCATCTTTTTCTGTGTCTCATATTCATTTTTTACTAATAGATAATACACCATGGATGCTAGCTCCCTTGGTGTGGGTACTGGAACCATTTCGGAGGATATTTCCAGTGAAATGTCTGGGTTACCTTTCCTCAGATTTTCCATAAAATCCAATGCTGATTTGCGACAAGTCTGTTTGCAGATAAACCTGTGATCAGCGCTAGAGCACACTTGATCGTCACCATTCACAACATTCCACGTGTAAAGAGGCATCATTGGGGAAATAGCTTTCACCTTAGTGGACGAAGATGAAGAAGAAGAAGGAGCGGCCATTCCAAAACCAACAGACTGAGTATCGCTATTCTGATCAAAAGATGCCGCCCTTTTTAAGCCTTTCTCAAAATCAATTTTCGCCAGACTTTCCACTTCCGAGGGCGTCAAGTTAAAGCAATCCCATCTAAAATAAAATATTAAATAATTAAAGTTTCATACCTTAAAGGATTATCTGCTAAGTAAAACTTATTACTAGTAAATTAAACAATTCCATTTTACTCTATTAAAATTTATTATTGTGTTAATTTACTTACGCGATTCTTTCGCCCTCCGGTGAGACATGGACAAACTTTACATACTGATTTCCACTGTATTCACACATTTCCACGCTCCATCCTCCGTCAAATGAAAGAGTCTCTCCCTTAAAAATATCCCCAATGCACAAGATAACTTCACATAAAACTCTAAATGGAAAATAAATCCATCTTAAAGCACCTCCATCCTTTGTTCTAGTGATTTTAACTTGATCGTTATGATTAACGGATGACACAGAAGTCTTGTCACTTATCTTGTGTTCCATTGTCCAAGTAAAGGCTATTCAGTCACGTAATAAGTAGTAGCAGCGAGTCCTCTAGCTGGCTATGAGCTATAATGTTCAAGTCAAGCAAAGTGTCTTCTCCTTATATGTCATAACCAGTTACATTTTTTGTTTCCTAAAGGCTTGCACCATCTCAGCACATTTTAACAAAGTGTGACACTCTGTTCTCATCATCATCATCTGTGACATCGCTATCGTCACTGCTAGCTTCTCCTGCAAAGGATGGAATTTCCCACCAGTTTACGGATGTGGTGTAAAACGGATACCCCGTAAAATAATAATAACCATCCTCTGTGAGAGCAGTTGTTTGGTGCGGAGCAGTTTGGTTGGCAGGAACATAGCACATCATCCCCATGTATGAAGCTATATTTTCTTTTATCTCGTGAGTGCAAGAAAAATGCCCTTCATTTCCTATCCAATTTGTATCCATTAATTTTGTATTATAGCGATTTCTCAGTTCAAAATTTTCCCTTACGTGCTTCGGCAAACTTGACAAATCAGCTTTTTCCAAGCTAATAAACTCAAGTGTTGGGAAAAATGTTGGTATCTCACGAACGGACATACGAGCGTATCCATCTTTTGAGTAGTTTCGAAACTTTTCTCCGTATGCAGGAGCATTTGCGCATAAAATAAACCAGTGCCACTTCTTTACCTCAGCCTTTAATGTATCCCATTCCGCGCCTTCTTCTAAATATTTTAGAGTTTTTTTAGATACAAAATTAATAAGTTCTCCATTTCTTTTAACTACTAAGCTTCTAGTGTTAACTTCAAACTTCAATTGCAGTTTTACCGGATACTTCCTAAAAAACTCTACTTCGGGTACTGTCTCTTCCTGTTGATCATATCGAGCACTAATATAATCCGGATTTATACAGTAAGCGCACTTTTCATTTATACCCACATTATGAGTGTAAAAAAATCCGGAAGGTTCACGTTCAAAATATATAGCATCCCTTCCATTGTGACAACCCACACGAAAATGTCCTGATAGCTCCCTCCAGTCTTTAAAATCAATTTCAATTTCAGAAATTGAATTTGAACATTCTGCCTCAATTGCTACTTCACAACTCAAGGGTTTACACATACCTATGGAAGAACGCGCCTTAAGTTCTACCTCATCTCCCGCAAACTTTACTGACATATAAGTTGGTGGATTATCCGAACCTACTGCAAAGTAATCTCCATTAATCGCTTTAAAAGTCTCATTCCTTGACACTGACTTTGTCTGTCGATTAAAAACCGGTGTTAAAACTTTCCAGTCCATGGTAACGTCCCCCAACAGAACAATTAAAAAAACCTGTGTTAAAACTTTCTGTCCATATTAATGTCAGCTAGCTAACACCCATATATATACTCAACAGTCTTGCAGCATTAAAGGGCAACATCTTATTCGCCTCCCTTCTCCTTAGCTCCTTGTTAGCTGTTACACCACTGTTTAACCATAAACTACTCCTCCTCCTCCTCATTTTTATTACATTAAGTCTCTCGTGAGTCATCCAAATCCGAGTCAAATGTAATGCTGGTAGTATCCACTACGTGGTAGCAACATCTTTTCCATTGCAACATCGCAATGAAATAAGTAGTACATACAAACAGGTGTATAGTACAGGCACGTAGTATAATAACCCTTATATAACTATAAATAATTGATCAATATTATTATTACTGGTACTTGTACTGGTACTAGCACCAAGCTGTTGGGTAATTCCCATCACAAGGTAATCAGTTGAGCAATACGTATCTGTTGAGCAACTCCTACTCCCCCTCATAAATATGGAGTCACGTGACCTCACACTTACAAAGGTCATTACGTACTTGTTGTGCAATCCCCCCTCCCCCTTGGATACAGTGTCACGTGACCTCGCACTCACAAAGGTCACGTGACCTCGCAGTAAGGTCATTGCGTACTTGTTGTGCAATCCCCCTTGGATACAGCGTCACGTGACCTCGCACTCACAAAGGTCACGTGACCTCGCAGCAAGGTCATTGCGTACTTGTTGTGCAATCCCCCTTGGATACAGTGTCATGTGACCTCTAATGAGTCAATAGACACCTGTTGAGCAATGCCAATAGTCCCTACGTAGTCTTGAGTCACTCCTATGAGTCATATAACCTTGGGAATTGCTCAATAGAGTTAAATAGCTGTCACAAATCGCTGACAACTGTCATATTTTAAGCTGTGACAGTTGACAGCAGCTCCTCTGCACCAAGAAAGTTTAGTCCTACTACTCACGCGAATTTATCAAGTTGTGGAATATATTCCAATTTCTTGTTTTAATTCTTTTGAAAAGGATGTTACAAATGCTAGACGGGTAGGGGACTTAAACCCGAGTAAAAAGGTTATTGCTGACACAATGAAGCTCTTAGGAAATGCGGGTTATGGCGGAGTCATAATGCAAAAGGAGAAGTTTTCTCAAATAAGATATGTATCTCAATCTTCCAAAGCGATCCAACTTGTTAACTCTCCCGTGTTTAAGAAAATAACGGATTTGGGAAATGACTTTTTTGAGGTGGAAATGTCAAAGAGGTCGATAAAGTTGGATATGCCGATATACATGGGCTTTTTTATTTTACAGTATGCAAAATTAAAAATGTTACAGTTTTATTATGATTGTATTGATGAATATGTTCATAGAAATGACTATTGTTACGTAACCATGGATACAGATAGTGCATATATTAGTTTCTCAAATGATTCTTTACTCGATTGTGTGATTCCGTCAAAAAAAGAGAAATTGTTTAAGCAAATTTATGATAGTTGCGATGATGACTTGAATCCGGTTTGGTTTGTATGACAGTGTTGTAAAAAACATACTAGTTTTGATTTAAGAGTTCCCGGAATTATGAAGGAGGAAGCAAGTGGAACAGAAATAATTGCTCTTTCAAGCAAGACATATGTATTAAAAAATGAATCATCAATTAAATTTAGCTGTAAAGGTGTAAATAAAAAAAGAATTGAGAATCCTTATGATTCATACTCATCTGTTTTATTCACAGAGGAACCACTCGAAAGTGAAAATGTTGGAATTAGAGCACATAAAAATACAATGTATACATATTCACAGGCTGAAAAGGGTTTTAGCTATTTCTATTGTAAAAGAGAAGTGCTTTCAGATGGAATTAGGACAAAACCACTTGATATGATTCTAACTCCATGGAATGTTCACAATCGTTTTATATTCGAAACTATGAATCCATTATCTTCATTATATAATTGCATATTGTATTATTCTTCTAAGAAGTTTACTTCAGCTGAACATTTGTATAATTATAGATGTGCTATGTTTCATTCAAATTTGAAAGTGTGCATTAGTCTTGAAAATTGTAAATCAAGATGTGAGTATGTCAATATAATGAATAATTTAGACATTTCCACAGGTTGGTATGAAATTCGTGACCGAATTACATATGAGATAATTTCTCTTAAAATGAGAAGTGTTAGCACAGTAAGAAGGGAATTGATAAAATCTTTGAATTTATCAATTATTTTCGCTTGTAAAAAAGAACGTTATTGGGGAGTTGGAATAAGTGCAAAAGTTGCTGAAATTACAGAAACTCCTAATTTTCAAGGTAGAAACATGTTAGGAATATTATGGGAAGAAGTAAGGGACAAGAATTATGAAGAAATACTGATTGAAGATATTGATTCTATTCAGTGTGACTCTTGCCAAATTCGAAAGATTAATATTTCAAATGTTCATATGAACATTTGCAATGATTGTTTGTCTTATTCTGATTGAATTGAAATGAACAAACTTGAATAATAAACTTGAGTTATTAATACAGAATCATGTTGTCGTTGTTTTAATCCTTTTTTGTTTTATACATTTTCATTATAAACATATAAACAGTTTTAGATGCAACCCTAAACATAATCAGTTTTAGATATGACCCTATTGTATTTATCGATCAAAGCATTTTCGCATATTATTCACTATGAACAACATCGTTTGTATAATATATATATATCTAAGGTAACCAGAAGCGATTTTATGTCCTTGCTCACTTCCCATTTACACCTGAGAGTGGGTATTTATTAACACTGCACAGATCGTATCATGCACTTTCCTACTTTCCATTCAGTAGCAACAGTGTTGAATATATATCTAAAGCTAACAAAAAAGGGATCGGCGACTTTGCTGTTCTTCCATATAGTGCTGACACCGTGCGGATATATAGCTAAGCTAGCTAAGCACGCTCATTGCTGTTCTTCCATATAGTGCTGACAACGTGCGGATATATATCTAAGCTAACTAAGTGCGCTCATTGCTGTTGTTCCATATTGTGCTGACACCGTGCGGATATATAGTTAAGCTAACTAGGCACACATCACTAATGTTTTGACCGATCTCCATTCAACGCTGACACCATGCACATAGTTGCTGATTCACACATGATATAAAAGCTAAGTGACTAAGTGTGATCGGATGCTTTTGATTCATATGAAATGGAAATGCGCATTGATGACTTTGTGTTTTATTCCCCTTGCACAATTTCAATCTCAGGCTCAACGTCCAGTGGTAAATCCACATTTGTCAAAAAGTTAATAAGATTTAAGGAATTTCTATTCAAAGTAGAGCCAATGAGAGTTGTCTACTGTTATGGAGTTTGGCAGAATGGTTTTGAAGAACTGCAAACGCAAGGAGTTGAGTTCATAAAGGGTTTACCTGAAATTGAAAATGAAGAACTGAATTTTGATGGAGCTCACTCATTATTAATATTGGATGATTTAATGGATGAGGTTGTAAAAGAAGAAAAAATGCAACATTTATTTACAAGAGAATCACACCATGAAAACATTACCGTAATTTACATTAACCAGAATATGTTTTGTCAAGGAAAATACAGTAGATGCATTAATCTTAATAATATGTATCTTATTTTATTAAAAAACCCAAGAGATATTTTTCAAGTTTCCACCTTAGGTCGACAGTTAGGAATGGGAAGTAGACTAGTTGATTCGTATAATAATGCAAGGTTAGAACCTTATAATTATTTGCTAATAGATCTTTCTCCTCATAATCATTCAAACATTAAATTGAAAAGTCATATTTTTCCTTTTGATTATTTAGTTGTTTACTTTTAACATGTACGTTGGTTTTAGTTAAGCTGCATTTCACATTTGATACTTGTACAGTGTTATTGTGTTTTTGGTTATATATTCAATATAGTATTCATCTCTATTTATTTGACTGCTTTTCCTCAAAGATGTCACATCTACTCAGCGATACTTCATTTTACATATATCTATTGTTGAATACTACAAGTAAAATACAAGCTACTGCTCTTTTGGATACCGCCACTCCAAATCAGATAAGAGCTCTTGTTGAGATTTGCAGAAATCTATTATATCTCCCAATACCAGCAAGTTCAAAGGAAATAATTGATAAACGAACGAACTTTCTTAGAAAGCTGGCTGACTCCCAAATAGAAATAAGTACAAAGGCTAAGATTGTGAGTAAGCATCACTGGCTAATATATGAAATACTTCAATCAGTTAAAAACAAACTTATGGATGTTATAAGTAACAGTCAACATGCGGAAAGTAGTGATGATTCCATTTGATCAATATTCCAAATTAATGCAGCACCAGCAAGAAGAAACCAGACCTGACAAAAGTTTGACTGACATTCCCTCGCCTGACAAAGTCTTGACATTGGAAAAATCTCATTTTGCACCTGAAAAAAAGTCTCATTCTCCCCCTGAATATACCTTTCCTTCTCCTATATTAAATAAGGACAAAAATGAATTACAATCCAGCGGGGAAACAAAGAATGACTTTTCTACTCAAACTGAAAATGGTGATGAATCAGAAAAGGAAATTTCTCAAGTAAATTCTACATTGCCTGATCAAGAACAAAAGGAGGACGGCAATATAAAAAGAGAAGAAGAAAATAAAGGATTAAAAAGATCGAATAGACTTAAGAATAAATCGTTAAAAGGACACGGAAAGAATAAATCATTAAAAGGACAATGAAAAAGTAAAAAGAAAAATAGAGATCAATTCATTCCACCGCCTGGTATACCTGCGGTTGAAAGAAAAAGAGTATTACACCTGCCTGTTTATCCAGAGAAAGATCCTCAGCGCGGTGGGAAAAAAATCAAAGCTTGAGTGGGTTGATTTAAGGTTGGAATAAAATGGAGGAATATTTGTCATCGATTTATTTTAATCCTTCCCATCCCACTTCATACAGCACACCCAAAAGATTATATAAGCAAAGTCTCAAAGACGGGAAACCATACACTCTTAAAGATGTGACAAAATGGGTGAAAGGGGTGGATACATACTCTCTTTTTAAACCGGTTAGAAAGAATTTTCTTCGTCCTAAGGTGATAGTAAGTAGAAAATTTCAACAAATAGATGTTGATACTGTGAATATGCACTCTCAAAAAGTGTACAATAATTCATTTTCTTATATTTTAGTTGCTATTGACATTTATTCTCGTTTTGCTATGACTTTCCCACTTAAATCATTAAAGGGGCAAGAAATGGCAAAGACATTAGCGAAATTGATTTCAATACAAAAGTTTGAAATTATGAGGTCTGATTCAGGAAGTGAGTTTAAAAATAAATGGGTCAAATCAGTTTTGAATGATAATGGTGTGAGCCATTTTTTCACAAGAAATGAATTGAAAGCTAATTTTGCAGAAAGATTTATGAAAACATTGAAAACACGCATAACAAAACACCTATATTCAATTCAATCCCATTCATGGATAGATGTGTTAGATAAAGTTACAAAATCATATAACAATTCGTTTCACAGATCAATACAAATGTCTCCACAAAAAGCACTGACAACCTCTGACTTCGAATTGTGGAATAGACAATACAGAAATCAGAAATATTTTATTCAAAATGAAGGTCATATCAACAACTCATTAAAAGTTGGAGATATTGTAAGAATTGCAAAGTATAGAGGTGTGTTTCACAGAGCATATGACTCAAATTGGTCATTTGAAACATTTATAATTATCAAAAAGTCTATTTCTCAACAAATAGCTCAGTATGAAATAAAGTCATATGATAATGAAATCATCGATGGGAGGTTTTACGGACAGGAGCTACAAAAAGTTTATGTTAATGATGACACTATATATGAAGTGGAAAAAATAGTAAAGGAAGTCACTCGAAATAAGCGCAAGGGAAAGATCGTAAAGTGGGTTGGATTTAGTGAGCGTTTTGTGCCAAATGAAGATTTTATATTGTTAAACAAGTAAAATGTACTTATTTCTTGAATCTAATTCTTTTTTCAAAGGTTACCCATCAAATCAAACAGCAGACTTTACTGTGAACATTCCTGAAATATATCCAGGAATGTATGAAATTGCATTAACTGAAATAAGGTGGAGTGGTGAGATGTTATTTTCAGATGATCTATACATTTATTGTGACATTATAGATCATTATTCTTATGTGAATGATTCAGTTCTCCCGCTTTTAAGAATTGTTTACAAAAATGAAACATTTGATAATCCGTATTATATGAGAATAAAGGAAGAATACATAAATCGATTAAGGATATTATATAAGGTTAAGGGACGGTGAGATTCCTCATTCACTTCCTAGTCGTGTAAGATGTACATTACATCTTAGAAAGAAAAGATAAGATAATGACATAGTTCATTCCTTACATTCCTAATTCATCTGTTTACGAAAATCTTGATCAACTAAAGCATTCATCTAAAGATTTTTATTCTGCACAAAAAGGAGGCGGACGGGGAAGTGGTACTATAAAGATGGTAACTCCTTCACAGGAAGCGGTAGAAAGAGCTAAGCTTGATTTGAAAAGACAAATTGGTGAGGGTGATTTCTCTTCGCCAGGTTCTTCCAAAAAAGTGAAAAGGAAATCTCCCTATAAGAAGGTTCGAAAATACGCTAGATGAAATGTCATTTATTCCTGAAGGAGCGATTGAAGGTTATGGCGGGGATTTGGCTTTGTTTACTGTCCCGCCTGTGTCTACTGGTATACAAGAATTATATCTTAAGGATTACAGACCTGTAAACACTGTATCATCTTCAAGTGTTATTGAGTTTGACATAGCTAATAATTCTTCTGATTATATTATTTTACGCAAAGCTGTTCTTCATATGAGTCTTCAAATTAAAAATGATAAAGACGAGCTTATCGGAACGAATGATCATGTCGGTTTGATAAATATGCCCATTGCTTCAATTTTTAGAAAGGTTGATCTTTCACTCCAGCAGGTTCTTGTAACTCCAAGCATTGGTGGGAACTATCCGTATAAATTCGATAATTGACACTTTACTTAATTATGGACTTGAAGATCAGATTAGTTGGTTGGATGTGTATGGATTTAGAAAAGATATTGCTGGTCTTATGGATAATGTCGATAGTTCAAACAATGGTCTAACTCACAGATTAAATCTAACGAAAAATGGAAAGGTAGGAAAGTTTATTGCTGAGCAAGACAGATTGCTTATAAACTCAGTTCCTATAAATATTAAATTATATCCAGCATCAGATAGATTTCGCTTAATGTATGAAAAGGTTGGGACATATGCCGGTGAAAGTGGAAGTGGAAGTGGAAGTGGTAGTGGAAGTGGAAGCGGTAGTGGCGGTGAAACTAGTCCTGTAGCAAAGTCTAAGTGGTATAGCCTTCATATTAAGGACATATATATATCCATTCCTTTTGCAAAAATTCAGCCAGGTTTACTTGTATCTCATGCCGAACTCCTTAAAACAAGACCTGTTATATATCCATATACACGAAGCGACATAAAAGCATTTAATGTACCAATCAATAGTTATGAATGGATAGGTGAAAATATATTTCAAAATAACATACCTAAAAGGTTGGTCATTGCAATGGTTTCTTCAAAAGCTTATTCTGGCAACAAAGAAGGAAATCCATTTAATTTTTCAAATTTTAGTTTAAACTTTTTAAATTTTGAAGTCAATGGTCAAAGTATTCCAAGACAAGCTTTCCAACCAAATTATACTGATGCTCACTATAACCGGTCATATGCCTCAATTTTTCAGTCTAGACCTCCTTGGCAAAAACAATGTCCAGCGATTTCTTACCGAGACTATACCGATGGATACTGTTTTTTCATTATTGATTTAGAAAAATGCAAAGGGGAACATTTTTCGAATCCAATTAAAAAGGGAAGTACAAGGTTAACTCTTAGATTTAAAAACGCCTTAATTGAGCCGATAACGATAATTGCGTATGCCTCATTTGGGGCTCTTATGAACATAGACATTGCAAGAAATGTAATACTGCATCATTAAAATAGATGAAAATCAAATACAAGATTTTTAAAAAAATGATAAGTACATAAAACAAAGCAAAATTGGGGTCATGTCTTATGAATATTTACCGTTATTAAAAATGGATAGTGTCACTTCATCATTCTTGATTATTAATTCTGATAAGGCCAGTGGAAAAGGTTTGCATTGGCTAGCTGTTCATACTGAATTAGGAAAGCCCAGCGAATTTTTTGACTCTTTAGGAAAGTCTCCAATGCAATATTCACCTATCATTAATTCATTTCTAATTCAAAATGGAAATCATAATTATTATTACTCTGCTAAGGAGATTCAAGGAGAGGAAGATGTTTGTGGAGACTTTTGTGTGTTATTTTGTTACTTTCGAAGTAGGGGAGTTTCATTAAAAGATTTTATTGCAATGTTTACTGACAATGTTCAATACAATGATTTCCTTGTTAGATTAAGATGACAATGTTCAATAGAATGATTTCCTTGTTAGATTAAGAAATAACGATTTTGTACCATCGTCAAATAAAACTGAAGTATTCAATTGATGTTCTGTTTTTATACCTACCATATGTCAGTACTATCCTGACTAATGTCGCTCAGCTCATAAGAGTTTAATGTTGCCCTATTCACTGTGAAAGCAGGATTGTAAATCTTGCATCCCTTTTAATCTTGCATCCCTTCTTCTTTGAAGAAAAATCACAACAATGCAAAACAACATGAAAGAGAATGATATAGTGCCGAACACGCCGGTCAAAGTTGACAGCAATATAATACCGCCAGAATTAGATTCTTTTGATGTACTTGATAAAGCTGTGCTAGAATCAATCCTTTCTGACGGTTTTAGGGAAGAGCGTATTTCCGGGGTCTTCTTTGGTTTCAATTGAAATCTCAAACTGGGAATGATTAATTGTTATAGGGGTAGATGATGGGTAATAAGAAGTTTTATCAAACCCAGTTAGAGCCTGCGTCGAAGATTGAATGCAATCAGATTTTATAGTGAAGTCCCGTTCAAATTCAAGAGAAGAACAATCCAAATCCCTAAGTTGATTTCTAATATCCAATACTTTTAATGATGGATACCTTAAGAGAATGTTTCTCTGAACAATATCCACTTCGCAGTATCTCCAATCCAAAATCTGATACACATCCAACTCCGGTGGAATGAGAAAGAAAGGATCAATCTCACCCCTGCATTCTATTCTTCGTTCATGTGCAAAGCACTCACAGAACAGACAAACACTCCATTGAGCTTGTACACAACTTAACGTTGTAACCCAAGTGATAATCATCATAGACGTATACATGATTATGTTTATGAACTTTCCTATTTGCATTCCTTCTTATATAGTCGGATTAATGAGGGTTCGGTTGTGACCTATTCTGTAAACTCTAATATTTACTTGTGTTCTCATATAGAGTTTAATAGTTCAATGTTCGGATGTCATGTATCCTTAGATAAACTATGACCAAGTAGTCCAGTCAATTTATGAAAAAGGTCAAAAAAACTAGAACAGAAATGCGGTTTTCACCATCCTTTCCCACAAGGGCCCTGTATCAACATACTAAAAATGTAGAAAAATTTATCATTGGGAAATAGGGTAAAATAGCCATTTTCCAAAATGGCTGCCATGGGGTAAGTGCCTAGCTAAAAATCAATGTAACTTTTGATCAGAACATAGCAAATGGATGTATTTGGTGTCTATAATGGGGTTTTCAGGTATGCCCAACACACTGGTGATATTTAAAATCATGTTGGACATTTCCTTATAACAGATATCCAAGATGGCTGCCACCGAAAATCTGACATTTTGGAAAATTTCATAACTTTTGATTGAAGGCCAGTTTTTGGGCCTATTATGGGGTATTCAGGTATGCTCAATCCTGTGATGACATTTAAAAACATGTTAGACATTGCATGACAACTCATATCCAAGATGGCCACCATTGAAAATCTGACAATATTGGAAAAGCTCAAAACTTTTGATAGAAACATGGTATAAGCACCAATTTCTAGTGGCTATTATCAGGTTCTTGGGTATGCTTCAACACAGTGATGACATTTAAATTAATTTCAAACATTGCCTGACATATATCCAAGATGGCTATCCCAGAAACTTAACAAATTTTATTCAGGTATTTGGTCTGGCATAAGCCATATAGGCCAGGACAGCTTGGGTAAACATGGTCTCCTGGTCCTCCGCTGTCTCCTGAATTTACTAATCAGTCCTTTTGAACAAGCAGAGAAAACAGATAATTAGAGTGAGTTTTCAAAATATCAGTGGTTGCCATTATTCAATCATATGGTGGTGGTGAGATGAAGTGTGATGGTGGAGATGGGGTATGAATTGGATGATGGGGGAGCAGGGTTGACCGGTGTTTGAATAATTCTCAAAGTTTGATAGAACTTAGTACAAGTTTTATTTTGGTCTGTAGTCAGAACATTTAATTACATTTAATCATCATCAACAGTTAATCTGGTGTTGGTGACTTGCCCATCATTGCTGGATACATCAGTCCTTCTTTCACTTCCCACCCCTAGTCTGTGAGCTGAAGGCAGTAGTTGCCTAACCATAACTGTACACTAGTAGGCTGTGGATTGGGCTACTGTGGAAGTTGGGGTAGAATCTTAGTCAACACACATGTATGCTGTCCTTCTCATAACTCTTTGATAAAACTGGTGGTAACAAAGTTTGTTAAGGGGATTGTTTTGGCCTCCCAGAATCAGACCTGGATCTTTGTTCATTCATGCTTTTACTTCAGAAATATCCTCTGTTGTTACTGTTGCCCTGGCAGCATAAGAAAATAAGTATGTATGTGTCATCTGCAACAACAATTCTTTGTCAGCAGCAGCAACCATAGGAGTTTGGCAATGAATGACAAGGTCAGCTTGTACCAAGATGTCACTCAATAAGTTGCGGAATCACTTTTTATTTTATGTATTTCCCAGAATGACTTCCTTCTTCACTGTCAGAGGCACTTTTGATCCTCATCTCAAGTGTCCTTTACTGGAGCAAAGTACCCATCAAACACAATAATGCCCCATACTTAGCTTTCACATAATGAACATAATTGCCACAGATGTCCTTAAATGTACACCACAGGTCCAAATGATTCTCTGTAGCAAGGTCTGTCCATTGAAAACATGATGTGCTTGAAAAAACAGTGATTTTTGCACAACAGCTTCAGTTTTATCAATTGTCACAGGTACTGAAGCCACTTCACCTGAGACAATAATATGCAATGTGTCTGTCATTATAAAGGGGTTTATACATCAAGAAAGTTTACCAGCTTTGCAATCACACCTCTGTTGAGTGTTTAAAGCTTCTATATGTTGTTTACTATTGAGAAATGTGATGCCAGTATATCCGTGTATACCTTGGTTTAATTTCCCCAAACCAGCCTTTGTAACTCTTACATACTCCCCCCCCACTAGTGAGATAACCAGTTTAGATGCTGCATATCAATACCTGTTCAATAGCCAGGACAGTGGAGAGACCACCCAGAATCTGTAGGCCATCCAAGTATATATCATGGATATCAGGGTCATCGTCTTCTAGTCTGGCCATATTCTCTAAATAGGAATGTATTATTTTGTTATACATGTTGGGCTCGGGGGCAGCAATGGTAGGAGAACCTTTCTTGGATTGATGCAAGGTGATATTTACAATTGCCTGATTTTTCTGCTCTCAGAAAGCCCTTGAAAGTACCATCTTCATTATACTGCAGCCAGATATAGGTGATGCAACTTGTATCACCAGGACAGTTCTCTGTGGAACTTTCTCCTGGTGCAGAGGGACTCTTTGGCCAACTTTTGAATTTGCTTCTTCAAAAGATGTTTCAGTCATTTGATCTGCATTTGGCATGGTTAAAAATCAGTAATGAACATTGCATCCGGAGCCAGATAAAATTGTATATGGCTAGAGGGGAACTTTCTCTATTGAGAAAGAATTTCTATAGTTTGTCATGTATTTGACTCTCTATCTATGGATTGATGTGATATATTTCCTGCATATAGACATATGAGATAGTTGTCTATGTACATAATATGATCATAAACAAAATCATTTAATTACATAAGGAAGTTATCCTATCACTTGCCATATTGTATTCTTTCAGTAAATGCGATTTAACCATCAGTAAAATAAGGACTGCCATCAAGAGAATAGTGTCTATGAGCTCTGGGCATTGCTTTGCCACTGAGCATGTGTCCTACAGCATTACTGCCATTCACCATACATGAAAACTCCATATTAGACCCCATAGTTGGTCCTATACTATGTTTTTTTTCAAAGGTTTTGAACTTTTCCAAAATTGTCAGAATTTCAGTGGTGGCCATCTTGGATATGGGTTAGGCAATGAATAACATGGTTTTAAATGTTCTCACTGTGTTGGGCATACCTGAAAACCCCATAATAGTCAACAAAATTGGTCCTTATACTATATTTCAATCAACAGTTTTGAACTTTTTCAATATTGTCAGATTTTCAATGGCGGCCATCTTGGATATGAGTTGTCATGCAATGTCTAACATGTTTTTAAATGTTATCACAGCATTGGTCATACCTGAAAACCCCATAATAGGCACCAAAATTGGCCTCATACCATGTTTCAATCAAAAGTTATGAACTTTTCCAAAATTGTCAGATTTCCAATTGCGGCCATCTTGGATATCGGATATTAGGAAATGTCTAACATGATTTTAAATATCACCAGTGTGTTGGGCATATCTGAAAACCCCATTATAGACACCAAATACATCCATTTGCTATGTTCTGATCAAAAGTTACATTGATTTTTAGCTGGGCACTTATCCCATGGCAGCCATTTTGGAAAATGGCTATTTTACCCTATTTCCCAACGATAAATTTTTCTACATTTTTAGTATGTTAATACAGGGCCCTTGTGGGAAAGGATGGTGAAAACCGCATTTCTGTTCTAGTTTTTTTGACATTTTGGGTTTTTTTAGCTAGATTGCCTGGACTAAAGGTGCGACCTTAACATGGGGAGGGATTCATGTTGCCACACAGACAGGAGAGTTATCGTTGTACTTAATCTAAGGATTATCTCCTAACTCGGTAATGGCTATAGTAAACATGACCTGAAATAAACCTAAACAAAACTGAGCATCGTGTGTGGGTCAGATTTTCAGAAAATGTACAATTCACCTTCAGCAATACTCTAAAATAGTCCTCATTTAAGAGGGAAATGAGCTTCAAATCCAGTTTAACATAAGAGAACTGATACTTTAAATCAATGCTATAGCAAATATACTCAGATATACCCGGTATTCATCATCTTTCAGCCTAATTTAAAAGAGGTTCCTATATGTGAAGAGCTGACATGTGTAGAGCTTCCATTGCACATTTCCTGAAATTGACACCCATGTTCTGTTTTAAATTTCCTAAGTCATCTTTTGACACATGAATGTATATATAAGGGCTTCATTCAAAAGATATATAAAATTCTCTCTTATACTAGCTAAATTTAAAATTTCCGAAAGACATTTAATAAGGCAATGAATTGAGTTAATGAGCAAGCTTGGAATGGTGGATATAGGTTAAGACCCTTATAAATATTAACGATGTTTATAATTAATGGTGGGTTTTATATCAAACCACCGCATGTAACAACAAATATGTAAAGAGATAGGAAGTGGTTTCGATCAGGGGAAACCCAACCAGATGTTTTATTAGTTCTCATTGATTAGAAGAGAGCACCTCTAAGGAAAATGTCCCGGAAGGGTGGGAGGGGGTGGAAGGTGGGAGGGTGGTGATGAGAGGGTGAAGCTTTCTTTGAAGTGGACATAGCTGTAATAAATGAGATGAAAGCTTCTTATACGAAACAGTTCCTTGGTCAGTTGAGTTCTAACTTCTCAGGGAAAATGAAGCTCCTTCTGATCGCGGCTATATTTTCATTCCTTCAGCATTCAGAAGGAATGTTATGTACGTATTGCGATTGTGCACAAAGAAGTGTGACATGCAGGAATGTGGAATTAATGCTCTTCCTTAAAGAGGAACCAAGGAGACGTTTTATTTACATCGATTTTCGGTATAACACGATTGATACAAACCCTGATTTTATACATCGCTTGTTTCCAAATGTGCAACAACTAGATATGCGAAATGTAAAGGGAATGGGTGAATGTGAAATTCGCTCTAAAATTTCACATGAACAGGGATTACGACTTTTGACGGACTGTGAGAACAACAAGAAGACAACAATGACCATGGCCGTAAAGAGGGATTTTTTAAGTGCATTAAGATCCACTCCATCTTTGAATCATGATTCTACCACCGCTCCAGTTATCGAGGAAAAGATCTCTCTCGAATCGGAACCTGTTATTCCATTAGATGGTGGTAAAATGGAATTAGAAGCTAACCCAATATCTCTTGAAACTGAGGAATTAATTGTTGATGTTGATTCTAGCTCTGTTCCGATTAGCGACCTGATATCGCTCAAGAGCGAACTCAGAAATGAGGAATTAATTCTACATGATTCTTCCAACCCTCTCCCACTCAGCAAGGGAATTCTCAATGTTGATTCTACCTCTGTTCCGGTTAGCGACAGGATATTGCTCGAGAGCGAACTCAGAAATGAGGAATTAATTCTACATCATCCTTCCACCTCTCTTCCAGTCAGCGAGGAAATCAATATTCCAATTGAAGCTCCTCAATCGGATAATGGATTTATTCCCCTGCCCACTAGTGAAACAGAATTTGGACTTGACCCGATATCTTTTGAAAGCAAACTCAGAAATGAGGACTTAATTCCACATCTTGCTTCTACCTCTTTTCCAAATATCCCTTCTAGCTCTGTTCCAGTTAAAGAGAAAAAGGTTATTGTAATTAACACTCCTAAATCGAATCATCCAGTTATTTCACTTCCGACTAGTAAAATGGAATTATGGTCTGACATCATGGAAAAAGCTTTAACCACTTCTTCAGCGAGTTTCAAGAAAACAAGATATATTGACGACCCTTCCCAACTGGTTCAAACTTCCACCACATTTTCTGTTACTGACGAAGACTTTACAAATATGGATATTGACACATCTTCACAATCAGATGAAACATTGACCACTGCAAGTTTCAAGAATAATATTGAAACCACTACAATAGGATTTGATGCACCCTCACAAGTCATTCATATCTATCATGTTGATAATTCATCTATATATGATAACGGTAAGCATTGAGGCGGCTGGAGTTGTCCTGACTGTAACTGGTCTTTCAACTGTTAGTGTTTTTGTGTTGGTGATAATTGTGATTATTGTGATATGCTATGCTCGGAAACAACATTCAACAGAAAATTCAAATAGAGGCGATGATATCCCACTTAGACATATGGGAAAAGAAGACCCTACCCCTGGCACATCTAATGAAAATGAGACAGTTCTTGAAACTCGAGGATATGTAAGAGGGGGTGATGTCTTTTATTCCCCTTACAAAGACAGGGTGAATGTCATTGATGAGATTGATCCTCGTCTTTATAAAGACGAAAGCGGAGAGTCGGATGATGGGCAAAATGCAGGAGAACGTGAGCCACTTCACCCGGAGAGGCATGCTCCGGCTGAAGCACCTGCCGTGCTTCCTCACCCCCCAGGCACGGGCGTTGCCAGGGAGCTAGCTTTCCTGGGTCCTGCCCCGGGACCTGTTCAACCAGCGCAAGCGAGAGCCCCGCCTCCCGTCCCTGCCAGGATCAGGATCGGTGAAAGAAATCGCAAGCAAACAGTCAAGTATCAAGCTGTGAGTATTTGCATTTATAATTATTAAGAATGATCTAATTTTTTTCAGGATTAGGCTGACTTTTTATCCATGGTTAGATGTATTCTGCTTGAAAAACATTATAAGAAATAATGTCAAGTCAAAGTCAATGTTTTGCTACATACAAAGGTATCATACATAAACAATATCACTTAATTTGTTTTCATGTTTATTATAGGGCTTCTCCTAGTTCGATATGCTTGACGAATAAATATGGTCCTTAGGTGGCAAGCATCAAAAACAGCAAAACACATGCCATATTAATGCAGAACACTGGGGAGAATATATTTCAGTCTGTTTATTTTGATGTAGCAAGATGGTGTGATATATTGCACACAAACGTGTTCATTCCATTATACACCCTAAGAATGGGTCAATATTGTTCTTAGAGATAATGATTCAACAAGAGTAAGTTCATGAACCAAAAAGTTACATTGTTATGACAGTGCATGACTTGTATGTCTCGCCAATTGTGAGGTATATAAAGATTGGTTTTATGTAGCTTCATTTACTTGAGACTACAGACAAGAACAGTATGCCGTAAGTTTTACTCCATTTTATTTTATGGTATATAAGCCGCATTGAAAATACTGATTCAGAAATGAATGTTCTGTGCTCTTATTGATATAACACTCATTCAAATAGTATCTTCACATTTGTAGTGGAATGATTTGTAAATGCTTTTTCATTATTAAAAGTGAGTTGATCAACATACGACACATTGAAGAACAATCCTCAATAGTGTGTGTCTCACGTATGGGTAGATAAACACCCCTCTTCTTTGAGAGGGATAGAGCTGTGCGTAGTTTAGAACTTTGGAAATTATATGTCTCATGATGTGTTAATTAGTACTATGTTGTGTTTGTAGCGGGTCAATTAAAATGTCTTTTCATTTAAACTGTCTGGAGGCATTCCGAGGGGCGCGTCTGACTTATTGCCCGCTCCCCTCCCAGCCCCCTTCCGTTGGACTTCATTCAGAACCTCTTCTCCGAGAGAGATATTACACTGTCTAGTTTAGAACTTTTGTCGAGTCAGTTTTATTTGTGTTGTTATATTGTGTTGTATAGACATTATTGTTTATCTACTGTTAATGCACTCTTAAATATGAAGACATAAATATGATAACAAACATGTTTTAAATTTAGAATGTCTCATGAAATGTCGTTGACATTTAACTCCATCAGAAGACTCATGGAAGTCATTCAACAGTGTCTCGCTACAATGCAGCGAGAGATCAGACGCTCGCGAAGAGTATGTGCACTGCAATGTTCAGTCTTTGAATTTACTCTCATGTTCACTCTTTAAATTCAGAAATGACAGTAACTGAATTTTATAAACAAATTATATTGAGGTATATTGATTTATTTAATCTTTGTCAATGAGAACAAAACAAGACATGTTGTTTTTATATCTTTATTCCGTGTTGTTGTGCATCAAATGAATTATACTACATCTTCCTTGTGTATAATAAACAGTAAATATGGTAAACAATTATATTACCACTGCCATGTGTATAATGAACAGTAAGAGAGTTATACATTGTGATAGTGTAATATATGCATGATTTTTTAAACCTATATTTCATTTCAGTGATGATAATGTCGAAGATGATGATGATTTGGTGAGACGTTGATTTGACAGAAAAACATGCATGCTGGTTATAGTGAACACCATGACTGATGTACTCAAAAGCATTTATAAAACATGTTCAATTAACACCAAAAGAAAGAATGAGATGAAATAATAATTTTTGTATCATTAAAGCATTAAATAAACAACGTAAAAATATAATGTGTTTTGTTTTTATAGACTTCATTTTAATGAATGATCATTAATATGAATGAAGATATATCTCACATTAAATTTATTACATTCCATGCAAGGCATCAAACTCTTTTTCAAACTTCAGTGTGGAAAAATCAATCTCATGTGGTTTACCCTTTCTTAACACTTCTGAACAAACTGATTTATTAAGAGTGTCTGGAATTTTATAAATAGAGGCCATAATCGTAGCTGCCTCGAATAGTCTTTGCACGGATATTCGCACATGCGCTCCGTGTATTACATTGTGGTCAAACTGATTCAGCATGCTAGCTGCTAAAGGTGTCATTGGACCTTCCACTCTTTTTTCTTCAAGTTCTTGACATTGGCTCATCAACAAGTAAACATATGACTTGTTGGACAAATCGAACAGACTCATGCCTTCCCCTGATTCACACCTATAATCGATATAGCAGCCTGCCGCATGATTATTCAGTGCTTTCTGTCCATCTTCCAGACAATTAACAAATGATAGAAATGTAGTATCGCTTATTTCTACCTCCTCACTTCCTTCTTTAATGACCCAACGATAAACTTCAGTTTGATGTCTTTTGATCTTCTTGGGCTCATTTTCACCTTGGTTGGCGGATTTTCTTTTAATTCCACCAGCTTCTCTACTTAAGACAGTTGTCTCCAAAACGTCAAGTTCATCCCAGGTCAGATTAAAGCAGTCTTTACTGAAATTAAATTTAGTTTGTTACATTAGATATTACATATTAAAACATAGAATGTTAATAAAATGTTTTGATTGTTAACACACGCTTTTTTCGAATCGACAAGCTTAGCTCACACGCGCTCACTCATGATCAGCGTGAGTAGTATATTGAAATTGGAGATCCGTTACATTTCACTCAAAACAGACACATTAAATTAAAATTGTACTCACCCAAACTTTCACACTTTTTATTATGAAATAAACTATGTTATGGAATGATATAAAGATACTTACCCAATCCGAACATGGAACTCATCCACATGAATGAAGGAAACGTATTCCTGATCCCGATAAGTGCTGACTTCAACCGTCCAAAAATCTTGGATAGTTATTGTGTCTCCATTCTTCAAACCATCTCTGTTCTGAAATGCAGCCTCAATTATATTGATATGAGTGGTAATATAACGAGTCTTATCCCCTTGTTTCTCTCGAATAAGAGTGATCTTGCCCAGTCGTCCAAACTCAGCAGAAACAGAAGACGATAGCTCGTATGCAACCATTGTAGTTTTGTAGTAGTCAGTAATGCAGGTCTGCATCTATCTATGCCCGTTCAGGAATTGAATATGGAGTCATAAAACTCTCCTCCTTTTATACAGTCAAATGTTGCACAACGTAGTGACATAAACTAGAAAGTCAAGGCTCAAAAAGTAAATTGCTCAATAAAGTGAAACACATTCATGTCTTTCTGTTTCTTTATACATGACTCATAACATACACTTTATCCTAATTGACCTTAGGTGACCTATTTCATAACCTATTGAGCATGCGCAAAATATCAATGATATTGCACAATCCAATGAAAGACTGCAAACATGCGCAATGGATTTAGCGCATGCGCATGAGTTTGACATTGCTCAACTTATTGGTAACTTTCATTTGTGATCAAGCAGTTGAATGAGAAGGACCTCTTTTCAAAATGTTCTCTCCCACCTCCCCTCTTCCCCTTCCCTCTTCCCCTTCCCTCTTCCCCTTCCCTCTTCCCCTTCCCTCTTCCCCTTCCCTCTTCCCCTTCCCTCTTCCCCTTCCCTCTTCCCCTTCCCTCTTCCCCTTCCCTCTTCCCCTTCCCTCTTCCCTGGGGCTATACCCACCTCCCCCCTCCCCTCCCCCCTCCCTCCCACTCCCCCCTCCCCTCTCTACCTCCCCCTCCCTCCATCCCTCCCTCCCTCCCCCTCCCTCCCTCCCTCCCTCCCGTTGTCATGGTAATGGGTAAATAAACAAAAAATCATACATATATTGTCCTCAAACAATTCCCGTGAACTCTTGTCATGAGCCTAAAGACTACTACTCATGATTACACAGTAGGATTACACTCCCGCCCATACAAACTGCGGTTAATCCTCCCTTCATCATGGAGTAATTGTCTTTATTCCATGATTTGGCCATGAGTGGACAATATAATCGATATACTTCCCGCTCACGAGGTGTACAATATAAACTCCCTGTAGGCCTATTGTACAGTGACATCACAAACATTCGAGACTGTCGGTGAGTTCCGCAGACATATCAGTTCAATGAAATAAATTGAAATAAACTAAGAATAAGGTAAGGATCATGGAATAAAAGCAAGTATAGCACAGTATCGCGTTTTCGGTGGCCTATATTCACCTTATATGGCCGATAACAAACCAGCCATACTCGGTGAATATAGTACACCTCATATGTGATACTATGAGTAGTGAGTAAGGGTTGGTTTCTTGCTCTCTCGGGTACCCCTCAGGTCGCTTCGTTACCATAGCAACCTATATATAGAGTAGTCCCTATATATAGAGTGGAGTGGAGTGGAGACCCACTAGGTGGCGCCACTGTATAACTATACAGCGACGCCACCTAGAGGTTACTAGGTGACACCCCAGTACAAACACCCTAGGTGGCGCTAGAATGCTCTAGCACCACCTAGGGGTTACTAGGAGGCACCACTACAAACACCCTGGTGGTGCCACACTACAGGTAGAGGGATTCCACCATCCTTCTGTTGGGTGTGTGGGAAATGATCTAGGTGGCACCACAGTTGGAGTAGAGGGGAGGGGAGGGAAAATTATTTAGGGTGGATGAAAATGTGGTGAACTTGGCTTATAAATATCTTCAGGTTATAAATATCCTATTGTTGAATTGTTGGGGTAGAGCGTGTATGCTGTGCGTGAATTAATAGTGGTTTTTGGAGTAATGTGGGAGGATGTGGACATACACCACTGATTAGGGAAACCATTAGGGAGTCAGGGAGGCGGGGATTAGGGAGTCAGGTAACCAAATATCTAGGTATTATTTTAGACACTGCTGCAATAACAGCTTCCCTTCCTTCTGACAAAGTAAAATGCCTACATGATGAACTGAATTTTCTCAAAGGGAAAACTAGGGCCACAAAGCGCCAAATTCAGAAACTATGGGGAATGCTAGCTAATGCCAGTAAAGTGGTTGAGGGAGGGAGAACTTTCAGTAGACCAGTCATCGATCTGCTAAAGGGTTTACCTAGTGCCAGTTATCTTAGACTTCGTTTATCTCCAGTCTTCCAGGAAGCCCTTGAATGGTGGAGAAGTTATCTCCCATTCTTTAATGTAGAAAATCACATGATACGGTTCAATTATGGAGACAGACCAAGCTTCTATACTGACTCTTCTTTAGCAGGTTATGGCCTGTGGTCGGGCTCAGACTGGAAAGCCGGTTACTATAACTGTAATTTATTACCTTCAGAAAAACTTAAGCTTGACTATTCACAAGAGCATTGGCAAAACATAAACTTTGACTCACAGATTAATGTTTTGGAGATAATACCAGTCTGGTTGGGGATTATGCGTTTCCCCGTGTGTAACTGCAGTCGCCACCTGGTGGTCTACACTGATAATCTGCAGGTGCGTCAGATGATTAATAGGGTACTTCTTCATATGCTACATGTATGCTCTTTATTAGGGACATTTTTTGGCACTGCACTGTCAACAACGTCCACCTTACTGCCCGATACGTTGCTGGTGTGGACAATGATATAGCTGATTTATTGTCTAGACTAAGTCGCCATAATTCCGTGTCTGACCTCATGCACTTTGGTTTATGTTGCAGTTCCGAAGTTGTCCATGCAGAACTTGGATACAAAACTGGCCTTCTTAATCAATCAGGCCTGGGCTAGTTCTACCCAGAAAACCAAAGCTTTCTAATGGAGACGTTATATTCATTTCTGTAGACTGTATGGCCTTCAGCTGGCTTCAGTGGACAACTATACTATTGCACGATATATCACCTTCCTGTCAGAGACCTGTGCCTATAATACAGTGAATAATTATGTTTCAGGTGTGATCTCCATACATAAATACCTAGACTTTCCTGCCGAGTTCAGGGACAGTTTTATTGTTAAATTAGCCCTGTAGGGCCTCGCTAGAGAGAAAGGAACTGCGGTTAATGCTAAGCTGGGTCTGACCGCTTCAGATTTGCTAAAGATGTACAAGGCCTGCAACTTTGCTGATCCTAATACTTCCACTTTATGGACTGGTTTGATAAGAAGGCTAATGACCTGTGCTAACTCTTGCGGCGTTGCGATGTTACCTGCACTGCCTCCACACTAACACTATACAATTTAGGGAACGTGTTCTTTCTATTCCCTTGGCCTTTTGTGATTCTCGGTGCTTCTGTGTAGTGTCTAGACTTCTATAGATTACATAGAAAATGTGCCTGGAGATGATGATGGACCCATCTTCTATATGTGGACCACAAGTAACAAACTTAGGCCCATGTTATATATAGACCTGCTTAACTTTGTAAAGGAGGCTGGATCACATATTGGTATATTGACAGTTCTTTGCTTGGAACCCACTCACTCAGGAGATCAGGAGCTGCTCATCTACATGCCATTGGGACACCTCTTCTGGATATCATGGCCATCGGAGATTGGTCTTCCTTGGCCGCTCTGGATGGAGCGTGACACCCGCGGACAAGGACCATGGTACGGGACCCAGGCAATATTGACCTGTTTGCATAGAAAACACGTTGTAGGCCAAAAACCAGTGACTGATTCTCATAGATATTGATCCCCTCGACATGATTATGAAGAAAAATCTTAGCTAACTTATGAATGCTATTACCTGTAGTACATTTTCTATTTAAGTACATTCGTCCCTAGCTTCTTGGGTTGGATTCACGACCTCTACTTTTGCGCAGGGGAACTAGGCCTAACCAAATACTCTTCCCAGATTCCCACGACCTCTAATTTTACGCATGGGAACTAGGCCTAACCAAATACTCTTCAGAGGTGTGGGTGGGGGGGGGGGAGAATGGGACGGCTGGGTGGAGGGGAGTGCGTCGGCAAATGTTTTTCTTTATTCATAAAACCTAACATAAACCATAGCAAACCCTACAAATCCTAATATCTCGCGGTTATACTCTGGACTACTTGGTGACCACGCTGCCTAAAAAGTCTGATATTGATCTAAAGTCAACTGTGGTTTTGCAGAATATTTGAGTTTTCTTTGTTTTGTTGGGGGTTTGGCAGACATGAAGTGCTGTGGCCCACAGCTGGACCACTAGCGACCACCCCGCCCTCTGAGAAGAGGCGGATTGCCACTGAACTAAAAATTGAAGCTGTTGCAGGATATCCCGGTCATTTCCCAGTAATGTCTATGTCATATGCCTCGACCAGTTCACAAACTTTAACAACACGTACGGCAAATTCATTGGTGTCAATCGAAAGCTATAATCTTATAATACATTTTTTACTGGAGGAATACATACTTTTATGGTACACGAAAATCAGGATCAGCACTTATAAGCCCTACCCTTGGTTGTAAGTGCAGAACCCTTCACTCACTCACATAGCTCCACACACATACAAGCCACTGCCACCATTACATAACACCCACGCTCACAACATGTAGGCTATTTATAGGGTGGGTGTTGTAGTCTACTCAACACGTTGGTGTTGTGTAGGCTACATTATTTGATACTAAATCAAATGGATATTGTAGGTAGGAGGGGTAGAGACAGGATGGGTGGGTGGGACGATCTTTTATTTTTAAATATAAAAACAATCTAAAAGCGTTCAGATCTGGTGAAATATAACCAATTTACTTCCCACAAATAAATGTGTTGCTGCGGTAATTTTCTGGATATTTGTGTTGTGTTACATTGCTTTCTCCCTTTCTGCTAATTCATGTTGTGTAATGAATACATTGCGTGTATAAATGCCAGGGGAGGCGCCACCTACTGGGGTTTGTAGGAAGTGAGACCGGCAGCAGATCGACCAACTTTCCCCACCTCCATTCCTCTACCAGCGGTTGACATGTTCACATGGCTGGGAAAAAATTCTTTTTGAATAAAAGTTTTTTGTTAGGCATGAAGTGCCGTGGCCCACAGATGCATATTTGTGTTGGGTTACATTGCTTTCTCCCCTCTACTAATTCATAAGGTTAATTACGATATTGCCGCTATTTTTTAAGTATAAACACAACGAAATATACAACACCTACAAATATACAACACGCATTTAGAGATCACAAGTTTACGTATGAGTATTTTGCACATTTAAACCCATTTAGATATTATATTTAGATATCATTATCAATGTCATTTAAGGGTGGATAGCACCGATTTTTAATGTATGAGAAACCACACAAGCCCCGATAGCTTAAATGGGGGAAGCGATACATTAATGGGGAGCGATCACCCCAACGATCATCTCCCAACGATAGAGGGCAAAATGGAAGTGGATCAAAGAATATTCCATATCATGATCGTGACGAACAATTTGAAGCATGGCACAAACTTTTCCACCATAGGCGAACCCACCACTCCCATTACAAGGGAGAAACCGATGAACATTTGAGTTGTTTTCAAGAAAATGGGCTTCACCCATACCCATTCTCACCAAATAATGCTCCATGGACGGATGATGAGGGAGTGGATGTATACCCAGAACTAAAAAATGTTTATGAAGAAAACAAAGGTATAATATTATCCGCTCATGAGAAAGGTAGAGTGAGGAGTGTATACAACTTTCCATTAAACCCCCTATCACCCGAAATGCGGATTGGTGATAAACTGAAGAGTGCACGTGTATGGCCATTTCCACCAATTTGACAACATTTCGGCCCCTAGACCCCCACTGAGTACCCAAAAATAATTTTTACATTAATCAGTTGATTTGTTATTTTCTATCAAACTTATATGCACATTAAGCAGCCAAGTTTGGAACCATTCTGATTATGAGTAAAGTTTTTACAGGGGGGTCAAATAACTATAGATCCCAAATATGAAAAAAATGCCAAAAATAGCATGTAGAATAATTGTTCATATTTCTAAATAAATGAGAATTTAGATTAGAAATAGATAAAACAAATATGCACATAATGAATTGAACTAGTTTGTACTTGATAGGTACATAAGGGTGATAACACTTTTTAGTTTGTGAAAATATTCTAACTAGAAGAAAAGTTATAGCCAAATAACCATTCAGTAATGGTAATCATAATGGCAGTGGCAAGGGTGACAGGTCATTGACCCTCTGCTCATATATAATGTACTCACATTATATAACTCATTATATTTAGAATATATGGGCACTTCTCATGAAATGTCAACAGAGTTCCTAGACCTGTATTTCGTGATAATGAGTGATTTAGAGAAAAAATAGCTTGGTTTTTTTTGTTTTTGTTTTTGCAAATACTTTATTTCCAACATTGACATATATAATGGGCAGGACAGTCGTACATAAAGAGTAATTTCAAGTAGAAAACAAAAATGCGATTGTTTTTTTGGCTCCGTAGAGGTGGACAAGCTAGTTGTGAAAATCAAAACACTAGATGGCGGTAGCGTTGATTCTTTCGGGTAAAAGCTTTTACCGTTTGCCATCAGGTGGCAGCACTTTTGGAATTATCAGGAGTATATATAAGGAAGCGAGCTATCGAGGTTGGGCATTGCGGAGAAGGCGAGGGTAGACACTGGTGGGAGGTGACTCTAGTTGTTATTTTAGACTATCAATTTTTTCTTGTATGTCATCTTTAAGCCTTCTCCACATTACCTTTTTTTCTCTCTGGGCTGAACAGGTTGGCATTGAATAGAGAGTTACATTGCATCTCATTTTGAGCTCGGAGAATACATCTAATATATTCATTTTACCTTGGTCGAACAACCTTTGCCTATGTATAATAGCTTTTACGTGCAGGACAATCCAATTTATAATTTTTACACATTGTTCATCTCCCTTGAAGCCAAACATTATATCTTGGAGAATAACTACCATTTTACCCTTGTTCACAGACACTAGGTTTTTACCTCTTTTGTTTGTATTTAAATAACCTACATCGTGTATCCATCTCAAAATATTCTGCCATATGTTAGTATTAAGTTTGCATTTAACAAAGAAGTGGACGATGTCATCTTTTAGACTACAGTAATTACACCTTGGAGAGTTAATGATTCTAATATTTTTTAAGTGCACATGTAATTATTTTATGAAGAATCTTAAATTGAAGTTCTTGCAATCTAGTTTCTGTTGTGGCTTTGTACGGTAACATAGAGCATTTCTTCCAGTCAACCTGATCGAATTGGTCGTCATTCATAGCTAACAATCCTTGCCACTCATCAAACTTTTCTCTCTCCATCTTTCTTTTTTAGATTAGTTCACAATATTTATTTTTTGCGTTGCAGCTTATAAGATTTAAGGCGGTACCATTGACATAAAAATCAACTGAGTTTTTGATTTGTACTCCAGCCGTCTCCCTGATAACCCTTAACCAGTTTGGGGGAATAGCATTTCTAATCGACATCCTTTCGAAGAAGGAGGGTCTGAACTCATAGTTGAGACTAATTTCCGTGGTGGACATGAACGAACCATCCTCTTTTATAAGGTCACCTATGGCAGTAATGCCTTGATCTTCCCAACTCTTATAATATATCATCTGCTTTTTGTCTTTTATAAATCTGTTGCACCATAGTCTTTCTTTGAAAAACTGGGCAGGCTCTGTGGGCTCATGCTTGTAATAATGTCTATTCCTCAATCTAAAGAGGTCAGCATAGAATTCGTTTAGAGCTTTGGTTGGTTTGTATCTAGATAATAATATATTGTCCACTTTTCTACCGTGAAAGGCTTCTAGGGACTTGTACCATGTGCTGTTACCTCCATGAATGATTCTTTTCACCCACATTATTCTGTTGGCTTCATATATCTCATTTATTAAGCGTAAACCTAACCCTCCATTGTCACTTTTCTGGGCCAAAAAGGCTACACCGATTCTATGGGATCCATTTTTTCATACAAAGTTGAGCATTATTTCATTAATTTTTTGTAACACAGTTTTATCAAAGAATATACATGACAGCGAATGTTGAAACAAGGGTAATAAAAACACGTTACAGACAAGAATTCGTCCCTTCATGGTTAGAGATCTGCATTTCCATTGAGCTATAACATTTCTCACCTTTACTATAATATCGTCGCTGTTTATTTTATTAAGTTCTTTTTCGTTCCTTGGATATAGTAAAGTAACTCCTAAGATTTTCATCAAATTCACCCACTTGATTTCTTTTACTTTTTCACTTGTTACGCTTATTTCTCCTATTAGGAAGCCTTTAGATTTGCTCTTATTTAGGCTGAGGCCTGAGGCTTGGGAAAAAGATTCTACACATTCAATAGCACATAATAAGGACTTTTCGTCCTTCACAGAAATTGTAATATCATCTGCAAATTGAGTGATTTTTGTTTGAGAATCCACAAGATTTATCCCTTGTAGACGATTATTTCTTCTAATGTTTTCAGCAAATTTTTCAATAACAATGGTGAACAGGGAGGACGATAGGGGGTCGCCCTGTTTCATCCCTCTGTCCACCGAGAACCATTGGGAAGAGAATCCGTTGTTCATAAAAGTCGCCTTGGAACCTTTGAAAAGAGTTTCTATCCAACTTATGAATAAATTATCAATGTTATGAGCTTCCATGGCTTTCCTTAAAAAGGTCCACTCTATGGAGTCGTAAGCTTTGGTAAAATCAAGAGATGCAATGATACCACTCTCCTTTTCATCGAGATAAGAAATAATATCGTCAATTTTTCGAATAGCGGTTCCAATGAATCTTCCCTTTACAAAACCAAGTTGGTCTTCATGGATTATACTTGGGAGAAAGAGATTTAACCTTGAGACAATTGTATTTGATATGATTTTATAATCAATGTTAAGTAAGGTAATAGGTCTCCAGTTTTTTATGTAAGAAGGGTCGTTCCCTTTCTTTGGAATAACACTTATTATGCCACGTTTTTGGTTCTCTGTCATTTCTCCCTCTCCCAAGCATTGGTGAAGCATATTCATAAACATGTAGTGTTTTTCCGTCTCACACTACCCAAGTTCGATATATCTATTCTCGCGAAGGGAAAGAAGACCAGAAACACAGCTCTTTAGGTATCACAGGCTTTATTCTCCACACAAACCATGTCCGATAGTGTTTATCGGACCCAACAGAGGTGACCAGGTATTGGCCTCAGAGGACAAGTGGCAATTATGGTACACAATCATTGCAGGTGTTGAGAGTCAAACAGTTAACATGGTTTTACATAGGAGTAACACAGTGAAACAACACAGAGTCTTACCGGAGCATCCGGAAGCACTCTAAGACACATTATGGTAAAAGAGTTGACTAGATTTAAGTTACCTTTGATAATGGTTTACTGGAACTCTGTCCAAGTAAGAAAAGGCGGGAATCCGAAAGGCCATTTCTGAACCGGGAGTGCGTTCAGTTGAGGCGCGTGCACCCAATTATAGCAACACCAGGTCAGACCAATTATCTCGGATCTATTTAAAACCATATTCACTACAATACCCCCTCCAAAATTTAAAGATTTTTACCCAACAGTAAATTAATCTTCCGGAGGCATAAATTATTAAAAGAAGTGAATAAGTAACATGTTCTAAGAAGTTATAAAAAGAGAATTCACATGGCAAACAAGTACAAGCAGGAGCATATATGAGTAATTCTCCCAAACGGGCAGCATTTGATTTTAGGAGGCCATTTTTTTAGAAAAAATAAAATTCGTCAAATCTCTACAATTTTTGGCGTAAATATAGAAGGGAATATCAACATTATACAGACCAAGTTTGGGAAGGCTGTGCCAAATATTTCGATTCCTACATCTATGATTCAGAAACCCCATTTTTGCCTATTTTTTTGCCTTATTTCGCCTATATTAAGCCAGATTTATCAAATAATATTGTGTAAATTTGAGATGAAATACCCATTACTTATGCCAGCAATATTAAATGACAAAGTAACAGCTAGGAAATCGATGAT
Source organism: Sthenelais limicola (assembly GCA_942159475.1). Taxonomy (NCBI): domain Eukaryota; kingdom Metazoa; phylum Annelida; class Polychaeta; order Phyllodocida; family Sigalionidae; genus Sthenelais; species Sthenelais limicola. The sequence goes on along the minus strand of OW804096.1, from coordinate 80,692,075 downwards.
GGCCACCAACATAGGATATGGTTCTAACCAAAGTTTGAATAACTTTTTGCCAAAATATCCGTTTTATTTCTATACAATAATTGTGCCAATACAGCAGGATCTCTTTATTTCTATTAATTATGACGTAACGGCGATGCTACAGTCGTAACGGCGACATCCTAACATATGCTCACTGCAATTCAACAGCATCTGTATTTATTCATATCTATACTTTCTACGAAATTCAGGCAGGCCTAAACAATTATCAAAAAAGGGGAAATTGCATAAAAATATATTTTATTTTAAATATGGGAGTTATTTTACATGTCGTAACGCGGCATAAAACATTCCCATGTCAATTCAATGAATTTTATTTGAGGAATTAAAAGGATTCATAAACGTCATGGGCTAATAACTTTTATATTCATTGAAATATAATTACATATGCATCTTCCCTCCACCAAAACATAATGCTATATGATATAAGTGATTATTTTAGGGAAAGTCTATTCCTTTGAAGCTAATACATGTCGTAACGGCGACACAAATATTCCCAAACAATATTTTCCAATTCTAGATCAGTTCAAATGCATGATTACATGAATATTTGTTTTTTCGTAATGATGAACGTCTGTGCATGTGTAGAAACCATTTTTCATCAGCAGAAGTGATATATTTACTACATTAGCCTGTGTTTTATATTCAAATTCCATAACTATTATACATTTTCTAGCCTAAAGCAGCTCTTGTATCACAATAGCGGCGAAGATTTTGCAATAAGAGCTTTGAAAGTGGGGTTCCCACAGACTTATTTTTGCAGAAGAATTTAAAACAAATGGTTATAATCATGTGTGATGATCCCAAATATAGGTTCTAGACACCCTAGGCTGGAAAACCAAATGACACCCGATTGGGAGAATTACTCATATGTGTCCTCACTACATAGTTAACAAGTCACAACATCTCCGTATGTAGAAGTAGAAGTTATAACTTTAAGCTTTGAAAACATTTTTAACCATCCAGCGGCATCTCGACAACAAGGAGCTTCCAGAGTCCTATCTATGTACAAAACATGATCCAGCACAGGTTAAAAAATTTAGTTTCTACTATACCAAAACTTCTTTAGAACATCACAGCGTACAATCTTCCGCGAATCAAAGGGTTTTCCGGGGTCAAACGGGGTCAGCATCAAAGTCAATCCGAGCCGATCCGTGGTCTATCGCGGTTCAAGGGCGTTCCGCGTCAGGTTTGGCTCAGGTCCGCCATGTCAAGTCTGTGTCCAGGTTCCAGAGTCCAGGGTCAATCCGGTTCGTCATCTACAGCGGCTGCTGCTCGTCTCCGGGCGTCTCATTGTGGGTGCTACTTGAATCCTCCATATCCTCTGGAGGGGCACCTTGAGCAGCCGGAGCCGGACCCCGCAATGGGCTTCCCATGTGTGCTAGGGAGGCCATCATTAGCGGACTCATGCCGGGATTCCTGTAACCAGGAAACGATCCGGCCATGGGCAGGGACATAGGAGGCGGAGCACTCATGAATGAAGCCATCATTTGACCCATCCACAAGTAGCGATCCGTATCCGTCAACATAGCGGGGGCAGTGGTCAAAGGATTTCTCCTGACCGGACTGCCAGCTGCACTGCTGGGGCCTACTTGGACAGAGCCGGAGGGCTCACGATCCTCACTTGTGTCAGGCGCTGACACACCGTTGGCCTCCAAATCTGCTCGCAGGGAACTGACGGTTTCCTCAAGAGACCTAACCCGCAAGTCACTCCAGTGAAGACTTGCCTTCAAGTCTCTGATCAGGCGCGACTGGGTGCGATTCTCCTCACGGAGAGCAGCTAACTCCCCGATGGATTCTCGCACAGCCTCCAGCGCCTGTAGAGGTTCTGTCAACCGGTCTACAGCAGTGCCGACCTGGGTCTCGACGTCTGTTAGGGCAGCCCGAGCCAGCTCGAGAGCCTCCCCAACATCTGCCCTTGACTGCTGTATTACATGGCACACGGCAGCTTGCTCCGGGAGCTTAGCTTCCATGTCCGTGACCTCCTGCTTGGCTACGGCAGTCAGGGTTTTCACTTTCTTGCTCTTCATGCTCACTAGAGCCGGAGTGTGAGCGCGATCTCTTCCTCTTCTTCTTCTTTGACGGAGTGGAACTCGACGTGCTAGAAGTGGAGGGAGCCGGAGAAGAAGGGGCAGCCACGGCCTTAGGCTTCACAAACTTGTGTGTAGCCTTCCGCCGGATCACCTGAAGGTCTGTCGACGTCAGGTAAGCCATCCGACTGAACAGATGGTTCACCTGAATCGACGGTGACAGCTTCATCACCTTCTCTGCAGCCACCGCGAATCCCATGTTGTGAGCCACCACTTCTCCGTACTGGAGATGGCGGACCAACTCGATCCGGCGGTCTACCTTCTGCTTACATCTTCTGGAGGGACACTCCCACACCATGCGATGGGGGGGCGTGCTCCTCACACAGATGCCGGAACAGGCGGGGCCTCGTTCGAAAGACACAAATCCCGTAAGGATTCATCCCTTTGTGACGGCAAATAGCAAAAGGACACCGGAATCTGGGTTCCCAGATGCTAGCGGCATCCCACACTTTCTGGTACGTTCCTGGATCCAGAGCATCCTGCCGAACCAGGCTGGGCCACTGACGGGTCTCAAAGCGGTCCATCAGGAGATCGTCAGCAAACTCTGTATCCTCATCCTCACTCTCGTCAGCCAGGGGAACACGGACTCCCGGGGAGTCATCGGCCGGGTTGACGGGAAGGACCCCGGTGCCTGCAGTCAACAGGCCACAGATATCACACTGTGATTCCTTCAAAGCATACAACTCGGTCTTGTGCTCGATCCGCTGGCGATGCACCTTCACAACCGGCTACTTCTTTCCGGCCTGAGTCTTGGACGCTGTACCAGGGCTGGTACTGGTCCCGGACTTGCCAGAAGCCGAAGCAGGAGATGATGCATCAGAGCTCTTGCTTGTGGAGGCAGTGTTCAGCGGAACACGCTCCACACTCACGGTTACTGTTCGGAGGTTGTGCTTACGCTCCAACTCCCTTCCACGCTCACCCGTAGTCCTAGCGGACTTAGCCGGGGAGTTGGACTGGGACCTAGTCTCCGGTCTATCAGCAGCACGACCCTGCTTAGGTCGCGCCTCATCGACCGGACCATCCTCCTCGGTTGCCGAGGTGTCATCACCTTCATTGATCTTCATGGCCGCGAGGCCGATCAATCCGGTTCCGTCACCCAACAACTCGTTCTCGTCTTCCATGGGCACCTCTACGGAGTCGCCGGAGACGTCCAGGTCAATGATGTCGTCGCCAGGCTTCGACATCTCGTCTTACATTCAAGTAATCAAGCAATCAGGTAGTCAAGTAGCTTAAAAGGCTGCGTTTCAGTTCTCTTTCCTGCAACAAAAAGCATTACATTAAGACCTGGAACGCTGCAGCCGGAACATTATTTACATCATCCGAAACCGAAACCGAAACTAAAAGATCATCCAAAAGGAATGACAGAACATTTACTAGACAATCCTCTTGGAGGGATCTAGTTCTAAAATCACTACCTGAAAGTTTAGAACATACCCAACAAGCTTACATAGGGATTTGCAACCCATGTGCGTGGCTCATGTTCAAATAGCCCACACGATGCAGAGCACATGGGTCGTGGCTGTGGCTCCAATGCAAAATAGAGAGAACCCACCAATAAATCAAACCAACGACTTCCGTGCCTACTACTAGCGGTACATAAAACACACTTCCTTTACTTTGGCAAACTAACAGCAACATTTCATACGGTTCACACATACAAATCAACCAAATATGAAGAGCATCGTCAGAAAGCGTACTTACAGGTTGAAGTCCGGAAGCAAAGAGGGCTCCGTGAGGGAAGAGAACTAGTGAGCAGCGGTTGCAACTACCGCTAGTTACACCGTTACAACGCTAGTTCGCTCACGCCTCACCGCACACCTCAGCGCCATTGCCTCCGTGCATAACCCGCCTAACCTATGTTAGGGTTTTCTTCACGTTGGGTTAGTATATCCGTTCTCCTCCTGGGAATATTATGAACACGGACAACCAACCCATCTTCCACTAGAGACAAGAGTGGAAACACATTCCGCGGATCTTTAGCATGACACCTCAGGCAGCATTTTCAAGCTATTTCAACCAAGATCCAGGACCAATAGCGTTACGAGGTTAGAATCCCTATGCCCCATAGGCCTAGTCCAAGCCACATCACGGTTCTCATGCAATAAGTTATCAATCCGCCGGAATTACTTAGGTTCTTTCCCGGCCATACAAAACTAACAAAAGCTCCATACGCCGTTTGGGGACCCAGGGTGCATTCTTCCGTGCTGACACCCCGGTCGACTTCTCGTTGTGTTTTGATCCGGGGAATCAGACCTACACTCCCCTTATTGGTACACAAACAGCTAAGACTTCAGTTGTAATCGGTCTGGGGGACGGCGCACCCGTTTCCCCTTTACAACCTTGACAGGAGAGTTAGCTCTATCCTTTCTGACTTTCTTCACCCGTGCTACTGAATCTTTCGCCGGCCTCCCTACTTTCTTTACGGTAGGTTTCGGCAGCGGATCAGCAACAACTTTACGAGGTCTACCCCTCCGTGGAGCTACAGCTGGAACAGGCGGGTCTGGCAACCGTAGCTTCCGTGGCCTTCCGCGTTTCCGCTTGACAACTTTAGCTTGGGGCAAGGGCGGAACGGGCAGAACAGCGGTCTCTGTGGCTTTCAAGCTCCGTTTCCCCTTCTTAGGCCTTCCCCGTCGTTTCACACACACTCTTTCAGATCAGGATATTCCTTGCCAGCTATTACTTTCCCACTTTCAAGTCTGAGGACGTCCGGCCAGCCTTCTGCAATGCACGGAACTCCGGTGCTCTGTCAAGATTAACAACCTGCACGGGTCCGTCTTTGTCAAAAGCCTGCTTAAGGTAGTTGACATGACACCTTACGACTCCTGCAACTGTTTCCAGTTCATAGGTTGTACCCCCTATAAACCGTTTTACTTTGAAGGGGCCATCCCACTTGGGACCGATCTTTTTACTGGCCTGCGGATGGTTGTAGCGGTATACAACATCCCCCACTTCAAAGGTCTTAGGCTTAGCTCGCCGATCGAAATCCCGTTTCTGGTGGATCGCTGCCACTCCGAGATTCTCACGGACGAACTTATGCCCAAGCTTCAACCAATGCTTCAAATTCTCCACGAACGGCACTCTGCATGGAAAATCCAGACCGCCTGGTTCCACCCCGTGGACCAAGTCCATAGGCGTTACCAGCTCGTCACCAAGCACCACAGAGTTAGGTGTGCATAACGTACTTGCATGCACACTTGCTCTGTACGCATGAGCGACACATGGAGCCAACAAATCCCAATCCGTCGCACTATAATCCGTCAGACAGGACAGTTGTTCTACTAGGACTCGGTTCATTCTTTCCGTCTGACCGTTTGACTGCAGTCTATATGGCAAGGTAATGAGCTTTTCAACCCCTAGCATCTCCAACAAGCTCTGCAACAGGGTAGATCGAAACTCAGGTGCTCCGTCCGTTTGCAACGACATGGGACAACCAAACCGGAGGATCCACTCCCGGAAGAGAACTTCCGCACATCTCTCAGCGGTGTGGTCTGGCATTGGATAGGTCTCCGCCCACTTTGAGAAGTGATCCGTCACTACGATGTAGTTATTACCTCTAGGGGTAAGACGGAACGGACCTATAATATCCAATCCAATACGACTCCAGCGTTCTCCATGCAATTCCTTCTTAAGAGGCATGACTCCGCCACCACCCCTCGTCTTTCGCATGCTACATTCCGGACATGCCCTGAGCCACCTTTTCAGATCACTTCTCATGTTGGGCCAGAAGTACTTCTTCTTGGCTGTCCAACCAGTCTTGAAAGATCCAAAATGCCCAACCGTCTTCGGTCCATGCATTCCCTGGAATATCTCATAGCGAAGCGCAGTAGGAATTACTTTGCGCACGTACGTGATTCCTGTGCGAGGTCGAGTCCACGACAAGCACAACACACCATTCTTCATCGACAAACTCCCCAAGTTATGCATATAGGTACAGAATTCGTCTGATTCACCGGACAGGGACTGCTTGTCCGGAACCGAGACTTCTCCATCCACTATAGCAATCACTCTTAGGATCTCTGGGTCATCTTGCTGAGCTGTCCGGATGATTTCTCCCATAGCAGCAAGGGTCACAGTGGTCACAGCGACAACAGCGTCATGCGCCCCACAATCGACACAGTCAAATCGAGCACACTTCCGGGTCGGGACCCGGGAAAGTGCATCAACATTGACATGTTTCTTCCCCGCTCTATGGAGAATCATTCGCTGATCCAGGCCATACTCTTGCATCTGGGTTAACCAGCGCGCCAGCATGTACATAGGATCCTTGAAGTTCAGGAGCCAACGTAGCGAAGCATGGTCCGTCCGAACAAAGAAGTTCCGATTCCCTAATAAATAGTGCCGGAATTTCTTCAGATAGGTAAGCACAGCCAACAACTCTCGTTTGGTCGCACAGTAGTTCCGTTGGGCTTTATCCAAGCTATTACTAGCGTACCCAAGGACTACCTCCTTACCATCTTGGACCTGGGACAGAATCCCTGCCATGCCATACCCACTGGCATCCGTGTCTAAGATAAACTCCCCCTCTTTCCAAGGGTATCTCAACAACGGAGCCCGGGTCAACAAATCTTTCACGCTCTGGAAGGCAACTGCACACTCCGGGGTCCAGTTTATTGCTTTTGTGTATTGTTTTTCTCTTCCGGCTGCCGTTACTACGTCCTGCAACGGGGAGACAACTGCAGCGAAATTCGGTTGGAATTCCCTGTAGTAGGACACAAATCCTATAAATTGTCTGACTTCCCTCGCAGTCTTCGGAACGGGCCAGTCACGGACCTTCTGTATCTTCTTCGGGTCCGCCCGAATTCCCTTTTCCGATACTAATCTCCCCAAGTACTCCACTTCACGGCGGAATAGTTCACATTTCTTGGGTTTCAGCTTCAACCTGTATTCCCGGATTCGTTCAAGAACCAATCGCAGATTTAGCAGACAACCATCGAATGTCACGCCAAATACAACGATATCATCGAGATACACCAAACAAGACTTCCAGCGAAGGTCGTCTAGCATACGATCCATCATCCGCTGGAATGTGGCAGGAACATTGCACAATCCAAAGGCCATAACATTGAATTGAAACAATCCGACGCTGGACAGGAAAGCCGTCTTTTGCTTACTCTCCTCGTCCATCGCTATCTGCCAATACCCACTTTCCAGGTCGAGGGTGCAGAACCATTTATTTCCGCCCAACGCCTCGACACACTCGTCTATTCTAGGGAGTGGAAAGCTGTCCTTTACTGTGACGGAATTGAGCTGGCGATAATCGACGCAGAAGCGTTGAGTTCCATCCTTTTTACCAACAATCACGATGGGTGCTCCCCACGGACTATTAGAATGCTCAATACGCCCCTGCTCGTACATCTTCCAGATCTCCGCTTCGGCTACTTCACGCTTAGACACTGGAATCCGCCTATAAGCAAGCTTGATAGGTCGAGAGTCGGCAGTATCAATTACGTGTTTCACGACATGGGTGCAACCCGGATCCTCTCTCCAACCATCTCCGGGTAGCGAAAAGCTCCCACGAAACTCATTAAGAAGACCCATCAGCTTTGACCTCTCTGTCGGATCAGTCAAATCAGAGTCCCTTACAAGTTTCTTCAACGGACATTCCGTACTTGGTGGCACAGGGTCGTTCGGGGCAATCAAATCCTCATCTACCACAGACAGGGTTTCTACCACCTGTATAGAGTTGATGATTGCATCCTTTATTTTGTCCTCCGGACACATATTCACCCCCTCCGGACTAGTAGTGGGTGACGATAGCAGCGTCACATCACTCACTCGTCCAACCACCATATCAACACCTAAACGTAGGGTTTCCGCAGACGGATTACTAAAGGCCACAGTCGCCGTAGCGTCAGCCGAGATATATGAATCAAGGCATCCCACAGTGTAATCCCTTAGAAAACTCTGGTCCGGCTCAAACATCAAACCCGTTGACGAATCCGAGCACCCGCGAACATCGATCTTAACCAGTGTAGCTGAATAAGGACGAAGGACCACCGCTTTCCGATGTGTTACCTGCCTTCCATCGCCTACTTCACTAGTTTTAATCATATTCACCGAGGGATCCAATTGCTTTGGCGGATCACCATGCCAGTGATGCATGATCACAGTGTCTTCACCATCATTCAAAGACAATTTCCCTGACCAGCACACATAACATCGATGCACAAGATTGAAGTCCTGCGCCAAGATTCCGGACTCCGGGCCAGATAAACCCGATACTACCAGACACGTTAACATGTACGTCCGTTTCCCTAACGTCAAAGGGAACAGAGCGCTACCATGCACAGTAATCTGCGAATCGTTTCCCATCATGCACGCCAACCGGCACGGACCCAGTGGCGGCGGCCGACGCAGGGAGTCATAGAACGTCTTCGTCACCAGGCTAGTGGTAGCGCCCGGATCCCAAAGGAAATCACCAACATCCCCATTCACTGATACTGAAGCGTACCATCTATCCGCAATATATGGATCACGGAGCTTCAACACCCTCTGGTCATCCACAGAAACATTCTGAATACTCGCAACCGTGATGGGACCTGACTCCGCTATCACCAAATGCCCTGACTCAGCTTGGTAACCTGCCTTACCCCAACAAAATCCCTGGAATCTACACCATTCCTGGAATGAGTGGTCTCTTCCGCTCGACGCGCCCGAACCCCTTTCGTACTTCCCTGGCAGACAGCCCCAGGCTCAGTAGTACTTACGGGAGCTAGAGCCCCACACCCAGTCTTCGTTTCAGACACAGAACGATCATGAACTGCAGTACTAGGAAGCGCAAACAATTCCCCGGATCCCATCTCGCTTCTTATGAGACCCGTTTGGAGTTTTCCGACGACTCCGGCTTCACCGCTTGCTCAGCCTTCGTCACGGAACCTCCCTTACCAGTTGCGTCTTTCCAGACATCCCTCTGTGGACAGCTAGCCATAAAATGACCCTCCTGACCACATTGGAAGCAACCAGTCCGCTTCACACCTCTCTTCCAGTTAAACTTAGATTGTTTACCGGAAAACTTCTGTCCAGACTGTCCTACCCAGGACCGTAGAGCCTGGACGACAGCTTCAGGGACGTCATCGCCACATGAGTCTTCCGCCACAGGTTCGGCAGCTGTAGCTTGCACAGAAACCTTTGGGTTTTTCTTCCTCACATCTGGACCAGCGGTGGTAAGTGTACTTATAGAGGCAACACTGCCACTCTCCAAGTAACAACTCTCCCACACCTCCACCCAGTGTATGGCTCTCAGGAGATCTTTCGGCTGTTTCAGGCGAACCCAATCAGCCATATCCTGATTTGTCACTCCCTGTAGGAATACACGGAGGGAAACTGACCTCAACGTGTTATCCAAGGGACCAAAAGCACGTCGCCCCTTCCGAGCAACGTCGTTACCGAAAAGTCTAACCGACAGGTTCGGAGTCTGGCGGGAATTATTACAGTTGCCTCCTGGAACCACAGATCAACTGTCGTAACAACTGTTCGGGGCTCCAGTTGTGCGCGGTAGCAATTACTTTCATATCCTCCACGAAATAACACCATCCCACAACCTGGGTACGGATACTTTCGGAGCAATACTCTCTCGGGTCGAAGACTGATTGTAATTAAAATCTTCATCCGACTCATCCGGTCCTGTATACTCAAGACCCTGGACAAGAGAACGATCTTTCCGGCGGGACCTACTAGATCGACAATAATCCTTTCCACAGTCATCATCAGAGCCATCTGAGTCACTATCACCTCCGGAAGGCTTCTTCCGGGTTTTAGTACTGGATAACACAGAACTGGGGGAACCAGGGGAAGTGCGGTAGTATGTACCATCATGAACTCTACCATTAGGAGTCTTAACGATAGCAGTACGCGACTTCGAAACAACCACATTGCTCTGTTCCTTGCGTGGGGTAACATTTTTGCCGGTCAAAAACAAACCATCATTTGCATTCCCTTTCGGGGAAGATGAAGCTTGTGCCTGCTTTGAGAACGTAACATGCCTGTCTACATCCTCCGGCCCTTTAGCTGCAACAATGGACGGATCATCCATCATCGGCGCAAATGACAACTTCGGATCAGCGAAAGTTGACGTCACTGGAGCTTTGGGTGTGTATGCAGTTTTGACCTTCAACAACATACCAAGCAAATCCTCACCCTGCGAAGTGTCCGGCGGGGGCGTGTCTTCCGTCCCATCCTCCGAAACACAATCTTCCACCGTTACCGGCGGAGGCGGTCCGTAAACAGCATCATGTATAACTCCTCGAAGAGTTGCATTCTGCTGTGTAACGTCTGCCATATGCGCATGCAAATCCTCAGCAGCACTTCTATGAGCTTTAAAGTCGGCACGCATCTTCCGGAATTCGTGACGTTCATCCTCAGTCAAGTCTTCCGGCGACCAACGCCATTGATTAAAAGCACTACCTGCTCCAACATCTACCCGGTGCACAGAACCATCGCCCTCATAAGCAAAAGTTCCCTCATCTTTACGGGTTACGGGTTCCTTACGGTCCTGTTCCTTGCGGGGACCTAACAGTCCTTTCATCGGAGAACCAAAGGTATCCGCAACTATAGACAACTTCGGAGGTTTGATCACACTAATCTTTGCCGGAGACTTGACCACACTGACTTTAGGCGGAGATTTCTTGCCCAGAGGGGCAACGGCATCATCCGCTGCTTCAGCCATTTGGTCGGGTCTATCAGCCAATTTCTGAACCTCTGCACAATGCAGTCCTGTTTCACCAAGAAACAACAGTCACACTATCAACAAGGTCTGCGGCCAACTGCGGAAACTGGTTTACGGCACCAATTGTAGTGTTTTTCCGTCTCACACTACCCAAGTTCGATATATCTATTCTTGCGAAGGGAAAGAAGACCAGACACACAGCTCTTTAGGTATCACAGGCTTTATTCTCCACACAAACCATGTCCGATAGTGTTTATCGGACCCAACAGAGGTGACCAGGTATTGGCCTCAGAGGACAAGTGGCAATTATGGTACACGATCATTGCAGGTGTTGAGAGTCAAACACTTAACATGGTTTTACATAGGAGTAACACAGTGAAACAACACAGAGTCTTACCGGAGCATCCGGAAGCACTCTAAGACACATTATGGTAAAAGAGTTGACTAGATTTAAGTTACCTTTGATAATGGTTTACTGGAACTCTGTCCAAGTAAGAAAAGGCGGGAATCCGAAAGGCCATTTCTGAACCGGGAGCGCGTTAAGTTGAGGCGCGTGCACCCAATTATAGCAACACCCGGTCAGACCAATTATCTCGGATCTATTTAAAACCGTATTCACTACAAACATATCTTTTATGGCGTACCAAAATTTCTGGAAAAATTCCACAGTAAAACCGTCGCAACCAGGCGACTTGTTTTTCTTCATTTGTTTTAAAAAATTTTCAACCTCAGGCTCTGTTATTTCTTCACATAATATTCCATTATCAGTCTCATCTAACTGAACAAATTGCTGTTGGTTCGTAAAATCATCCGCCACATTATGGCTGACACTTTTACTAGAATACAGCTCAGAATAAAAATTATGCCCTTCCTCAAGTATTTTCTTGGGACAATCCGATAATTGACCGTCTATATTTAAGGTATTTATGACTTTTTTTTCTCCTCTGTATTTTTCAAGGGCACAAAAGAACTTCGAAGGTCTTTCTCCTTCTACTGCCCATTTGGCTTTGGATCTTATTAGGGCTCCTTCCGCCTTATTTAAATCGTATTCTCTAGCTTGCTTAACCCATTCAAGGTGGGGGCAGTTTTCCACATATTTTGCCTAGCTGACGGGGCCCTTTCCCCCCCCTTTTGGGCTTCAGGACGGGTGTCTAACATGAGGATTAGGGTTTAAAACCATTTTAAGAATATTTTCTTTTGATAATATGTCATATGTACACCAATTAACAGATGTAAACAGTAATTGATCATATTTTTCCATAATTTCTAGAATTTGGTCTTCAATAATTAAAATAATGGGTCCCAATTGGGTTCAATTTTTTTTTCACGTTTTAAATCAATTTTATTCACATGACATCAAGACGGGTCTCACAAATTCAGGTGATTTTCGTAATGCCCTGATGCTGAATTATCTATATACATTTTTGCTTTGCAGGGTGTAAGTAACGTAATGTTTAGAGAATATAATTAATTGGCAGTTGATTCAATATTTATAACAGTTTTTGACTAATACATATACAATTTAATTACCTTAATGATAATTTTGGCGATGTTTGGTGATTGTTATGAGGTAATGGAATGAGATGGAGTGATCGTTCCAGACTATTTTGTAAGCATGTCTTATGTATGCAGGGGGAGTTTGGTAGGGTTGGATACGTTGACAAGGAACTCAGCCAAATTTATCATCATATGTATTGTTTATAACAGTATGACATGACCTAACAGACCTGTTATCAGTACTGGAAATAGACAGTAAGTCGACAGCGAGATAATAAGAGTTCCCTCAAGGGTGTAATTTTGAATGATATATCTACACTTTTTATGTACATTCTTAGAGGATAGACCAACTTCACGTCCATATATTCTACAGGTATAGCCTTATTTACAATATGACCTCAGCGTAGTATCACTCAGTAGGGTCAGACCCCTTTAATAATAACCTTTTTATATACATTTGCACATATTTTGTAACAGCTGTTTATAGTCCTAATATGGACAGGAGCAACCAGCTCACACACAAGCAGAAAATTATGATGAGGACGAGTCCAGTTTTGGATTCAATACATTTAAAATTTGGATTGGGATCGGTGGGTCCCAGTGCAAACATAGCTAGTTTTCCTTTGACCGAGGAAGTATCATGTACATAAATGCCTTTTAATTGATAGATTGAAGTGCAGTTTGTCCCTGATGTTTCGTATATCTGGTGGAAGAGAGTTCCAGAGTTTTACCATTTGATTCTGGTAACATTTTATATCTTTTTCACTCTTAGGGGCGAAGCCCTCTAATACAGGTGCGTCTGCCTGTCTGGTAGCCCTCGGTGGGGTAATTCCCTTATCTTTGGTATATACATTATTGTGAGCGATTTTACATATATTGAATTTTTGTCTCGTCTCTAGATTCATGACTCTGGTATTCCTATACATAAATTTATGTATGTTAGTTATGACGTCACCATTATTGTCTCCATGACAACATACCAATAAAAATATTTCTAATGTGTTTGTAAATATATATTTTAAATTTCAGCAAAATCCATTCATTTTTTATTAAGTTATGCCCCCTTCAATTTATATAAAAATTGAATGCCTTGAGGCATTCACCCGCCCCCTAGGCCAACTTGCAAAGAATGCCTTGAGGCATTCTCCCGCCCCCTAGGCCAACTTGCAATGAATGCCTTGAGGCATTCTCCCGCCCTGAATGGGTTAACTAGCTCATTTTTTTCGTACCGTTCTTCAATATTAAGCCTTTTTTTTTCTATCGAGAACATTCAATCTATTATTTCTATCTAGTACATTTTTTCTTCTTTCTTTCAGCATCTGGCTAGATATTGCTATGGCTTCTTCCCTGGCTTTTAATTTGAAAAATTCCCACGTTAGTTTGGGGCTAAGATTATCATTTTCAGCATTACAACATAACTCTTCAATTTTGGCGATAAAACGATCATTTTCGAGGAGGGAGGAGTTCATTTTCCAGTACCCTCTATCTCTACCTTGAGCACCTGTATGAAGCATTATTCTTATTTCCCTATGATCTGAGTGAGGGGTAGAATTTGTTTCATTTAACTCCACCTTACTTAGCAAATTTTTAGAGATAAAAATATAATCTATGCGAGATTCCTGCTCATTTCTTACCCACGTATGAGGGGGTTACCATTTTCTCTCTCTGCTATTATATCGGACAGGTCTTGTTCGATTACAAAATAAGACAGCTCTTTGCTTACTTTAGAGGCTTTTTTGTTAGACAGATCAACATTAAAGTAACCCATTATTACACACTGATCATATTTCAATTTATCCATACATTTTGACAGCTCTTTCCATAGAATTTTTTTATCCTTAGGACAGTCTGCTGTTGGCGCATATACATTCATTATACACATTTTCACTTTTTCGCAGGTAATTATTATGTACTGCCATCTACCTGTTTCACTCAATGCTAGATGCATATGGGCAGTGAATGTAGGTAAAAACAGAGAATTTATATTTGTCTGGCTCAAAATGGAAGAAAATTTGGATAATTAGGAGAATTTTTCACTGATTAATTGTAAATGATACTGTTTATTTTTCAAAATATATTATTTACGATTTTTATTGTGTGTGGGTACATAAAGAGTAGTTGTAGGTGGTCACAATCAGCAAATATCATGACAATGCGATGATAATACTATAGTTATTCAATTTTAACGTTTGGTGAAGGGACTGCATCATTCCGCATCACGTTTTATTCCAGCTAGTGGCTGAGAAATATGGCCTGTAGTAGCTGAAATAACTAATAAAGAAGTGAATTTAAATGTATTTTGGACTGAAAAAATAAGGAAATAAGAAAGAATTTCGAACTAATTAATTTTGTTTTCTATGTCTGAACAGAGATCTATGTGTTACTCAATTTTGTGTAGTAGGAGCGTCATCCCGGGAACGCATTTCAACAGCCTATAAATGAGTAACAAATTGAATTTGAGCATAGATAATTTACAAAATATATAAGGGACATATGTGTTTCGAATATGATATTAGCCATTATTCTTTTGTTGGAAAAAAAATATATTTAAGCCCTATTTATTTACTACTGAGACCGTCATCCTGCGTCACGCATCATTCAGTGTCACGCTGCGTACATTTGTGCGTATTTTGTACGCAAACTGGGGCCAATAATCATGGAAATATGTATTAAAAAGTATGTATTTCCTGAAAGAGGAATTTGTTTTCTTTGTAATGATATAAAAATTATAGCAATGACATAATTTGTACTCACACGGTGAACGACGGAATGAAGGATATTATGTTATCCAATTGCATATCCCAAAGAAATCAAACCAATAGATATTGTATGGGATCGATTCCAGAAATTTAATTACAATTTTGATGTTTTTCATGCTTTTTGTTTATGTCATATCATTGTCAATTTTGATCGTATAAACCTACAAATGGTAGAATGGTCGAAGAATATTCCATGTCATGATCATGACGAACGATTTGAAGCATGGCACAAACTTTTCCATCTTTATTCATGAGAACACCATTCTCATTTCTAGATAAATTTAAAGATTATATGAAGATTATTTCTACTGATTCTCCAAATCGTTGCTAATACACTATTGTAATTTATACTTGACAAGGCTGTGATAATCCACCTTATGGCGAAATAATATTATTCTGCCTGAATGAATTCAATTTATATGCTTATACCTCGGGGAATATTTGAGATTTTTACAAAATCTCAAAAACATTAAATATCCCGTCATGTCTATCTTACTCTCCTAAAGTTAGACATTAGGCATTTACAATAGTAACCAGGTAGAATGATATTTAAATGATCATAAACAATTTATGGAATAAAAACCAACCCCAGCGTTGTGTCTGATACAAATATTCCAAAAAGGTGTATCCTATTTATGTTTGTATAAAACATTCAAAATGTAGCTCTTTCTCTAAGAGAAGGGTCAAATCAATTCAAAAAGACATACCTCTCCTGTGTCCACAAACATATTTATACATAACTTTTTCACCTCTTTAGAAAAACATTTCTTATCTCTTATTTCTCTAACATCTGAAGGTAATGAGTTCCACAATACCTTCACTCTTCCCATCGAACTTCTTCTGATACCTTCTTTATTCCATCTATCTACTTCTATTCTACCCTGATCCCTTAGGTTGTAGATATGTCTCTTCTAAATTATTATTTCTGTTTTCCCAAAATAAATTTAGAATTCTACTAGTTCTTCTATAGCATTATGGGACATGTAAATAGGGCCCTTGTCAACATTTCATGAGAAGTGCCCATATTATATTTGTATTTTGATTGTTTTACTTGTTTGATTGTATTAGCATGAACGTATTGTATCGACTGGGGTAACCCCCCTTTGTCCCTCTCTACTCCGATGACCTCCTCCTCGGGTCTATCTCAGGTTGGTTTGGAGGTGAGCGGGGTGGGGTCAGAGAAGAGAGAGGGGCGACAGAGGAGCAGGCCAGGTGATTTATGGGGCATGAGTGCTGCGGATCGGTCTCATGGTTCCAGAGCGAAGCGAGGCTGGATGACCTGTTCTGCTGGAAGCTGCTGGGATGACCTATCCGGGCGGGAAACTGCATGTCTGGCCCTATAAAAGGGCCTGTATTCTCTTGTCATGAGTTCTTCTTTGTGTGTGCCTATGTGTGTGTGTATCGTGCTACACTGTACATTCTTCATTCTACCGTGTACTTTACCATGTACGAGACTTCTGGAATAAACCTATACCTGTCCACCTAGCTGCATATACCTGTTGTACTTATCCACCCCTAGCTGGGTTTTTCACCGCGCTCTTCGAGTAATCAAGGGAATTGGGGTAATTAGGCAGATCGATTTGGGCATCATGACTTCTCCAAATTCGGACGCTACCACTACCCGGGAGATCCACGATGGGTCAGATCGATGGAATGGTAATGGCTTAATGGTAGCGAGACCCAATCCGAGCCTTGAGGGTAATGCTAATGAGGTTGAAAACGAGTACGCTAACAATATATGGCCAACCCACCTACGCATGGTCAAACATGTCTGCGGCAGCAAGTTGTCTTGCCATTGTAGTCCTGAAAACCCAAGGCAAGTTGTCTTGCCATTGTAGTCCTGAAAACCCAAGTTTCACAGGGAAAATATTCCACTGGAAAGCGCATAAAAAATATTTCTTCATATCATAAAGTATATTCCATGCTAGTAGACCCCGGCAGAATAGAGGAAATCTGTCCCGCTATTAGTTATGAAACAGGATAACAGTCATCCACAATTCCGTTACTCTGTAGGTCTCCACTGGCTGTGGTAAGCTCTGCGGTAAGCTCTGAGCATAGAACTAGCTCACGTGTCTCGAGTTCTACGCTCTGCGGTAAGCCTTGCGATGGTGCTGTTTGTGAGAAGTGAGAGAGAAAGAGAGAGAAAGCGAGAGAGAGTGAGAAAGAGAGAGAGAGGGGAGGGAGAGAGAGCGGGGAAGAGATAATGGAGACAGAATGAGAGAGAGGGGGGAGGAGGAAGAGGAGAGAGACAAGGAGGAAGAGGAGAGAGACAATATCTGTGATATTATCATTGATACCCAGCAATAATGAGTATAGGAGCATGTTAATTATAACCATGGGGAAGTATTTAAACGAAGTATTTAAAAAGGGATAACATTTCTTTTCAACCAGAACAAAGCATGTAAGCTTATAAAAAAGAATATCGACTATCAACTCAAAACTACTGTCTTTATCAATGTATATGTAGCGTATTGAAGCATAAAATAATAACTACGATCATGATGTTGTTACTTTTGAAATGTATTACAAATGTTTTCTTTCACTATTTCCGGGCTCATATGGAAGAACTGCTTTAAACAGAATATGTTGCCTTTTTTCATCCTATAGCCTTAAAAATCATAAAGAAATTCATATAATTCATTCGGTTTTCTTGTTTTCTTGTTTTCTTCACTCTTAAAACTTCGGTATACCAGCAAGAGGCTTGACCTTGAGCTGAGATATTATGCCTATTGTGAGTAATAAAGTTTTTATGTGCACGCGAATAATTTATGTCAAAGATCCTCCTCCAAGCAACGAGGGATCTACTTCAAAGTCAATTAAATGTAACTCATAATAAACCTTTCAAAAAAAAAAAAAAAAAAACTTCGGCAAAAAACCTCATAAATCATTATCCCATTGAACTGTCTTGCCCATTTTCGAAAGTCTAATGAATCTACTTTGCTGTGGAAAATGCTGTTGTTCCAAAGGGGGAATGGTGCCTCTGTCCTTAACCCCGGACCTCCTCATGAGAGCAAAGTTTGATGTTGTGACACCCCTTCAGTTGAATTTGTTCAGATTTTAAAACAGATTGCTTCGTTTTTGTAACTAATTCTATTATAGTAATGTGTTCAGGTACATCTTTGATATAATCAGCAACGATCTTTCTTAGTGCCTGTATATTCTTATGGTCAGACTTTTTTAAGGTGGTTCTCTAACTGTTGATCTGTATTGTATGCCTTTAAAAGTTAATTTATATATTTAATTCCGGGTCACTATCTAGTCAATCCAGCAATTAACATTCATCTTTGCTCTGATTTTGTAGTCACAGCTCTTGCCACACTATTCTGGCTAGCGTTTGGAGTGTGATCTGTTTGACTGTTGGAAGCCTTCTTTTGTAAACAATACACTGTATTGATGTTTAGAGAACTGAACTTTTTATTGATGTTTCTGTTTATTATAATTATATCTGATAGTTGTACGTTCAGCATAGCATGAATAAAGGACCCAATGCACATTAAAGTGTCATTAAATGGGTTATTGGTCACTTTTAATTAGGACAACAAACGTTATGGATCCAGTCCCATTTGTTTGCCTCCATTTATGATTAAATTATAGTGACTCACAGACGCCAACTGATACATCTTAGGTGAACTTATATTAGTTAAGCTGGGGGTCCTGTGTGACGTCACAATGTGACACCTGAAATGTACATAATGTCCCTACCTTCATCCCGCCCTCCCAGCAATTGAAACAGTTGTTCAATACAGGTAGTTCAGGATGCTTGTCATGAGAGGTCAATACCTCGGTTGGTGTATTAATGTTGTAGTAAACTATACTATTGACTATCTGTACCACGCTGATTATGATATAAAGTACTACTGATTTCGGGTTTAGTCCTCCCCTTTAAATATAGGAAAAAGCGATGTGGTGAGAGGAAATATATGGAAAGAGAGAGAAGTAGGTTTGCATAAAGGGGTAGTTCCAGGTTCAAAAGGAGGGGGCATTGCAGAAACTTAAAAATTGTATTTTAAATAACTTATTTATATGTTATAACCATAATGTTCCATAAAGTAAAAAAGATAAGAATTTTCTAGAACTTTCAAACTAATTCCATGACTCCCTAATTTTCCCGTATGTACCCCTGACATTGGTTCACCCCTCTCATGTTTGTTTTACATTTATATATTAGGCCTACCCACAGGAAGTACAGACTCATTCCCATTGATCTGGTAATCTGATGTGACATTGGGTAGATACGCAGGAAATTTTAATTCAATGTCGAGAGGATTTGCCAAATAGTCCTAAAATTCGGGAAATCTCCCGTCAAGTCGGGAGGTTTGACAGCTCTGGGACAATCATTTACAAGCACTCAAATCACAAATGCCCAGCTTGATTTGGAAAAGGGGTGGGTGGGTGGCGCACTCCCCCCTAAATCCGCCACTGGCCACACGTCGGTAACGCCAGGCTGAGCTAGGTTACCTTGTCTAGACCCGTTTATTATCATTTACTTGAGAGAACATAATCTTAGATCAAAGATTAATGTCGTAAATATGGAATCTTACGGTATTTACTAAATTATGGAATATTGATAATTATCGAAATTCATGCTGATTTTATTGCGTAATGATAAAATAATAATTAAGTAATGACATTTCACATAAAAGAGCACGTAACAAGGAGTATGCCTTTCAGCCCGCTCCTTTTAAGGTACACAGCTTCCTTTATACACATCTTCCTTCATCATCGGTCATCTGCATGAGAGTGGGTTTCTGTCTATTCTGTGATTAGCAATTCCCTTTGCCGCACCTATATGACTAAGTTTATATAAATTTGATGACATTTCACAATTGGATTTAATATATTATTCAAATCCAGCATATCACAACAATCAAAAACCTCTAACTTCTTTCATCGAGTGTGCGTGAAGACAATCAGTTTTCAATGAACTAAAGAGTATTGGCCGTCTATGAATTCAAAATTTTCTTTAAGTTATTATTTTTAAGCTTTTCCTTGGACAAAAATTAAGGACTTTCAAATGAAATAATATTCAAGATTTCAAGAGACCCTGTACGAATTTGCCCTGCCTCAGGATTTTTGGCGTTCCCTAGGTTGGTGTATTTTAGGGATTCATGGGCAGAAATTATCTGGCATTCAAAATCTAGGAAATATCCTTCTTGAGAATTGATACATTAAAATATAGGCTTAGCAATGAAGTATATATATTAAATAGCCCGATGTCGATGTCAAATCGATCAAGACGGAGGGTCAAATCGCACGACACCCCAAAGGGGTGGAGTGCGATTTGACCCAACGTCGAGATCAATTTGACATCGACAGAGGGCTATTTCATACGTAATCAACAAGAGAAAGACGATTTTAATGACATTTTACCTTGGTTTCCATCGAGTTTGCAGATATCGGTCTTGAACGGAAGCCATGATGGCGGAAGTAAGTTATATCATTGCGCGCTGAGACTTTTCACTACCATGGCTTCATTGTGAGATACGCGTTCGATTTTTCTTTAATATTATGTTTCTACGTCTGATTTCTTCAGAATTAATATAACTCGAACTGGACATTAAAGGTGTGTATTTGGTTTTCTATCTTATGGATCACGATATATCGCTTGAAATTCTTCAGATGGGGGACTACTTTTTCTCTCCCTGGTTACCAAGTCATGATACGTTCACAAAAATTGTCAACAAACCGTAACTTTCGTCTTTATTTAGACAATAAATAAGCAATACATATCATATTTCACAAATTACTTCTCAACATGGAAAACAAAACTTTCACCGCTAATATTGGAACCAGCAAATACACATCTTTCTGTTTGTTGCTGGTCACTTGAACTAGCGAACGTACGGCCGTGCCGGCATTGATGCTGTCACTAAAAAAGCGGGTCAAGCAGACGATTTTAATTCTGGCTTATCATTGGTCAATCTAGTCATGTGACCCCTGAAAGTAGTTCGGTCCGAATAGCACACGTATGCTATTTGACATTTCGAATAGCACCCCCGAATAGCACCCGTGAAATCGCACACGTATGTAATAACAAATAAAATGGTAGAGGGGGATTATATCGCTGTATATCAGGGAGGCCGGAAGTTAAATGATGATTTTATGGAGAAACATAATAAATTTGGTGTTATTAGTATTCATGTCTACACTTTCAATAAAATAAATCTCGCAAAGTGTCCTCAATTGGCACATGCTTACTAATGTCTTTCTTCCAAATAATTTGTGGCATGTCAAAATTTAAACAAAGTGTTTAGCCTCAGTAAAATTAATTGTATTCACTTTTCATGATCAAGAAACACACAATTAAAACCTGTGAAATGTGTTTCCTGTGATCCTTCTGATGTTTAAGTAAAGTTAAAATCAATACAAGCTGACCACTTATGAAGCAAAACATACTGTTGAGGGCTACTCATCGCTTGACCGATGACATCAATACTGTTAGGTGGCAGACCACCTGACACGATCTGCAGGGTATATAAAAGCTAAAAAGCGGAGTGGATATCATCAGTTGAGCTCAGGAAACCAGCTCAAGATGATGTGGCTTCAGCTTGCTTCAGTCTTCCTAGCCCTTGTGGCCACCTCATCCGTAAGTAACACTACTTTCATTATAGCAATGGTCAGGGAAACTTGCTGTTGTAAAAAAATGTTATGTGATATTCATAACAGGAGATATAGAAGTCATATAACTCCCCAATTGCTATCCAATGTTATTCCAAAAGTATTTAACCATTATAGTCAAATGCCTGATCATGATCACTGTATGTTTAGGCTTTTTTGCAATATATCATGTCTTGCTCTATATAGGCTATTTGCCAGCACTGATTATAGCTATGCATTCCATTTGCAACCTACATTTGCATTTCCACCTAAATAACGCCCATGCATCTTACCACCTAAATATACATAATATTTGGAAACATATTATGTATGTGTCTTGCATAAGAGCATATAATTGCAATTTATTCTTTCCTCTTCTTTCAGTTCGCAGGTGCCAGCAGTAAGTAAACATTTTTCACTTCTCAATTCAGTAATTATGCTGATGCTGAGATCCATTGATAGATTTGGCTTTTGTATGCACATGATATCAAATAATTACATGAATGTGCCACGACTGAAGTCACAAATAATCTGACCGGCTCTGTCCACTCTTCTTCAATCAATTTCTATAACTTTTCTGATCTTAGCATCTACACATTTATATAAATGTATATATGGTCAAAAGTGAAAAAAAATGGATCACATTTTGTCGTTTTCAGCGTTTTCGAATTTCAGTGCTCATAGAGCAAAAACTGTTTTTGCAATTCCTTTTATTTTCACCCAACGTGTTGCCACATATCCTGGGAAGAGCAGGCTTTAATGGTATACGTCGGGCTAATTTCTAACAAAAGTTATGGAGGTTCTAATAATGAAAGAATCTGTGTGATACCAACGTGATATAAATTTATATATACAAAATTGACAGAAATAGTTCCTTCATGTTAACTCTTAGCATCGCTATGCCTTCCTATATTAGTTGTTATTGCACATGTATAATATCAAGTTCCTGTGAAAATTATTTCTTTGAAGTTTTTGTCATTTTTCAAAAAGTCAGATTCTCTGTCCCAAAAAGTGGTGATACCCACGTGTACACATTCCAATGTCCCCCGTCCATAGTTTCCACTTCACAGGGAAACAATTGGGATGGGATGGTGCGCTATAATGCAAAGATATGTCCCAAGATTATTTTTAAAAATCAACTCAGTAATAACTCAGTTATGGAGGAAAACATAATGTAGGCCTACACATTGGTATCTTGTACACGTTGGTATCTCTGTTCTAATTAAGAGCCCTCATTAGGTGATCAATTAAAGCAGAATCCAGTGAGTTTGAATAATCTAGGTGACTTAGAGAATGAAATATATAAGTAAGAAGAATGAAATATGTAAGTAAGAAAATGGGTAAAACTACTTAATTGTGCAATACAGCACAATTTTACATGTAGAGATCCCTGAATAATTGAATAATAAACAGTGGCAAGAGTTATGTGTAAAATGTTCAGGCATTAGTGTATGAACTCACACTACAAATCATTTACATGTAGCGTATGAAGCCATTAATAATTCAACATATTTTTAAGTAAAATAAAATAATGTCGTAATAAAGTACATTATTACAAAAGTGAGCAAATTAAGTGTTTGACACACAGTTCTCAGTTTCTTAGGTACCCATTCACTTGGGTAGCTTAACACTATGGGTTTACATAAAAAAACAACTCATTTCCTTGTTACCATTATAATAGGGTAATCAAACATGATCAGAGTAGAATAGAATAGATATTTTTTATACATAATTCATATATTCACAGATATCAAAAAAATATATGTAAATAAATATATATATGCACAGTGTATATTAGACAAGATGGGAGAGCCATATTCTAATTTAGTCAGCTCTCTCACGAGCCCGAATCATCAATAATTATTGCACTTCTCTTCGAAATTCTTTTCTGACTTCAAGTTTTTGCTTAAATGGGTTTTATTTTGTTTTTTATTGAATGATACATCTTTTTATTTTTAAATATTTTAATTATTGCCATATTTTGTAAGAGGTCAAGAGGTCAACATATTAATCCTATCAAACTATGTTGTTAATGAACTTGTGCATCTAAACCATAATTCATTAGGTTATTTTCTGCAAGTTGAAAGGTATTTTACTATGTTTATTGACTGTACACGTTGGTATCAGGTGTACACGTTGGTATCTCTGTTCTAACCATAAACGTTCATTAGATCAATTTAAATCAGAATCCAATTTTGCATGGCATTTATATATTATATACTTATATCATCATATTATATTATCTTCATGAATTGACTTGATTGTAAACTTAAAAGTTTTATTTTGTCTTATTGAGTGATAAACCTTTTTAAAAAAAGATTTTTCCAGCCAATCAATCAATTGACTATTACTTTTTTGTAACAGGTCAACATATTAATCCTACCAAATTATATTGTTAACGAATTTGTGCATCTAAATCATAATTTATCAGGTTGCTTTCTGCATTTTGAAAGGTATTTCTCTATGTTTATTGAGTGTACACCTTGGTATCAGGTGTACACATTGGCTTCATGTAATCTAGTTTAGCTGCGACATTTTTGCAGAATTTAATATTTATTATTAGATACATCATGGGTCTTGGACTGAACGGTATTTAGAATAACCAATATCACATATCAGGGGCTTTATCATCAAATTAATCCTTTATGATTAACAGATCATCACCTTAAAATATATTAGACTAATTTGTCTTTATACTATGTCATATTTGCTTTTTAATAGTATGCGATGTGTCACAGGTAAATGAAATTTGAATCCCAAATATATAGATTTTGATACTACCATCATATTCTAAATGATAGGATTAGGCTAGGATTGGGATGGTAACCACTACCAAATGTAGGTGTTGTATTAAATGAAATACCCCGGTACATTATTTATTAATCATTAAATTGTGTAATGATGATATGAATCAGATCTTAAGCGTTCTCTAACTGGTTTTAATGAGAGAATTTAACAGAGCCTGTCATGCACAGGGTAGATATAAAGGTAAATGGTAGAATCTAGAACAATGGCAAGGTACATAAGGATAATGTGATAATGTGAGTGAGGTCGGAGTAATGATAATATCTAACTCATTAACCTGTATTAATACACATTAATATGGGGAAATATTCAAATATGATATGCTATGATGATGTAATAACTAATGGTAATAGAGACTAAATCTGAAAGATTTTTAATACGAAATTCTTGGATGATACCAATGATCATACTATTTATTTTGATTTGATAATAACAAAGAATAATATGGCCTAACAGTTGCTGTGAGGTAATGTTTCATAGAAAAAATAATAAGATCGATACTAGAGGGCCTAATCTAGGCTATCCAAAGTATGCACATAAATCAGATTAAATCACAACACTAATCTCTGAAATAAAGTACAAGCAAAGCAATACAATTATTAAAATAAATGAGACTCAAGCCTCACAAGGACGAGAAAATTGTATATAATTATATCCCATGATTATGTGTGGGAAAAGTCTAATATCATTTGAATATTAGTTATGTTTGAAAGATAGTAGGATATTAACACTAGGAAAGTACCTAAAAACTCAAAATTGTAAAATATTCTATCACTGAGTTAATTTGGGGAAAGAACTAACAATAATTATCAGGATTGTGATACCCATTTGTACATGCAATACCCATGTGATACACCAATGGGAATTCTTTAAGAAAATGCAAAATGATTCTGTTTTTGATGCTCAATAGATTCAGTATACATATTACAAGTAATTCCGAGTGTTTACAATTTTTACCTGGTTTTTGATCTTAAGTCAAGAAGGCTTAAATTAATTATAGGAAGATCAGATAATTCAATAAGCATAAAAATGAGAGTTCATTCATTATAATTTCCTGAAATGTGCCCGTCAGTTAAGACATAGAAAGAATTGCAAAGTAGAAAATTATTCTATGTCAAAAATGATTTTTGGAATGAAATACTACTTATTACCATGCCTCAGATACAAACGTGAACAGGGATACCAACGTGTACATGTGATAGTGAGGCCTAAACCTTTAATAAAACAAAATTTATATACCTAGATAGATGTAATCCAGTGTATTACTGATAAATTTAGCCAAAATTAAGTCCTTTCTGCTTACCTGTACAATTTAGAATTTTAGTTATTATTTTTTCCCTAATATAAAATGTGTTTCCAGAATAAAAAATTGTGTAATTATCAATACTTATGGTAGTAATGAAGGTACAAGACCCACATTAAACTGAGAATGGGTATTTATGTTGAGCCAGAGCAGCAATCATATAATCAAACTACTACATTCAATGCATAGATTGCAATTACAGAGATACCAACGTGATCTTCCAAGGTTATGAACATATAGCCCTGAGACTTTGCACATTTAAAGGAAACACATGTCCCACTAAGGTAACGAGTTCTGATAAAATTTGATTGTAGGGTTGTAAAGTTAGATGTAAAGATAGAGATATGGGATAATAAACACTCCAAATTCTGTATACTGGTTGAATACTTAGATACGGTATGCATAACTTTTTTCCTGAGGTGGGATGATTTTATATTAATGGCTAATTGTGAACGTTATAGTGTTTTCTTTAAACCACAGCTGTAAAAAGTGACAAACATATATATGTTCAATTCAGAATCTTTCAATAAATGTGAGCAACGATAATTTCATTATTTAAGGTGCATGACTGGCAATAATTCATTGAATTTTCAAGGGAAAATATGGATGAATTCATTCCCTTAATCTATCAATGTAGTGCACCCATGCAAAGCACCTGTTGATAACTATTTGCTTACTTGTTGCTCAGCTGCCGATCAAAGTTGCGTCCCCAGAGTAACAGTTGCTGATGCCACAGTCCAGCCCAGCCGCCAAGCAGTCATCTTTGACGCAGCCGATCTGCGCTTCACCTGCCCAGGCGAGATTGCCGCTTGGAGGTTCTATGCAGGACATACTGGCCTCTTCTATGCATCAGTATGGAGGAAGAGCGCCTCCAGGTTCCAGCTCATTGGGATGAACACACTGTATGCTACAGAGTCAGGCATACACACAACCATGGTACCTGGAAACTTGCGCTTCAGGTGAGTTGGAATCATTATATATTGTTTATTGTATGGGCTCTCTTGGGAGTCCACAGAAGGAGTTGTTAAATGATTAATCACTTTAAATTGTAATTTGGCCATAATTCTCAAATTCAAGATTGGATTTCATCTCCCTAAATTCAAAGAGTTTTGACAAGAGTAGATGTTCCCCATGCATGGTATGTGGAAAGTAAAGTATAATCTCTCATTAGATTGTCAGGTCTCGCCGAAATCCAAATACATTAGCTCCCTTTTAGTTTCTAAGGACAGTTATCAAGAGTTAAAACACTATAGGCAATCATAATTAAACACAGATCGATATCATTCTTGCAGGGTGCGTGCTGGTGATGTCATGGGAATTCACTATGCTGATGCCCATGGCACCAGTGTGGTCAAGTTTGATGAGAGTAATTCTGGCACTACTTATGAGGCCACACATTATGGTGATGATATGGAAATAGGCATGCTCTCAAATGGATTCTCAGAAATACAAACCAGTTACAAGCCAGCTCTTGCACCAATTTTCAATGAACGTATGTCAGCCTCTTTTTACCTTAACAATTTTAGCAATATAAATAAATTATATTGTCCTCTAATCCTACCCACAGTTATCTGTGTACCATGGTACCAATATTAACAACTAGCTCTTTGGCATTCACATAAGTGGTGTTCTTAAATTATTTCATATGTTTCTTCTAGGTTTCGACCATATTGTCCAATGCAACTGGGAGATCTTACTGCTATATATGTATATATATCTAGTGGACCTCATCCCTGTAACTAAAGATAATATAATCATAATGACAATAGCAATAATATTAACATAAAAATAAAATACCTGCCCATATAATACTGGTAACCATTAATATTCAAATACTGTATTCGGAATTCAGAACGCATCAGGCTCGATGGAGGAAATGCTGAAAATGAAGGCAGAGCTATGTTCTTTGCCAATGGAGAATGGGGAACCATTTGCTCTGCAGATCAAGCTAACACTGACTGGACCAATGTATTCTGTGCTGAACTTGGCTATGACCATGTTGAGTCAGTCACGGTATGATAATTTCCTTAGCTAAAGGTTACCAAGTTCATTAATGCAATTGAGATGCATTCCCCACATTCAATATATACAGCTACATATGTCCGAACCAATTTAATTATGTTTCACGTCTGCAATTCCATACTTCAAGTGCAAACAAAATGTAGAATATAGCCATACAACTAGAGGCTGATATAACTGATATCAGAATGAATATTAAAATTACAATGACAACCATCTGTTTTCATCCTGTTTTTAAAAAGGGACACTAATTTGGAATGGTCATATTGAATATTTAAATTGATTTCCTGTCTCTTGATGGATTTGTCCATGCTGAAATGATCATGTCCTCACATAAATCTGAAATGCTTAACACACTACAAAAAAAGTATATACCATCACTCTTTTGTTGTCTAGCTTGCCTCATCTTCCTATGTCAAAGAAGGCCGTGGATCTGTGACCTTCCAGACACCACAATGTGGTGATGACCATTTCATGGAAAGTTGCTCAGCTGGAGGCTCTTGCACACACGATAATGATGTGTTCATCAAATGTGGACGTAGGTAGCCTGTAAAATTACTGGACCTATACATGAAAATAATTTGACCCATTGTAAATCCTCGAATATTAAGGCACTTGCTGTTTCAAAAAAAGTCACGAATCACAGAATTATTCACTTATCATGAATAGGTGGTGTGAAACTTGTCGGGGGAAAGAATGCCATGTCTGGAAGAGTATCAACATATGACTCTATGGCTGGTACCTGGGGTACTGTCTGTGACAAGAATGATGACATTAAGCCATACCATCTTCTATGCAAACAGCTTGGCTTTGACCACTGTGAGAAGATGGAGAAAGTAAGTAAATCTGCCAAATGTACATGCACAGATTTTATTTTTAATGCATCAAATATTGCAATATCACCACACTTTATTTTGAAATTCGATACATCCAACACAAAAGCTTGATTTAATTAGACATTTTAAAATTAAGGCTGAGGGCACTGAGGCTGGTAAAGGCACAGGCCACATCTCTCTGAAAAACCCAGAATTCTCCAGTGATCCTACCAAATTGGAACACAAAGGAAGTTGCATGCACAAAGATGATGTGTTCATCACTTGCAAAGGTAGGCCATTCACCATGTATATATATTATTCATGGAAATTGACTTTTGATTTTTAAAAAGTAATCCAGGAAAAGATTATTTTTATTAATCATACCTCATTTCTCAACATACAGCTAGCGTGCGCCTTTACAAAGGACCCACCAAGGCTGAGGGAATTGTACAAGTAATGAAGCAAGGAAGTTGGGGTACAGTGTGCATGACAAACATCAGGAGGGATAGATTCCCCGCTGTTTTCTGTAAAGAGCTTGGATATGACAGAGTTGTGGAAGCTGACTACGCTATTTCCAAGGGTTTTGCTGGTAGCTTTGGGTAAGTAATATTGTAAAGTTGGGGCCTTGTCTCTGACTCGACCACAACTTTTAGTTAATTAAAGTTTATCTCATCGAAACACACCTGCCGGCTTGGCAACCCAACCATCCTTCTTCCAGCCACCGCTCATGAATTGCTTTTTCTGAAACTCACTCCATAGTTACCGTTAACTGTGGGTTCCTGCCTCATTTTCATTTATCATTTATGTTAACCTGTTGCAGATTGGATCCTGAATATGTGAAGGCAATCAATTGGCCCAGTCAGGATAAGCCAATCAGACCAATCTAGTGTAATCTTGTTAGTATATAAGCAACAATAAATGATGAACCCCTCTTCTTACTGGCTCAGTTCTGGACTTCAGTCCATCACAGTAAAATGGATTCCCTTCATAATAATTTCTTTAAGTTGATTAGTACCCCTTGGAATTACTATGAATGACATCCACATGAGTGCATTATCCTCATTAATTGATTAATTAATTAATTTAGATACATCAATGAGTTCAACCCCGACTGTGGTACTGATGATGCTGCTAATGTACAGAACTGTGGACACTATCTGGATGAAAGCAAATGTAACACAGAGCAGAACCTTTACATTAAGTGTGGATGTGAGTACAGGTCTACATTTATATATATAATATATGTATAATAAATTTAATTTATTATGAACATTTTTAACAATGCAATAGTCCATGTATACCCTTTTAACTGAGCTCACTATGCCATGGGACAGCCCATGTATTAAGATATTTAGTTTATTGAGATTACTTATATACAAGCAGTATTTGTGTTAAGTTTAAGACTCCGGTCAGATGTTTGCATATCCATTTGTACTTATAACTTGGACAAATAAAAGAATATTTCAAATCAAATCAAATCAAATATATAGGTGTATTTGTTTTTCTCAGACTCTGACCTCTGTAAGAGCAACCCATGTCAGAACGGTGGACTTTGCGAGAGTATGGAAAATGACTACAAGTGTACCTGCACCAATGGCTTCGATGGGCCAAACTGCGAAATGGGTCAGTCAAAATATTAATAATTATTATTTAACCTTGTGGTTGATTTTGAGTGTCATACTTAGTGATTAGGCATATATTTAATATGTATGGTACATCTCCAGACCTGGGAATCATTTGTCCAACAGTTCAAACATATTTAGAAATACTGAATATCACTTCCTTCTTCTCCTGCACAGATATTGATGAATGCCTGAGCAGTCCATGCTATCATGATGGTAGCTGCATTAACAAGAAGGGTAGCTATGAATGCCAATGCAATGAAAGATACAATGGCCCCAGATGCGAATTTGGTACGTGTAAATAAAAGCTGCATTTCCAAGGTTGAGTAATAAATGTGTCTTGCTAATAATCCAAATGTCTTATTGAATATTCCAAGATAATGACCATTGGATAATGTAGGCATTCACACATTTCTCATTCAACAGTCACAATCCCAAAGACTCCAGTTGTCATACGACCAGTAGCCGTCCCATCAAAGGCCCTTGCCATTGATACCACCCCACTTTCTGGCAGAGATGTGAACAGACCACTCACCGCGGAAAACACTGGCTCAATTTTCTCATTCATTGATGGAATTGTGCCTGGTACAGTCAGAATCAAGGTACAATTTGAACTACAACACATTTCTGGAATATATATTCCACTTTTTAGATGCATTTATATTTTAAATTGGACGGTGGGTGTCTTTTGACTATATTAGAAAGTGATACTAACTGAACCAAAGGGTTTCAATACATATTCCTAGCTTGGGTTGTAGCGTTTTCTGCTAAGCGTTTCCTGCTAATTAGATGCAACTTTTTTTTAATACTCCATGTATTTCATATTGACTTGTCTGGACCCTGTACAATCTTTTGTGAAACTATAATGAACTATGTCCTTTGCAGCCTCACTTCGTAGATTCAAATACTGTAGCCTTCATAGGTTTGAAGGATGGGAAATTTGGTCTCAGCAGTAGCGATGATACCTTTGCCCCCCTAGAAACACCAAACAAGAACTACGTATTCAAAACTGCTAACTCAGACAAATTCATTGTGTATGACACAATAGATCATGGATTCAAGGCTGTAGAAGATTTGAACATGAGTGATCCTTCCGCTGTCAGGACTGCTGAGTTTACCATCAGCGGTAAGTTATCATTTGTGAATTAATATGGATCCAAGATGGTTTTTTATCATGCTTTAGGGTTAGGTCCCATGGGGTTATTTTCAACACCATTTACCTATAGTATTATTTACTAAATTGGTTCATAAAGATTTAACATTCACTATAACAGATTTGGACAGCGAGAACACTTTGATCATGTACCGCAAACCACACTTTGATGGGGATAGTTATTCTCTTATCGGCGATGATTCTGACTTCCTCAACCATGGTTTTGATGATGCCCTCAACAGTTTTGAAGTCAAGGGTAAGTACACAACACTTAACTATTACATACATTGGTACTCATTAAAAACCTCACATCTCACACATAGCATCATAGCATTGTTTTCATCATTTATGGTAAGCTTAATCTTTGTTTCCTATTTTCCAACTTAAATCTCTTTAGGTCGCTTCATGTGGCAGCTCTTTGAACACAAGGACTTCAATGGAAAATTTGTTGTTGCTCAGCCTGGAAGATATGACCAAGACTGGGTACAGACACATCTTGGAAAAGAAATTGTCTCATCTGCCAAAAGTGAGTGATCTTATTGTGACTATTGACCAGATTTCAATTAAGATGCCTAATGGAAAGTTTGGGAAAGACATGTTCAATATTTTTGAAAAATGGTAGAACATCTATATTCTACATGCATTTTACTTAGAAATTGTATTTTGTTTACCATTACAATAACACTTTCCAATGTTAATTCAGCTGATGTACATCAAAAATATATATATTTCTTCACAATTTCAGAGATCGAAATCACTGATGCTATGACTGCATGGGAGGGGGAGGTTTTCACCGGTGAACACCTTTCAATTACCCACTCACACCTTAATATCAAGGCCCTCCTAGCCAAGGTTGGATCAGTAGAAATCACAGGTATACCTCACTTGCTAAACT
Organism: Sthenelais limicola; assembly: GCA_942159475.1. Classification (NCBI taxonomy): domain Eukaryota; kingdom Metazoa; phylum Annelida; class Polychaeta; order Phyllodocida; family Sigalionidae; genus Sthenelais; species Sthenelais limicola. The sequence continues at coordinate 80,659,819 of OW804096.1, read as the reverse complement.
GTATGTTTAACACACCAGTGAGCTTGTCATAAAAGATAAAGCAATATATGTTATGTAACATTACGTAACATTGTGTAACCTCATTATATTTATATTAGTTATTAATTATCACCTATTATCTCATTACTTAAAACCGCTAATTATACTTAACTAGCTAGGACTGTGCAAGTCTACTTATACATGCTATGCCATGGGTATTACGTAAGGGCTAAGAATCCCAGATTTTGCAAAGTATTACACATAAATAGTGCACTCAAAAGCATTTGAATTATGATGTAAGTAATAATGAAGGTCAGGATTATATTTATGATTGTTAATGAGGAAACATAGCTGTTTTATTTAAATATTTCATTTTGATCATGATCAGTAACATAGGAAATGGATGAACATAGTTAAATAGTTATTGTCCAAGATGAGCTGGATATGCTGGTTAGACCTTCAGAAGAAGAAAATGCAATCTGGAATGTGTGTTGTAACGTACTTCTTCTTATAATATTTTAAAGACTCAGAAAATGTGTAGTACGATATGTTAACATACAATTTGTACCAATCTGAATTTTCAGGTCCAGCTAGCTGGGAGCTATATTCAAAGGAAAATTTCCATGGATCCAAATGTGTGGCTTCCCCAGGACGTTACGATTCACAATGGCTCAAGGAATGTCTCGGAGATGGTTCTGCTGTCTCAGCAAGAAGTAAGTTAACCCATTCAGGGCGGGAGAATGCCTCAAGGCATTCATTGCAAGTTGGCCTAGGGGGCGGGTGAATGCCTCAAGGCATTCAATGCAAGTTGGCCTTGGGGGCGGGTGAATGCCTCAAGGCATTCATTTTTTATATAAATTGAAGGGGGCATAACTTAATGAAAAATGAACAGATTTTGCTGAAATTTAAAATATATGTATACAAACACATTAAAAATATTTTTATAGGTATGTTGTCATGGAGACAATAATGATGACGTCATAAATAACATATGTAAATGCTGGAAAGTGAATTTTGAGCAAGGATGCCGCCATATTGCACCCACTTGGCACCCATTATTTCAATTATTGAAGACCAAATTCTAGAAATTATGGAAAGATATTATCAATAGCTGTTTACACCTATTAAACGATGTACATATGATACATATTATCTGAAGAAAATATTCTTAAAGTATTTTTAAACCCAAATCCTCATGTTAGACACCCGTCCTGAAGCCCAAAAAGGGGGGAAAGGGCCCCCGTCAGCCAGGCAAAATATGTGTAAACTGCCCCCGCCTTGAATGGGTTAATACAGTAATAATTCACATTTCGGGTCCCAATATATTTTATAAGTTGGATTATTCCGGTCAAGTAAATTAGGCCTTTAGAAATCTATTGCTGCATACTGGATATTTGAACTGTCTTCAAAAACTGCGATGTATCCAGGTATCCCAATTCAGCCAACATTTTCTTTTCATTTTTTTCTGGTATGCCTATTCAAGAATTTATGCTTAAACATGATTAAATCAATGACAATATTTTAAACAGAGGTCGAAATCAATTTGCCTATGTGCAACATTGCTAGTGGGGCACAGCAACTCGCAGGCAAATCTGGTCTTGAACATGATGTGTACGTACTTCACAAGGAGGATGGTTCTGCATGGCTTAGATTCGGCGTAGGAAATATGGGAGATGAGTGGAAGTTTGTAAGTGATTTAATCTTTCTCTCAGTCTTCTCTGGTAAATAGATTTGCTTCAGCAATTTGGATAGACAGTCTCTCAAAAGATACAGATGTTTCCCCTCATCTTTAAAGTTTAGTTGTTTCAATGATAATTTTGGTAAGCATTTGATTGAATAAACATGTTTAACTTTATTATTTTAAAAGGATGGAGAGTCTCAGAATGAATATATCAAAGATATTCTCTCCCTGAATGATCAATTCGCTCTTCGTGATTTTGACATCCTTGGATGGGAAGTTGATACAGATGTCACCTTCCATATGAAGAGAGACAACAGCTGGAGCCCTTCAAAGGTATGCTTCTTCCTTTTATGCACTTCATTTGAAGGAATCTTTTCATATACATATACACATAATGTTGCAGTTGGTCAGGGAGCAATTCTCCCAGACTTGAATTAAGACTTGTTAGCTCTTTAAGGGCATGGCTTGCATAAATGCAAGTCCAAGGAAGGGGCATGGCTTGGATTTATGCAAGCAAATGTGAAGGCCCCAGCTTGCATAAATGCAAGCCCAGTGATGGGCACAGCTTGAATTTTTGCATCCACTACTTCATGCTAAACACTGTGGCGCTTCACAATGCCCCCTGTTGTTTGGTATGAAAGAGTTAGTGGGTCACATGCCTGGTGATATCTATGTTATTAGATTATTGTATATTGTAGTTTTGACAATGCAATTTTCACTATTAATTTGATTGGGTATTTCAACATCAGTTAAACTGGCTTTCCTATGAAGTAACAATTTAAATTTACATTATGTAACCAAACATGACTGGGATTTGATTTTGAATGATATAGTACTTTCTTATTACAGATCAATGTTATGTACCTTGGATCACGCACAAACGATATATTGTCCTTCTCGGAAGGTGCCAGTGATAGGACAGATATGTCTTTTGCTGCCGATAAGTCACAACTTGTTTGTACTGGTCGTGTAGGAAGCGACGGAACACCTGAATCTAATGTTTGTGGACAAAATGGACTTCCAACTTATGGAAGCAACTCAAACCCTCTTGTCATCACCTCAGTAAGATCATAAAACTGTTTTATTTAACTCTACTTTTGTTAGTATTATTTTTTGTACATCCTGATCACAATTATTCAAACAAGACTATTTATAATGTATGGCAGGTTATCACTGTCTGATCTCAGTGATTCATCTTCTTCATTGGTCCCTATAGCTTAAACTGTAACCCTCATTGTTTCACACAGTTAACTCACAAAGCACTTGCTTCATATTATTCAAACAGCTTGATATGAAACCACATGGTATTGGAGCACGCACAATAAATGAGGACTTCTCTCGCAATGCCTACACTTGGCAGGGAAGTTACTATTACGTGTATGCTAAGATGGCTGACTGTTCCCTCTCTACAGGTAAGGACAAACTCATGTTTACATAATGGTTTATGTCTCAATCTTTGGTGTTCCTGCTCTTTCATAAATGGCTCCAAAAAGACAAAAAATAGAAAGACCTGTTTACAAGTATGTGAGACAGTTATATTATGTATGAGACATATAGGCCAACAAGCGCAAACTAAGCCAAAAGATGGGTGTTGTGGAAAAAAAGCCAGTTAGTTTTTTTACAACGTTTTAAGGATGCTATATGAGACAGAAGGATGTGAGCTACACTTATGACTACATCAGCAAGAGCGAGGACCAGAGCCGCCCAGAGACATTCTACTTTGGCCAACTTGGTAAAGATGTTGATGCTTGTGAAGTTGCCTGCAGAAATGCCAAGGATTGCTTTGCCTACACCTTGTTCCCAGTATGTATCTATTTATGATACATGATTTCATTATCTATATCACTATTTTGTTCATATTTGTATACAACTGAATATGGCCCTAGGAAGTAGGCCTATACATGTAGATCACTGAGAACGAAGATAGGGTTATGTGTAAAACATAATAAGAATATGATTCAGATCCTTCCAGGCATTCTCAAATGTTTCTATCTATCTTGAATTGCTTTTATTAATTGTTACGAGAGAAACACGTCAAGGGAGCAGCATGGTTCAATTTCGATATGGCATTCCTGCTTAAGTTTAAGATAGTCATTGTAACATTGACAATGGCCTATGTAGTCTGAGAGCTTAGCAGATGACATTGTCACATCATGGTAGGATGTGATCCTATGACAATGTCATCAAATGCAATACGTCATTGGAACATGCATGACAGCACTGCAAAGGCTTTATTTTTGTATGGCAGACCAATATATTTCTTAGTAAGAAAGTTTGGAATATACCTTGCATATGGCTTTATAAGATCAAATTCAGAAAGTCATAGGTTAAGTGGGTTACAAAGTGTTAAATTATACTAACTTTAACAAAACTGCTACAAATAAGTTCTGTGATCAGCAAGTGTCACTTTAAAAGCAATAACATTTTGTCACATCCACTTTGAATTTTAAAATTCATTGTTATTTTAGTAAGATTTAATGGTCAAAATGTTCTTACATCTTCTTTTTATTTTGAAACAGTCCAACTTACCCGTTGCTAATTTAGCTGGTGGTTGCTATGGTGTCAGTGCTGGTCTGAAACCAGAAGCTGTGCAAATAGCTGGATCCGCCTCAGGAAAATCAGTGAAATGTGATAGTATGTATAGAATTATTGTTTTGCTATTCCATTATTCATACTTGTTTGACATGATATGGTTCCCCGGATATGATAGTTTGATGTCTATTCATCAGGTACACTAAATTGGATTGAATGGTTCATGGTTCAGGCCAATTACCACAGCCAGCCACCTTACTATAATACTAACAATAATTTAACATTGTGGTGACTGATATACTGCACATATATACATAAGAGTATGTATATATGTATCAGGCAGGGGGGAGGGGGGTTGCAGACATGGAAATTAACTTTGCATGTTGTAATGAAAGTGTTCAAAACAATAAGTCTGAAAACATAAATGTAGGAGATCTTCTCTAATACAAGATATTTCTCATGAGAACCTGTCATAAATACTTTCCAAAATGATGCACTTGCCAGGTTTCATTCCTGAGTATATGAAGGACGATATGTGGACAAGGAACAGCACAGGATGCCCATGCCAGTTCGACACAACACGCCATGATTGTGCCTGTTGCTATGACAGTGCCTGCCAATGTGGATTCAAACACAAGTACCAGTGCTCTCTCTGTGGCTTCAGCGATCGTTGTGGCACCCGTATGTTTAAGTTTTAATTATGCTTCCTCTCCCTGATGCACTGGTTATGGCATACGATAAAATTTTCAATTTTGTCTATTACCCTATGTCCAACATTATATATGATATTTGACAGTCCCTTCTTATTCCCTATACATCAAACATGATTGAATGTGTTCCAATCAGCTAATACAAAACTTTTTCCCCTTGACAGTTATTAAATACTTTACAAAGGAGATCCACCAATATCACATTCATGATATTTATTTCTTTCTATCTAGCCTTCCTGACCACCGACTCCAATGAGTATGTCTTTGAGTATGAAGACCAGGTTCTCTCACAAAGTGGACGCCATTACGAAATCCCAGACATGTGTGTCACTGAATGTTCAATGACAGTGCGTGGTAGTGGAAACGGAGCTTCATCTGTTGTTGCACATATGACAGGCGAGGGAGACAAGAGACAATTGTCCTGCGTTGCGTGAGTAGCAAATAGCTTATTTTATCTTAGCTTACTGTCGCTTCCAGTACTTCACAGGAATGTCCATTGACAAAGCCCGCCAGCTAACTATTTAAGAAATAATTTCTGAGGTTTTTTCTGCTCGAGGGTATTATAGCCTGAGGGAAGTTCGAGGGCGAAGCCCGAGAACTTCCGGCAGGCTATAATACCCGAGATTAGAAAAAGGGAATTATTGCTTTTGAGAGAATTATTGCTTTTAGATGAGATTTGATGAGATTCACTTCATGGGAGAGAAAAAAAGATAGACAAACCTTCTTTAATAAGGCCGTTGTCAGTACAACTGTAGAATAAACAATTTCGGCCACTTTCCACCGCTATGCATGCGTTTGTCTTTCTCATAGGCCTATAAATAGCAAAATTCTGTCACGCCATCCAAACCAAAATGCGTAGCTCAGTGGCAGAGCGTTCGCCTTCAGAGCCAAGGGTTGGAAGCTCGAGTCTTGCCTGGGCAGCTTTTTTTTTTTTCATGCTTGCGAGGTTCCGTTAACATTTCTCTATGAAGGAATCATTAGAAGACAACAGATTTCAGATGTCATAAGAAATCATATTGATTAAGATGTCCTGAAGATTTTGTCTTTATACAAGCTCCCGTTTTTTTTATATCAACGTTCGAATATGGTCACCGTTTGGCTGGCCAACGGAAGTGACAGGGAACTATAGATCCGGCCGACCACTGATCCCTCGAGACGGAAGTCGTAGGCGGGATTCTATAGAGAAAAAAAACCTCCCAGAATCTCATCAAATCGATTCTGAAATACTTTAATATTGTGTTGTTTGCCGTGCTGTAAATGAACACCAAGCTTAATTCATGCAACCCTTGTATTGGACATGGGGCTTTAGACCACTGCACTGCTCTGCCCAAGCTCTAGCTTCTTTCACAATCCTTTCTCACTAATTGTTGAAACTGAAATTTTCAGTATATATTATTTACTAGATCTGATGTATTGCATCTATTATTCATATATTAAATCACATAATGTTGTTTCACATAGTAGTGGGTCAAGGTAATGTAAGGTTAATGGTGGGGGTTTGCGTGAGTTTAATGAGTTCAAAGTTTAATGACAACAATTGGGGTGGGTCCTCAATGCAACTGCAATGTAATCACAATACAATCACAATGCAATCATTATATGATCATGATGCCATGAACATTGCAATGATGTTCATTAACATTAGTACTATTTGTATCAGTGTTAGGTGGGTGCACATTCTTAACCCTTTCGGGGCGCGAGGGAAAACTGCGTTATCTGCGCAAAAAGGACATCAGCAATGTGTGTCACTATGGGAGCACCCATACAATGTAGCGTTATTCTCTATGCGACGTCATCAACCTTGACGTCATAGGCAGACCATACGATGAATTACGCACATTGACAGTGCATTAATAACATATAATTTCCATTTTTCTGTAATTCCTTTATTATTCAACCAAACTTTCCAAAATGTGGTATTATAAGAGAGTAGATGCTACTCATCAGGGATTGTGAATAGGTTTTACATGGATATTTGGATTCGCAATGAAAAATAAGGTAAAATATAGATTTTGGAAGCAGCATGGCAGGTTCAACAATGGCGGGCATTACAAAGCTAATGTTATCAAGATATGGGAAGAGAAAAACAGGATTTAGTCTTATAAATTCATTTTGATGGGAAGGAAAGATATATAAGGTACTTTTTAAGAATATATTATATTGTATGAGGATGATTAAGTTCATTTTCGAAGGCATTTTATATGTATATGAGTATTTATCTTTTGCTCAGAAAATGCGTTGGCACCACCACCACCACCATCGGCCATTACTGAATGTTGACTGGGGCCGAAATAATTCCACACATTTATGTATTGAATGGGTTGAGTAAACTCCTATGGCAATGATTTTAACTTTACAAAATGGAAGAGATGTCATATAGAAATAACTTTTTAAAAGAACAGTAATGAAGAACTATTCATTTTTTAGAAATAAAATGTATTTTCCCCAAACCATATTTTATAATGCATTAATTCAAGCCACGCACTATGGGCAATAATGCATTAATGCAAGCCACGCCCTATGGACAGTAATGCATTAGTGCTAGCCTCGCACCTATTATGGGAATGCATAAATACATACCACGCCCTCCCCCCCACAGGAATGCATTTATGTATTCCACACCCTGAATGGGTTAAAGCAAACTAGCCTTAATATTTTTATCAGATGGAAATTTAGCTTGGACCATACTGATTTCAGAGATGAAAAATCTACACAGATTGATCTTTTGTATATATATATATTTCAGTGATAGTCTCCGTGATACCAATGCTGTGAGTGTTCAAGTGTCTGCATCACCAAATAACCTTGGTGCCACCCGTGTTAAACGTATTAACCTGTACTCATATGGAGGAGAAGGAGAAATGGTTCAACTTAAACTCAAGGTTGACAAAAATGCTTGTTCCTCAGTAGATCAAGTTGATGACAGGTATATTGGATGCTTCAAGGTCGAAGAGAAGTACTCAAATCACACTTATGCCAAGGATCACCCAATGATTTTTTCCAGTCACATGACCAAAGGCCTCTGCATTCAGCGTTGCCATGCTGCTGGTTACGACTTTGCCCTGCTCAAGGTAAGATGCAATCCATATATTCTTAGGTGCATGTGCATGTATCTTATAGTTGCTTTTTCCTTTATTTTTTAATTTGTGTTGATTGAGGTCTAACATTGGCATTTTGGAAGGATAATTGACCTTGCAGAGGTTACATTCTTGTATTTAGCAGTCCATCCACCCAAGTAGAGTAAAGACCACTGCAGATGAAGGCATATAACATAAAATATTAGAAGATCAACTATACTACTGCATGAACAAATCTTATGATTTTCAGGCAGGTACTGTGTGCCAGTGTGGTCAGAACATTCCAACAGTTGGCGAAGCAACAAGCTGTGATATTCTCTGTTCAGGAGAAAACACGGAAGTATGTGGTGGTTCAGCTGCTCAGTCTGTTTACTCTGCTTCCCTTCAATGTAAGTTTTCCTTATTCTCTTAATAAGTTTGTAATCTTGCAAAGTGGTCTTTTTTATGATCCTTTTTTACATATAAGAATTAGTAATGATCTATTTGTTCTGCTGGAAGACCTCTCCGGAAAATCCTGAAATAAAGTTATGAAAAAATTACGATTTGATAGTTGTAATTTTATGAACACTGATTTTGTTCACAGTGATATTGAGATAACAAATAAGTTTGCAAACCTTACGTATTTCTTGCAAAATATTATGTACCACCACATTCTCTTACTTGGATTGCCCTGGAATATGAAGAAAATATTCTTGTGTTTGTATCTGTGGTAAAATAGAAATGCATCATTATACACAATAAATTTGTTACCATAAATCTATGTATAGAAACGAATATAAACTTTCATGTTGTTTTGTCCATTGGAAAATAAACATTTTCTTGCACCATGGATGTTCTTTTCCTTCTACTCAGCTGTCCATGGTGATCATGTTCCCATCAAGACTGGCGATTGTTCCAAAATTGGAAAGAAATCAGGAGTCCTCACTCTTCAAATGCCCGCTGACAAATGCAATGCCCTCACTGGCAAGAGCAACACTGATTGTGAATTTGATTACTGCGAGGTAGATGGCGTCAAACGTGGAGGTTTGTATGTTGCTGCTCCCAACTCCTGTGCATCCTCAGACAAGAAGGAGCAAATCACATTGAAGTAAGTGATTCACTTCACATAACTTAACGTTTTGTAGAATTGGGCCAAATTCTGTTCATATTTTACCTGTTGCCGGTTGATATTTCACTACAATTTCAACCTTTGTGTAATTAAAGACTTAGTATTGATTAATTTATGCAAACCAACCAAGGTCTTACTCACGACTGTACTCCTGTATGATAAAAGAAAAATCATAATAATTGTGTTTCAGCATTATGAAAGCCAAGATTGCAGGATAGGGAAAACAAAAAATTCAAGTGAAGCATACATGCAGAATTAAACTGACCCTCAGTGTCATATACTATACATATACATCATATACTCTGCATAATCTTTGTTTTGGTGGTTCTCTAGGTGGAAAGAGGTGGCAAGGCCCTCCCTACATCGTTCACTGGCCTTTTGATTTGGTTTAATCGTTTAACATATACCAATTGTTTAACATATTATACCAATTATTAATACTTTATTACAAGAACTGTTTTTGTATTTACAAACTTACACACCCTAATTACATTTCTTAGAACAACTGGAGCTGACTGCCTTGCAATGGGAGGAACACCAGACTTCTCACAGACTGCCTGGGGACCATGTGTCCTGGATCTCTGTGAAGCTGATGAGGCCAGAAGTACTCTTTACACAATCACCCATGAGTATTCATGTCCAGCCTACCGTAGGTCAGTATGTCCTTAATCCTTTTGTTAAAAGTGTATATATACTTTATTTCCTTGAATAAGGGCCCCCCAGCACTGATTAAGTTAAGAGATGTACCAGGCATTCATTCAAGGCCTGACATTTATTCAGGCCCAGCATTTTTCCAAACAAGGCAGAATGATCATGGGAATTATAGTTTTAATTACCTCTTATATATAGGGTTGAATGAAGGGAGGAAAGATATTATTTACTCAAAAATGGAAATAGTTTGTAATTCATAAGTCCAATTTCCAATTCCAATAGAACCCCAGACCAATTTAGGTCTGAACTCAAAATAAGGCCACTAATTAGAATTACCCACAGTCAAAATATTTGTATTCCTTCCATCTGATACATACTGGTCTTAATTTGCCATAATTATATCCCAAATCATTCAGAATTAAGGAGGGTCATAAAATACTATATAAACAGTGTAAAATTATGCCAGTGTTTAGTTACTGTTATCAGAACTCTAGCCATCTCCAGTATGAAACTGGATCCTTAGGTATCCTGGTGAGCATCCTAATTAAGAATGTTTGTTTAAAGGCAAACGCTACTATCTAGTGGAAAATGAAAATAAATGTCATTTTTCTGAAACTTTGGTATTTGATTCTTGAAGTGTTTTGGCTCATAAGGATGGAAAAAAATATTTGGGTCGCCATGCTCATTTTTGAATTACAGTGCTTCAAAATTTGGTATCTCAAAAGAACCAATGAGGACCAAAAGGGGGGCCCATTTTGCAGTACCTCAACTTCATAGTTCATATTTGCTATTTATATTCACCCAATTTAAGTAAAATTAACAGTTTCAGAGACAGTATTATTTGGCCAATAATTCTATGCCTCTTTTCTATAGGGTGCATTGTTATTTTTATTTTGAAAACAACAAATACATAATGTGAATTTTAAATTAAAAACTCGAAAAAAAACTCAATATTTTTCACCATTTTTATAAAAACAATTTTTTTCCCTCCCCAGTGAAAATAAATGTCATTTTTCTGATTCTTTAGTATATGATTTTTGAAGTATGTGTGTTCTTAAATCTGAAAAAAAATTAATGGGTCACCGTGCTAGTTTCTGAATTATGGGGCTTTGAAACATGGCTGACAACCCAAAAATCTGCTACTTTCAAAGTGTTCTATGATTCCTAAACATGTCTATTTCAGACAGCTACAATTATTTTTTTAACGTGATGACATACATTTTTTTCCCTATATATGTGTAGAATATTACCTGCACTATATGTGTAGAAAATTCTGGGACATTTGGAGTATCCATTTTTGTTTTATTCCCAAAACCGTGAAAGGAAAATGCAGCATTTTCCAATAGACTTGCATGCTAATTGGGTACAAATGAGAGTACCCATAGCTAGCTCTGGTTCCCAAACATGTCTATTACAGACAGCTATAAAAAAAAATCTAATGTGATGACATATATTTTTTTCCCTTTTTATCTGTAGTATATAACCTGAACTGTATGTGTAGAAAATTTTGGGACAGTAGGGGTAGCCATTAATTGTTTGTGTTATTCTACAAAATGTGAAAAAATGGGCCGTTTTCTCATAGACTGCAATGCTAAAGGAATAGTGCGTAAAATGCCCGTAGATTTGGTATATGGTAAAGGGGGGGCGTGGCAGTGAATAGTAGCGTCTGCCTTTAATAATAGCCTCAAGAGACCAATAGCCTGAACAGAAATGATGTTGCCTGCGATAGAAAAAGTCAAACCAATAACAAATCATTACCACTACAGATAGGCATAGTGACATGTCCCAATGGTATTGCATCATATGTGTTGGGATAAATAAAATCTTAAGAGGAGCGTTTATTCAAGGCCCTGCATTCTTTAGTAAACCATGCTCTGCCCCCTGTGCTCATTTAAGACCCTAGATGCTTATTCAAGGCCTTGTGCTCATTCAAGGAAATACAGTATGGATATAAATATTGATGGCTGAATGTGAAAGTAATGATTATTAGCTAGTAGGACATCAACATTCACAACATGCCATGTCTTGATGCAATCTGATTGAGGTATATGTTCATATATCTTATGCAGGGTGGCAAAGCTTGAGCTTCAAATTGAAGCAGGCAGATGTCGCGAGATGCATGGAACTTTGTACGATCTCTCCACGCCTTCTGCCAACATCACCGCCTGTACAGGATTTGTTGCTTGCATGACATCTAAAGGTTAGAATAGTAATATTATAGGGTTATTTAAAATTAATTCATCAAAAGGTATTGAAATTAGTATTTCACTTCCAATAGTTTAAACACACAAAAGATATTCAGTGTATGTCAGTGTCAGTGTATGTACAGTGAATGTGTCAGGGACTAATCTATTTACATTACTGACTAAAATGTCAATGCTTGATTTCGATAAATATGAGCTACTGTTCATTGTATTGGACTTTACTGATGATACAAGTGACATAACTGGATCCCAAACAAAAATTTAACGTTTGCAAATAATTTATTGTAGGTGCATTTGAAGGTATGTTGGTAATTTCTCAGACACACTTCAATGCATTATGATATGTCAAATATTCTTGGAGATGTTTCTGTCCTTATAGGTGGAGCATTATTCACTTTTTCCTGTAATATATTTATTCTATAACTGCACTGTCTTTTTTATATTCGAATCAGATCTATCTTTGGTGTTTAGCTGTGCATGGCATTTCAGTGGTATCACTTTTATATTTTAGGGTGGTGCATAATCATTCCTGAAAATGATTTTGTAATCTTGCTTAGTTACACATCCTATTATTGATTTACATATATATAATAATGATTACAAAATTATTTTCCAAAACATTATGCACCAACTCCATTATTCTGAATATGATCTATTGTGAACTCTATACTATATTTTCTACTGCAACGATTTCTTGTTCTACACTAGAACTCTACCAGGAATTTTGTCTATTTTTCTTCCATTATATGTGATATTTATTGATTTGACCAAGATAAAGCTCTTGTATGGTCATGATTTACCATTTAGTCGGATTTGAACTCCTTGCAACAAAATCATGAAAACCTGAAAATATAAAACCTAAATATTCCTATACCTCATGGTAAATAATTATCTGGAATTTTTTCTTAAAGTTGCTTATTCTGCGTAGAATGCAGAGACTTGTATTCTTTGCAGTAGATTCCAAGACACACAAAGGCAGGCAAATGAGTCTTGTCTGTAGGCATTTCCTCAGGAAACATGTTATAAATCTTGCTAAACTGTTCCTTTGTGGTACTCTGATGAAGCACATTATTTAGGCATACAAAACATGCAATAATATTAGCATTAAAGGTGAGATCATTATATCTATGTAAAACTCTTCATCTCATTCTTCTTTTACAGTCTCACGCAATGCCAACATCTTTACCTTCCCACACAACAACGAAGTTGTCTTCCCTGGAAAAGTCTTAACTGAATTTACAAAAGAAATGTGTGTCATAGAATGTGAATTCTCTTTCAAGGTAATCAGAATTATCTCCCCATTGTGATTGTTTTCTCGCAATCAATAATTGTGCTGTTGGAATTGAAATGTACAGAATAAGAAAGATGTTGGTTGTTGGATGGTAGTACAAAGACACTTATTGCACACGCAAACAATTACATGAAGGGTGCAAGGAAATAAGCGCTAAAGGAGATGCTAAGTGAAGGTAAATGCATTGATAAGTTGCTTCCATCATTCACACCTAACATAACACAATTAATATTTCTCTATTTTGCAGCCCTCTTCTGATAACGACACAACAGGAACCGCCAAATTGATGTCAGGGGATGGTGATTTCTTGAACTGTGGCGGGTAGGTTTATAATTAAGTATATGTATTCACTCTTCAGAAATTGAATGTAAATCATGTGGTTGGTTATGTCTGCATTGTAGCTCATAAATCATGAATCTCATTAATCATGAATCAATTGTTATATATCTAGCCAGATTCCACTTGGGGTGTATAATGGTATAAACAAAAAATGGGAAACCCAAGTACCCACCTGACTGGTTTGGGCCCCTGTGACCACACCAGACCACTCACTTATTGGCAACCAAACCTAACGTACATTCAGAATGTTGTATATTAAACATATATTAAAGATCCCAACAGTCTGTTGAAAATTTGAAGGTGTTTGATTGTTTTGGGTTATTTTAACAAATCCTCCTTGAAAAAGGGTGTATGTTGCCTGAAACGTTGGAACCCCAATAAACAAAACCAACACCTAAATGCCCCTGTCCTGAGTCCTATTTTTTCCTTGTTCTGGATTGAGGAATTCACTCCCTTCGAATTTTTTCTCATTCTTTTGTCTCATTCGTCATGTAAAGTAGTTAATATTCAATTTAGTCATTAATAGTACATCTATATATAGATCACTACAAAATTTACATAGTATATCATTCTTATGCATCTTTATCATTGCAGTCTGAAGTTATAAACTTCACCCAAGAATCACTTTTTTATTATTTTTTTTATTTTATTGCCCAGATAAAATTACATACAAACATACCTACAAAGTTTGTCTACTGATTTACAATTAAAATAATAGCCAACCGTTATGTTATTATTGTCAGCTTTTATTTGATCATAAGTATTCACTAGCATAATTGCAGAGGCTCATCAGTCATTCTGCTGAATTATTTTCGATATGAAAATGATCAATTCAACTAATTTATGTGAAATTTATTACAGTATCGCTACTAACAGAGAAGTCAAGCAGACACTTAACTTTGCCAGAAAGGCAACAGGAATCAAAGTCAAGCTTGTCTCTTTCAAGGCTGAGAACGGTCCTTTTGTTATCAAGGATCTCAAACTTAAGATTGATGAAAATGGTTGCAAGGCTGATGAAGGTAAGAGCAATTTTTTCTGAGAAATGTTGACAGAAATTTCATATGGGTTATATCAGTGACCCTAGTATTATACCCCAACAGTAATTTTGATAAGCCACTGACTCCCTAATATCTCCCTAATAATGACAGATTTCCATGTACTTAATGAATAAGGGATCTTTTTTTATAGTGAAAGTCAGTGCATTTATATTGCTTATTGCGTATTTCTGAACTAGAGTAGTTTGCCATTAAAAAGTAAGTTGTTAAGATTTGTACCATCTTGATCACAGGTGTAATCAGTGTAAGCTTTATTTTACTTCTTTCAGATTTACTGGTACTTTACGACCAGCCAAACTTTGGTGGAAAGCCAGTAATCATCAAGGGAGAAGTTGCTGATTTGGAGACACTCGATTTCAACAACAAAGTTTCTTCATTCAAGATATATGGTAAATACCCAAAGATCAATGGATATCCAATTAATTTTCTAGAATCAAACTTCTTTTTTGTTTTGGAATACAGTTATTGTAACACAATTATACTGCATTAATTTACACTTCTATTTGCACTTTTAGGAGATCAAATGTGGGAAATGTTCGAAAATAAGGACTACAAAGGTTCCAGCGTTGTCCTTGCCGCCCAAGAGTATTACGACACCAGCTCTCTGCCATTCGGTGACAACCAACTCTCATCTGTTCATAGGGTTGCAAACCTTAACTCGAATATGGATCAAACAAGGAAGGACATTTCTGATGCTAAGGGTCTTGGTACGTCTTTCTTTGAATTCAGCCTATATATTGTCTATTTAAATGCATATCATAATTAATACATCATTATATCAATCTAATGGTAGTTTAATGTGCATGGGAAGAAATATTATTTGGGTCTATGACGCGTAAGATACTTCTACCTGTGATTTTCTTGACAGGTAGCTGCAAGGAATCTGCAGGTAATTTTGGCCTGCAATGCTCACAATAAAGGCATAGTGTCAAGGAAATCATACTAGGACAAAATGTTAGAATGTTATAGTTTTATCCCAAAAGGAATACCACTTGTTGACCACTTCATGCGTCTATTCCAGTTTGCTTCAAACGTATGCCAAAATCCAGCGCCGTCTTTGGTCTTGCACCAAATGGACCTGGCAGTGACAACCGTCCACGCTCCTTCTTCTTCGGACAAATGGGAGACAGCATTGACAGCTGTGAACATGCTTGCCGCAATGAACCACAATGTGCTGCTTTCACTCTCTTCTCTCTTGAGGTAGAGGATGAGAACCTCCGTGGGTACAGAGGAATGTGCTATGGCCGTAGCTTCAGAGATGAGGTTCAAATCTACCAAGAAGACGTCATCTCTGGATACGTTGCTAACTGTAATGAAGGTGTGTTTCCATACTTCTGATAAATTATCAAGACATTTAGGGTGATGTCCCTAAACATAGTTTATCTTCATAATTGTGTTAAATCGGTGATTATTAAATCATCATACATCAACATCCCACTTAGACTTTGTTCTATATCAATTGATTCATTGTAACTAACTGAGCGAAAATTGCTTATTATAATGCTTTTGTGCTGACTAATGAGTGTGGTTATATTTGTATCACCATAGAGGACACAATCTCACTCTACACAGAGAAGGACTTCCAGATATTTGGAGTCACCATCATTGAAGATGTTGTCAACATTACAATGAGTAGTCCAGTAAAATCAATCTTTGTCACAGGTATGTACTTTCACCAATTTAGCTTTAACGTACAATATGCAAAAAATAACGCAGAATATCTAAGGTGAACAATCCTGATTGGGCCTACCACATAGAAATCTCTAAATAACAAATTGGAATAAGGCTAGTATTGAATTAACACATAAATAAGTATGTATTTGACTTTTTTTTTTATGGCAACAAACATCAATGATAATTAATCAGTATAAAATAAGTAATCAAAATAAATTCATATAGGAAAAGACACATGGCGCGTGCTCACTGTCTCCGATGGACATTTCCATACATACACATTGACTCCCGGAGAGTACGCTGATGTCTCAACCAGATTTGTTGGCGAGATCTTCCAGGTATACTTCTGAATGTTTACTCAATATATATTGATTGAATAATGGAGTCTAAATTTAAAGCAAAACGGAATATGCACTAGTTAAATAAAGAGATATGGACCCTGGTAAATCTAATCAATGATCACTATGTAATTTTCTGACACCAGATTTCAAAGATGCATCCAAACACACAACTCTACGTGAAGCAGCACAACCAAATCAACCTGGCCCCAGTTGCTCTGGACCAGATTGAGAGGAGTAAGTCAAATAAAGCCATTGCAAAAGCATATATTTGTTTGACTCATTGAGTATTTGAATGAGCATTCACAACAATAATGTGTTTTTCCCAGAAGAACAATTATTCTCATAATCATTTCCTCAAATAAGGTGAACGTTGTTATTCACTAGAAACATTTTTTTCTACAGCTATCACAAAGATAAGGACCCGTATTGAGACTGGCAACACCACAACCACCACCAAGGAGTGCAACACAACACAGATGGCAGAAATATTCTTTGTTGTTGATGCCTCAGCTTCCATTCGATCCCACAACTATGTGAAGGTCCTTAACTTTGTTAACCAAATCATTGACAGCTTTGATGTTGGATATGACAAGGTATGTGCTCATGTAAATCTAAACAATAATTAGCGCTTGCTTATATAGTTGGGAAACCTATAAAGAAGTCAGTAACCTTGCAATAAATAAACAATACATTGACAAGAAACCCTTATTGATGAATCTAATAATCTAATATATAAAGCTCTAAAAGGGTTTTTTTGTCACGCATGTTCTGGGAATCTTGGATGGTTTTTTTGTCTGTACAGGTCTGTCAACCCTGTGTGGAGGACATTATATGTGGTTTGTGAAGGTATCTGGGGTAAAAATGTGATTTTGAAGCCTTTTTTAAATTGGGATCTCCACACTCTATTTATAGCCTGGGAAAGCTCCTGTGGGATACTACGTCATATCCCAGAACCTACTATGTCATTTCCAGGGGGACCTAACTACATGCAGAGGAGTGGGATAGTGAAGAAGAGAGGGAGAGTGGGCAGTTTGGGGAGAGAGGGTCACCGTCCGAAGGACTGGTACTTTGCTAGTATCTAATAAGATCAACAGGGTAATAGGAGACCTAGGCTATCTAGGCTACCTATAGATTCTATTGCATACACATACCTTTCTAGTTAGTTGCCTGGCATATTCATGAATACTGGTCCTGTGGGTTTTGCGGTTGGAGTGATTAAGGTAGGAAAACATAATAGTCAGGTTATCACTATATATAGCTCAATCATGAGAGCCCCAGTAATGTAACAGGACAGTCTACAGTTTTTAATTGGACTCTTGCGTATAGGTCAGGTCCTCTTCTTTAACAAGCTATGTATGAATAAGAATGTGCTATTTATAGATTATTTTTTCTCATTCAGGTACGCGTTGGAGTCATTGTATATTCATTCTACTCTTACCTCAACATCACACTTGGTCAGTACAATGATATCAACCAACTCAAGAGTGCTGTCTCCAGCCTGCCATACTATGCTGGTGGTACTTACACGCATGAGGCCCTTATGGAGTTGAGGACCCTTGGTCTCACCGCTGACAATGTCAGAGATGGAGTCTCCAAGTAAGTCCACGGCTACATGGTATCATTTCCCTTTTTCATACACCCCCCTCCCAAAAGTACCAACCTATTGATTTGACACATTACTATACATGAATATAATAATCTGTCCAGTACCAAATGACACACCTTGCATGCCTTCCACTCATTCTTATTCTATTCTTTAGAAAGCATTGTCATCAGAAGTTCCAACCAAAACGGTTGGAATTATATTTTTATCTTTTATCTGTATTCAAATTTTCAAAAACATTGTTTGACTGATAATATCTATGATATATATTGATATAAACTCACATTTTAAAGGAGGAAGCTGTCTGACATATAACCTATGTCTTTAATTCACTAGGCAGGCTATTGTTATCACTGATGGTGCTTCACGTTGGGCCGACCGCACATCAAATGAAGCTCATATGTGCCGCAGCAATGAAATCTCATTGACATCAATTGGTATTGGAGAGGCTGTCTATTCTGAGCTTACCGCCATCGCTGGTGATTCCTCCAGGGTATTCAATGTCACCACCTTTGACCAACTTGACCAAATCGTTGAGAGTATTGAAAAGACAACATGCAAAAGTACGCTATGTTAAATCTGTTGAGGTTTACCACTAAGGTTTACTTGTTGTCGTACTTTGGGTTTTTTTTGTCTATACCACTTGACATTAAGTATCTAGTGGGTATATATACACTTTCTATAGGTACCACTTCAACAAATGTTTGGAATTCATGATAATAAGTAAATTGAAAGTGAATGAAAAGATATTGATAAATTGTGTTGTAATCCTGTGGCAAGTGCGACTTAATAGAAATGTATAGATCATTAGACAGGCAAAAACCACTGGTAGAAAAGGCAATGATTTGTTACTGATTGTCATTAATATTGCAATTTTGCCTTTCTTTACAGCTGTTACAACTGGAGAGATCCTCTACAGTAAGTGATAAGGCATTTCTAATTATTCTGAAATTGACTTATATATTATTTTTAGATGTTCACTACATAGTTTTATAGGTTGAGTAATTATTGTCATGTACTCACCTCCACACATATACACCCATACATACATATACATGTACATATATATATATATTGTAATGCAAAATTTGTCTTGAATTTATTCACAGATGAGACAGAGCACATTTCCATCACAGTGCAGGGTAATGACACCAACTACTTTACATGGGAGCACGAGGAATTCCACAGGAAGCCAGTTGCTCTTGGAATGGAATCAGGTGAGTCATCTAGATTCAAACTATAATGTGAACCTGAATATCTATCTAAATACATTTTAGAGACTTTTGAATTTGAAAATATCTCTAAAGGAATGTCCATGTATAATTTGAATGGAAATGACGCTTTTGGTGTGATACTTCATGACATACTAAATGTAAAGAATATGATTTGTTCAGGTGTCATCCTCAACAGACAGATCTTCGCTAGCTCTTCCCTCCATGAATACGAAGCAGAACTTGGACGTCTTAACCACAAATCTGGCTGGATGACAACTGAAGGCAACCACACAAGGACACATGAGTGGATTGAGGTAAGTTAATTGGCAGATTTAATTGACAACTCTGCAGCAATTATGGCTCTTGATCACTAGCCAATCTGGATATTGTTTCTCCTTGACTCTGTCTCCTCAAAGGTCCTATTGTAATTACCCGGGAATGGGGCTGAGAAAGAGAAATAACACATATTTGTCTAATACTTTGACCCTGATTTATTAAGAAGCTCACAAAATAGTAACCAAACAATACAACACATGAAAAAGGTACCATATGTAGTAAGAATAAGGAGTTAAATGGGAAAAAGTCCACATTGAAGATAAAAGAAGTACATTTAATTAATATGCGCCAATAATAGATAAAATCAGTAGACAGCATACACAGCTAGTGTTCGCAAGTAGTATATGAAAAGTTGCAATGGTACTACACTATTGTTATCATCATAATAGATATTAGACATATTTACACTTCTAGCTACATATGTATACCGTCTGTAAATGTCCATTATGCTAGCAGTCATCATAAATCATCTGTTCAAAACATGCTACTAAATATGTACAATTGTATGAACAATTCTGTTCACAGATCATGTATCCTTATTTGAATTAAATTGTTTCCAAACCAAGCCTTACATCACAATGCAACCCTATCATAGGGCTCATCGCCTTCTTCATTTCAAACTGAATTAGTATTGTATGGCAATTTTATGTCCACAAATACAACTACCTTTGAACCACCCCACACCCTTAATTTAGCCAGAATTCCTGATAGGCTCCTATTCTGAATACTTTTTGGTGAAATGATTAGCAGAAATTGTGTATATATACTGTTTACTCTATTATACAGATTGACCTTGGTGATATTCTTCCAATCCACGGAGTTGCTACTCAGGGTCATGGAAGCGTAGAGGCTTGGACAACCAAGTACTACATTGCTATCTCTCTCGATGGAATTCACTACACCACACTCAAGGATTCTAACTCCACCCTTGCTCTGGTAAGAGAATATTTTGTTGTTGGGAAGAGCAACTTACCAAATCCATTTATTCCATACAAAATTAGACCTGTAAAATATATATATTTGCAATAAAAATAATGAAACAGAAATGTTTTACATTTAAACAGTTTCACATGGAGAATCATTGTTTTGGGTAAACAGAATTCATGACTTGTAATGCATAAATCAATGTCCTTGCTATTCCTTTTTATGTTAATTAACATTCTATTCAAAAACTAACCAGAAATTAATCAGATTAACAACTTTGTTTCTGGATAGGCTTACACATAATATGAATGTGACAAAGTCTTAAGTGAAATCATTCTTGTTAAATCTATGGATCTATGTTGTTCATCATGAAGAATCAATAAGCCTAGGACTTAATAATGTAGTTCTAAAATGTTGCTTGCATATCCAGAGCCCCCTTTATGATATAATAAGATATGTGATGTTTCAGGGAAATGAATTACAAGTCGCAAAATTGATATTTTTCAAAGTGATTTATTCACAAGATCTCTTTGTTGGAATGTTTTCATTTTTGGGGGGCCTAGCGTTTTAAGTCATAATAGTTCCTGTACCAAATTTTAAGACAGTATATTAAATATTATATTCTTGTGTTTCAAAGGTCATCCTATGAGTACATTTAGTTACTTTACTGGTAATTGCCCACCCAGAAATATTGCAAACCTTTTTTCAAACATAAATATAAAATATAGAAACTCTTCTCCTTAATCTTTGCAATCATTGGAATCCACTTGATCTCATCCTTTAAAATCTGATGATATCTTAAAATTGTTTTTTGGGACTTGTGACTAAATTTTCTGTAACACATCACATACACTACGACGGCGGACCCCAAGCAAGACCCTCAAGCTGAGTGAGACAGACGCTCAGAGTCAGTGTCTCAACTTACAATTTATGGGGGTCGTGGCCATGGAGGTTATCGTAATGACTTTTCCATGCCACACTCTAAACAAAAACAATACTTTTTACTTCTTCATCAAAGGGAATATATGAAATGTGACTTGGCTGGAGGGGTATATAACTCTGACCATGGAGGGGACCGAAGATAAGGGTCAGATAAACCTGTCATAGCATCGTAATGGGTTTTTAGGGGAACCCCCTCTCCCAAACCATTTGGTATTGGACCTAAGAGTGTCTTACAATAAATCCCTGTCTTTTTATTACAGACCTTTGTCGGAAACTCAGACCAACACACCATCACATACCATTGCCTCCACCGTCTCTATGGAACAGAAATCAAGGCCCGTATCATCAGGTTTATTGCTGTTGAGTGGCATGTGCAGATCAGTATGAGGATTGAGATCTACGGCTTCAGAAGTATGTGTGTCATCACTTTTCTTCCCAAGAAATCTTTGTTAGTAAAAAAATAAATTTAGACTATCCTGTTGTTAATCAAAACTTAAGGCCCTGTTTATTTGCTTTTGAAATGTGTTCAGTGCTTTTGCAATTATGCCTATTGTCCCAGTGTAACAAATTGAATAATTAACCCTAAACATATTAATATACTGGATTATCCAAGGTGGACTAATCGGAAAAATCATAACTATTGTCATAATCACTTCCAATTCTCTAATAAGGTATTACATCCTAATTTACAGAGGCTGGTGATATCAACCTCATTGATATTCTCCGTAAGGACGTGTGGACCAGGAATGTTACTGGTTGCCCATGCTACTTCGACCCAAGCCGCAAGGACTGCGCTTGTTGTGAAGATGGAGGTTGCCAGTGCCCCAATGGTGACAAGCACCAGTGTGTACAATGTGGTTACCCACACATGTGTGGAACACGTATGTGACTTTATATATCATCTGTCAACAACACCAGCCATCCTTTGTGCAAATCCAGCTATCAGAGCCCATCTAATTACTTTCAGAATTTGCATTGAGAATAGTTTTGGAAAGCATTTCCTTTGATTCACTTTGCTTCATTGGTCTTGGCAAGCAAGTAATCATCACAATCATTGGAATCCAATGTACAGATTTTTAAATTATTTACTTAGAGTATCAAAGTTTCCAATTTTATGCAGTGTGTGAGGTTTAAAACATTATAGAAACTAAAGTGAAATCGGTTGAAATAGCCAGGTCAAATAGTTGATTATAGTCATGTAGCTTTTAACATTGTATGACAAACACATCATATAACTGTAAATAGTTAAAAATGAGTTCTTATTTGATTTCAGCCAACATTCGTAACCCAATAAACAACATTGATGGATGGACCAAGCACATGTCTGGATGCAGATGTCACTTTGACCGTTCTCGCACAGACTGTGCCTGTTGCCAGAGCTGGGGTTGCCAGTGTGGAGACACCAACAAGAACCAGTGCGTCAACTGCGGCCACCCTGAGCACTGTGGACTCAAGGAGCACATCTTTGGACCCAACAAATATTGCAGGCCACTGCAATGTCCAAGAAAAATCAACACCATCTGGGAACAGCCACCATCTGGTATCGCTTCAGGTGATAGCAACCCAGTAGTCACTGAGGTTGTATCTGAAGTCTCTGTCCAGACTCAAACCAAAACCATTGTTGTATAATTTCTCAGTCAGATTGATTTAAAGTAAGACTAAATAAATGTTATTAAAACAACAATGTTTTGATGTCAGACTTTCATTGGTATATGCTTCAGTTCCCACTTAATTATTGGAACTTTCAACACACACTGATACCGTCCCTATACCACTGTACATTGACTTATACAACTTAACTTATAAGCATTTGACACTTTGATAAATATAAATACCAATGCAAAGGGAAGGGACTACATCCATTTGCTTGTGCTGGGGAAATGTTGATAATATGATTTATCAATGGTAGACATTCATCCCAGTCATTTTGTGCATCTGAATCTGAAATCTTAACTTATTTAGAATGTTTTTGTTTGTTGCATCTTTCGACCAAACCCGAAGCTTTTGGGTTCAAAGAGGTAATAAAAGAATGTTTTATTCCTGCTCTTTTGCAGAAATCAGCAAAAACCTTACTTCTGAAAAGTGAGCCATTATCCGATATAATTCTCCTGATCGCACCGTACTTCAGGATGACATGGTTGAAAACATTCTTAATCAATGTATCTGCCATTAAGTCAGGGACAGGTATAGATATCACAAACCGACTATAATAATCACAAATGATATGCTTCATTCCCGTCTTCATGACTGGCAAGTTTTCCAAAGCATCCATGTTGACGGTCTCCCAAGGGTGAGTCGCCGGGTCTCGCATAACCATCGGCACTCATATCGCTCTTGTCATTCTTCTCTTTTGGCAACATATTTCACAAGCATGGCAAAATTCTCTAACATCCTTATACAGGGATTTCCAAAATTATTTTCATATCAAAATCGGAATCAATTTACTCGGGCCCACATGAGCCATCATCTCAGTTTCATGACAGAGTGATAGAAGTATAGGTACAATCTTTTTTGGTACTAATTGAGCTGAACCCCATGTGTAGATGCCGTAGGGTATCTAAACAACAGATTTTCATGCAGAAAATAGTCAGGTTCATATCGCAAAATTGCTCTGGCCTGCTCCTCATTACTTGGGAGCGAGCCAGAGCGTAGGTACGCCTTAATAGGGCCTCTTTCTGGCTCTTAGTCATGACAGATGCATCTGTAGCCAATGGTTTTGCAATACAGTTGTATTGGGGGGCTAGCTGGTAGATAGAAAGTTGGAGAAGGGTAGGGACTAGCCCTAAAGGATGAGTAACTCGGAGCAGCTGCTGTTCAAGACTGTTTAATGATCTCTCAAGTAAATACATTCAGGGTGCAGGGCTCACCACCGGTAGGCGTGGGTAAGCCCTGATTGGTTGATACCTCATGTGTCCAAGAAAGGGGGAGGGACATCAAACCCAACATTATAACAGATTGAACTCTAACAGTTCTATATCTGCCGGCTTCTCCTGTACCGATTTCTTGTACTTCTTTTTAACCTTCTGCTTTTGAGAAGTTGTTATTGCATGTACTGGCAATAAATCAGCTAGTGGGGTGGGATCTGGTATTCAAGACAGAGAATCTCGGACTTAATTCTGCTCACCTTTGATATGGCAAACCGTAAAATCAAACCCTCTCAAGAGCATGATCCATCTTGCGAACTTACCCTTAGGCTTATCATTCTTCAAAAGAGAACACAGCACTGAATGATTGGTATGAAGAATGAATTTTCTTCCTTCTAAATACACTCAAAAGTTCTAGAACGACCACACCACCACCAAAAGCTCCTGCTCAGTGGTGCTCCACCTGGATTGCACTTCGGAGAGAGGCTTAGCAGCGAATGCTACCGGTCTCTTCTTTCCTTCTTTGTCAACCTTTTTACAACGTTGCGCCTAGCCCTATTGAACTTGCATCACATTTGAGAATGAATTCTTTCTCGAAGTCTGGAAATACTAAAATAACGTTCCCATTTATTAATGCTGATTTCAAATCTTCAAATGCTAATTCTTGCGGTTCATCCCAAATCCATGGCTGTTCTTTCTTTAGCAACATGGTGAGGGGTTTAGATCGTACTGCATAATCCTTGATGAATTTTCTGTAATACCCAACAATTCCTAGAAATCACTGGATATCCAGTCGCTTCACCGTGACTGCTATATTTCTCAGTGGGGCTATGTTATCCTCGTGCGGAGCTATGCTGTCCGCCAAGAGTGTGTGACCGAGAAACTTAATTTCATCTCGACACATAACACATTTTGACGGTTTCAATTTAAGATCAGCCTCTCTTAACCACAAGAAAACTTCCTCCAGGTCTTTGAGGTGTTGTTCAAAATTAGTACTGAATACACAAATATCATCCAAATATACCAAATACCAAATATTTTAGACCCACAAGAACCATGTCCATCAGAAGTTGGAAAGTTCTTGGACTGTTAGTCATACCCATAGGTAGTTTTGTGTATCTATATTTGGTACGAGAGGAGGTTATGAACGCGGTTTTGTCACGATCCTCCTCACATATGTTGACCTGGAAAAATCCCAATTGGAGGTCCAGACATGAGAAAACTTTAGATTTATTCACACACTAACCTCCATTGACGATAGTACCCAAGTTTTGCATTACCTTTGGCGACTATGAAACATGGCGAAGCCCATGCTCCTCCGTAAGATTTTTCTATCATCCCTTGACGTAATTGTTCTTCTACTAGTTTGTCCATCATTTCTCTCATGATAGGAGATTGACGATATGGTAGCTTGTGTACCACGTCATACTCAGATTTCAATTTTATCTTATGCTCTAAAACATTAGTGGAACCCAGCATGCCATCTTGTCCCACGAAAACATCACAATACTGAGTATACAGTTTGTTCAATTTGTTCTTTTGCTCTTGTGAAATAGTTGAATCTCTTATATGGACCTCTGGAGTAAAAACATCATGTTCATTTTCATTCACTTTTCTGGCTGCTTCTTGAGACACGCATACCTTATATTATTACCACATATTATTTGAAGAAAATCTTCTTAAAGTGTTTTTAAACCCTAAACCTCATGTTAAACACCCGATTAACATTAATCTTCTTAAAGTGTTTTTAAACCCTAAACCTCATGTCAAACACCCGTCCTGAAGCTCAAAAAGGGGAAAAAGGGCCCCCGTCAGCCAGGCAAAATATGTGTAAACTGCCCCCGCCTTGAATGGGTTAACATGAGGTTTAGGGTTTAAAAACACTTCAAGAATATTTTCTTCAAATAATATGTGTCATATGTACATCGTTTAATAGGTGTAAACAGTTATTGATCATATTTTTTCATAATTTCTAGAATTTGGTCTTTGGTCAATAATTAAAATAATGGGTCTCATTTGGGTGCAATATGGTGGCAACCTTGCTCCAAATTCACTTTTCAGCATTTACGTATGTTAGTTATCATGTCATCATTATTGTCTCCATGACAACATACCTATAAAAATATTTCTAGTGTGTTTGTATGCATATATTTTAAATTTCATCAAAATCTGTTCATTTTTTATTAAGTTATGCCCCCTTCAATTTATTTTAAAAATTGATGCCTGAGCCAAATTATGTGTGATGCCTTGAGGCATCAGCCCGTCCCCTGAGCCATTTTGATGTTGATGCCTTGAGGCATCAGCCCGTCCTCAATGGGTTAACCTGACCCTCCACCATTCAGCATGATGAAACAGAAGAATTCCATTCCAAGTTCTCCAGCCCCGGGTTCTATCACCATATGTTAATTTCAGTCCTCATGCTGGGGAGCTGGATGACCAACATTAACATTAATTACTCTTCTCTCTGATATAATAGGGAGTTTTGAGTAATTACTGTTACTGGTTAATGTAGAATCTCATGGATCGTGTTGAGTTTAGTTGATCTCGCTAGCTGTGTAATAATAACTCTAGTAGAGCGAAGGTCCATGTTTGGAGAGCTGAATATAGCTTTTATTGGGTCCAATCACGAAACATGTCAATCAATCAATATAGTAGGTGCAATTATGGACCATAGCTTCGAGTGAGATCCCTGGTCGAAAAAAACGAGTGGCCATCGTGTACAGTAAGTCAGAAACTAAACGAGTTACATCCTATTTTTATACCACGATCTCATGTTGTAAAATAAATGAATAAATAAACTATTTATTTACCTCGCTTCTCTCCAATGTTCCGCCATATTGATTTGGTTTATGCCAAATCACTAAACAAGCGTATAACTGATTGGCTGATCAACGACGGCACGGTGGCATATGACGTCACGAATGGGCGTGACGTCATGAGCGAGCCTAACCTCAACCAATGAGAATGCTTCTTAGATTTAGGCCAAAAAAAGTTCATATTTTCACGCGTGGATCCTTTCAACAAAACACCATGGCATGTATTCACTCATTTGCAGTGTGTACAACCCCCGATCGTGGTATAACATGCAGTCTTAGTCAGTCCAGTCAGTAAACTTCCAAGTCCAGTCCATTCAGTCAAGTCAGAGCAGTCTCTCTAGGTCTTCATGTTGGCAGTTCTGTAGTCGTAAGTGGAATTAGCTTTGTAGAAGTATCTAATCATTAAGTGTAGGTCTGACTCTGACAGGACTTGGGGTCTTTATATATTATAAGGATTTCATCATCTTCACTGGGTCTTGCAGCAATGTTCTAGAACATTCTGGCAATCCCCTAGTACCATTGCATGAGAATTACTTAGTATGGAAGGATTGGAAGGATGACCTAAATTGCATCATTCCGGAAGTTCAGAGATGAAGTTCCCTGATGCAATGTACCTAAAATCAATGGACGAGCAGGTCTGGCGCAACATACTGACTGACTATGGCCAAGTTCATTTAATACAATTGAATACTTTATTTAGTGCACCTTAATCACTTAAACAATAAAACAATAAATTAACTCTTCAACTCAAAACACATAAAATAATCTTTAGACATTAACACATGGTCAACTTCAGATGACCACAACTTTTTTTAACCCCATCAACATACAGTTTTTGGGGGTAATTAATCTGTAGCATAATAATCAAATATATGTGTAGAAAGTGTTGAAAAGTCACACCGATCATTTTTTTTTATATAGTAAAACATGAAAAAAAACCACATTTTTCCATAGAGTTCAATGCTAAAGCACTGTTATTTTCATTTCTTGCTTTCTTATGTAGTCAGGAACGATCCCTGAACGTTTCATGAAAAAGTCACCGACCATCTTTTCCCCATTGAACACCAGAGTAGACCTATACCTTTAACGCTGCATGTCCAGCATGTCCAATGTGCCATATACACGATTATTATATATGTGTGCGATTTTAAGGGTGCTATTCAGGGGTGCTATTTGAAAAGTCAAATAGCACCTTACAGCTATTTGAGCGGGACATGAACACGTGACCCATATGATGCAATTTCATTGGGTTGCCGACGTTGCGCACTTGGTGACATTGTGCCCTGCTGTGTAGCGCTGCCTTGCACGTTTCGAAAGTTTTCAAGCAAAGTTCCAATAATTTGGCAAGAAATACAGTAATAATAAGGTAAATATAACCGATGAATCTACAAATCGGTATGTATAATTAATATCAAATGGCCCTCTGTACGGTTTTGAATCGATCTCGACTTTTATACCGAATAGCCCGATGTCGATGTCAAATCGATCTCGACGGAGGGTCAAAGCGCACTCCACGATACCCCAAAGGGGTGGAGTGCGCTTTGACCCGACGTCGAGATCGATATGTATGTAATAATGGGTCAAATCGCACTCCGTCCCTTTGACCCTCCGACCCTCCGTCTCGATCGATTCAAAACCTACATCGGGCCATTTGATATTAAGACAAAAATGACCAAGGGACATAGTAAGAAGATGTATCGTCCCGTGGCGGGGGTATCCGACCAAGGGCGCGGAGCGCCAGCGGTCGGATACCGAAGCCAAGGGACGTTACGGATTTCCCGCTATGTCCCGCGGATTTTTTTGTTTTTATTTCGCCGTTTGTTATTAAAATGTACTCGAGCATGATAAATGTAGGCCTATTGGTAAAATTAAGCTAGGCGTACGTTCGTTTTGGTTGACATCGATGTCTTTGTTGACATAATGACTGCCGTCATGGGGCGTCATGATGCATTTGTGTATATTATGGAAAGCCATTTAGTCCAGTTGCTTATGTCAAAAAAATGGCTCCTGTGTGGAATTCATGTTAATCTTTGCAGACAAACATTTTCTTGTAGTATTCAATGAGTAGAATTCAAAAATCGATGTCTGCAATTATTTCAAGCATTTTATCATGTCTAAATCCAAGATGGCGTCCAAGATGGCCGCCCAGACTATAAATGTATGTAACTCTGGTTCTAATTAATATAAATGAATTATTTTGGTGTTTATCTATGTTTTTCATGTCAGGGAATCCAATGAAATAAAAATAAAATCCATGGCACATGATGCCTTCCCACTAGGGGGCGTTAAAGGTCATTTTTCACATATTTTCCTAAAAAATACTATAAGAAATACTTCCAACATCTTTCAATTTGTATACACAAAACCTTGAGTCATTTCATGCTTTAATTTAATCTCTTGGTAACATGAATTCCACACGGGAGCCATTTTTTTTACATAAGCAACTGGACTAATTTATGTATATATATCCCCATAACTGTATAATGGGAAGATTAGCATGCTGATCAGGGATAAAGAAATAAGAATAGCCATAGAAAAAGCGTGCGGACTAGGACATTTTTTTTCTGTTCAGCTGTGGGATAGCCCCCAACCCGCACTCTTCCTATTCTTCCCAAAAGTCACCTTTTAGGAATTTACAGTTTCATAATATGAATAGGAATAGGATTGGATGATAAGATTCAAACTATCCCCTCGAGAAAAGAGTTTAGGGGATACTTGATGTGAATCGTTACATGACTCGTTATAAATGTTCACCAATGTATAGGGAAATTACAGGGATTGGGGGGTAAATTACACTGGGCATGTACTTACCAGTAGTTAAAAAGATCGATACAGCGATAAGGGAATTAAAAATTGAGGGAAGGGAACATAGAATAGTGAACCCATAGGGATGTGCAAATATTGTACAATCAAAAGGGAACACTGTTGTTGTAGATGTAATTTGTTGCGGAGAAGATTGAGAGAGATCTTCCACTGATGTTTTGAGTTTAATATTGATTGATGTTTAGTCTAAAAAAAATTCATTTGTATAACACAAGTACATATGTACTGTATGAAGTTGTAATCTAAAAATATACTGTAAAAAGATAACTATATCCAAAGCTCCAAAACGAAGGAGTGACATATATTAATATTAAGATATTAGACGTTGTATTGAAATATTGTGATGTCAGAAATATAATTATGGTTGTAATGATTAGAAAATACCATAGTGGTAAAATGAAACTTCTGGAAATACGAAATGAATACTGATAATACCATAAGCAATATCCTCAAATATGGTCTGGAAAATCCATGACCTAATGTTATATTACAGATGAAAACTAAAGAACTATGTTAGAGAATAAGACCGACATCATAAGTTTATAAAACTTGGGTATCCATAAAAACAAACAGGCTAAAATGGATAAAAGCCCTAATAGAGGGAAAAGAAAAGAAATGGGCGAGCTTTATGCAAACCAAACTAGAAGGAGAGTTGATAGCAGAGCTCAAAAGAAGAACGAGCGAACCAATAAGCATAGGGGTCCCCTTCTACGATGAAATACTAAAAGCCTGGTTTCAAGCACATGGCCAGAGAAGTCCGCAATCAGGCGAGGAGATTATGCTAGAAAGCCTGTGGAAAAACAGTTTAATCAAGACAGGGCTAAGAAGGGGTTTAATAAAAGCCTTCCAGAAAAAAAATATACTCCTGGTTAAGGACGTGGTTAAAGACAAAAAGTTACTAACGAAACAAGAAATAAAAGAAAATTTCGGCATAAATCTGTCCTTCCTAGAGGAGCTGCAAATAATGCAGGCTATCCCGAGAGAATGGAAAAGAGTAATAAGAAACGAAGCCGTAACGCTAAGGGGAAACCCCATATATATTTTAATGGGGAACAAAAGAGTCAACATAAAAAACCCAGGGAGAAACTTTAACTGGTACCAATTTGTTCTAGAAGAAGAAAGAACGAAGAAAAATAGAAATGAAAAGTGGAATATATTGCTAGATTTACAAGCTAGCCGTATAAGCCAAGACCGCTGGAAGCAAATCTATATGTCACCCTATAAATGCATAGAAAATGTGAAACTTCAATCTTTACAATATAGAATAATAAATCGAATCATCACATGCAACAGTTATCTAAAAAATATAAAAATAAAAGATACGCCAGAATGTGATACATGCCGGGAATATGACAACATAACCCACTTCTTCTATGATTGTGGAATTGTTCATGATCTATGGCAAAATATCGCCATATGGCTAGCCGCTTCAGGTGACCAACACATGAACGGACTAGGCTACCTATCTAGAGAAGAAATCCTACTTGGAAGTACCCGAAAGGGAGCCAAAAAAAACAAAATTGACTTTATTACCTTAACGGTAAAAAATTATATACATAGAACAAGACTCTTCGGAAAAGGGAATATAGATTTTATAGACGCGTTGAGAGAGATTAGAAAACACTTAAATGACAAAAGGCTGTATGCGTACAAAAAGGAGGAATACAAAACTAAATTCCAACATTGGGAACGAATATGGGAATACTTGGGATAAAAATCTGTCAAATAGGTTAATTAACTTTTGATCAGACTCGCGTTGTAAAGCCTCAAAAGGCTGCGAGCAGTAGAGAGGTCACGCGGCGGGTAACCCAAGAAACTCACAAGAAGATAACATCTTTCACCCCCAAACTAGTTCATACTTTGTTAACAGAAATACTACGCCTGTAATTTTATGTTGTTTTGAATGAGCTGAAAGAAAACAAGAAAAAGAACAAAAAAATGAAAAAAAAGAGTTCATGAAAAATTGAATCGATAGCACATGTCTTAGAATTGTACAAGCCCAGAAGGCAGGTTATAATGAATAAAACATTGTCAAAAAAAAAAAAGTTTATAAAACTTTTTATTTGAAGGAGTAGTAACCATATGGACAGCCGGGAACACCTGCGAATGGGCAGATGGTTCAACACCAATTCTGATTATTACTCTGTAACTGTTTGAATCTGATTTGAATAAAAGTATTATATATATATATAATTCCTGTTCAGCCATGACTAATTCCTGAACAGCATCATGCTTTTCCTATTCTGCCCCGGCTTGGGCGCCATGCCGCAAAACGTTTTGCTGTTCAGCAATCTTTCAAATTTCCGATATGCCACCCAGCACCTGTTCAGGAATATCAAGCAAACCTCCTCCTCCTACTCCTCCTATTCAGCAGTCATGGGAGTGGTGCCCGCCTAGGCCCCTAAGTCAGAGGGTTATCTTGCTATTTATGTACATCTTGCCATTTATTAGTGTTAGTATCTTTATTCCATAACTCTCATCACCTATTCCATGTCTCATACAAGTTGTTATTTCATCTTACCATTCCATACCATACAGATTTATTGTTACATCTATAATTTATCCATTGTTGTATATGTTGTATAATGTTAATATTGATACTGTAAACAAAAGTAACTCAAGATTCGGGCACTCGACGGAAGAACTTCTTAGGCATTTGCCTAATTAGATTGTTGAATAACCTTATTGTAATGTCATCGAAACAATGAAGAATTCTTGAAATGAAATGAAATGAGTGTGTTCTGGGGTTAATTTGTGTGTTGGGGTCTAATTAGATAGTCAATTAATTAGTCCATTAGTCTAGATTCCTTATTACAGGAGAGTGGATACTCCCCCTTTAGTCAATGGGTTATATCTGAATGGGTTGCTTCGCTGCTGTAAGGAGTAGATAGGTGTCTGGTGCTGCTGCATCTGCTTCTCTATAGATCTATCTAATGCAGTCATAGTCCTTACCCATTGCTTTCCCAATAAGAACACAATTCATGTACCATAAAATAGAATCTTAACCAGCTCTTGTGCGTTTTGCAATACTAGGTTTATCATTGATATAGAGTGCCTTGAATACAGTGCCTTACTTCCTTCCGGTCAGTGAGACTCCTACTCACACACAGTCATGTACAGGTTGGATATAAATACATACATGTATACCTTTTAACAGAGTCACAGATCAAACCGCATTGTCAATGTTCAGTAATACAGTTATACAGTTGTACAGTCATACAGTTATACAGTTCACACTTATAAACAGGTAGATGTACTTATCTATTGTTCTGAAGACAGAATTGGAGTTCTCCAATGGGGGTTTCCACCCATGTTCCTGGATTTGTCAATCTGTCTCTATCACTAAAAGGCCACCCACACAGGGCCGATTTGGCCCCCGATTTGGACTCCCGAGTAATCCTAGGAATACGGCTGAAATCCTAGAATTTGTTTTCCTAAATCGGGCCAGTGTGGGTCTGGGCCCGAGTAGTCGGCCGACTAGCCGTGTATTCGGGAGCCTATTCGGGAGATATTTTGTAGCCGAATAGGACGCTTGAGTCCCGATTTCAGCCCCGCATTGAAATTCCTAGGATTAACATTGACATAATCCTAGTATTTCCAAATCGGCCATGTGTGGGTTTAGGGCCGATTAGTCGGTGTAGCCTAGCGTGTGGTCGGGGATGCTGCACCGATGATTCACTATAATGAATCATCGGGAAGGACCTACCGTCTGATCGGTGTGGGTAAGGAATTTAGTACCGACCGATTACCGAGATGGCGCTAGTGGTTTTGTATGCAGATGGCGCAACGATCGTTTGGTGACCTTGACATTCACTTCCAAGATGGCCACCACGAGGAAGACTCGCGCAAGTGGAAAATGCACAATCAACGAAGTGAGTATTTGGGTCAATTAACTAATTACCACGTTAAACCGATTGACGTAATGATACCTTGGCTACCATAGATTCGGTACGCCATGTAAACTTTACGGTCGTAAATAGCCTATAACGAGCCTGAATTCACCCAGACACTGACATTAATCATTTTGGGGGGGGGGGGGGGGTGTGTTGCATATGTTTACTTATCTTTATTGCCTCCTATAGTGCAAGTATATTGCTACTCATGGTATAGCTGAGTGTATGTGTATAATATTGCAGCCCGATGTGCCTGCCCAGGGCCCCAGACGCACCCTTGGTTTAAAACGTACTGTAAGTATATTTGGTTATTAATTTCATGTTGATGTATCACTTTGAACTGGTTGTCTAAAAAAATTGTTAGAAGATGCAAAGTCGTAGGTCCTAAGTTTGCTAACAATGGTTAATTGTTTTGAATCAGAAGTACAAGTATTTCGATGTAGAAGACATAGAAATGCCTCATGCCCTAAATCTCTTTCTATTCTAACAGATTGCTCCTTCGGCTGATTTTGCTCCGACCGAGAATAAAGTGAAGAAGGGGCAACCAAAGGCAAAGCCTAAGCTTGCGGTAACAGAAAAGGTACGTATTGAAGATATGCATGGTTAACACCCCAACAAAAATTACATATTATAATAACTATGGTTGATACAGATGTGTAATACGACTTAAATTAAGATTACTTCTGGATGAATGTTAGTGTGTATAAATTGATTACGTTTTGCAATTATTTTTTGCAGGAGAATATGAGAGACACTGAGGAAGAAGAAGAAAGCATTGATACCCAACAAACTGATGTAGAGGTTGTTGAGGTAGGCACATGTTTTTCGCTCAGTATTGGTGATCATTATTGATATAAAATTATACTTTTTTTTTTATGTTCAGTGGATCTCATAGTTAAATATTGATTCACTGCTCAAAGTCCCGATTCAAGGTTTCAACGTAGAATAAACTCTTGAAATCTGAAATCTGGTTTGTACACGAAATTTATTTGGGATTTAAAAAAACCAACTTTATTAGTTGACTATGTACACCGGGTTTCTAAAATATGTTTTACACTTTTTGACAGGATACAGGCAAGGACGTTATTGAGCAGGCCGGCAGCAGCAGGGAGGCACTGGACCGATTGGAGGTAGTGTCAAATATTGATCTAATATTGTTATGGAATGATTAGTCATTATTTGTGATAATGGTGTTGGTAAACAAAGCATCTACGATATTGGTCAGGGCTAGGTCGAAGAAACGACCAAGACAGCGCCACACTCACACCCTTACATATGTTATAATCACATATATATAGAATTCTATATATATAAGTAATATCTTAGGTTTCAGACCCTTAGACCTATACATTAAGTCTTATTAATAGCAGATCTTTGGATTCTGCTGGGGTTCTGGATACTTATAAATTACTGTTTGGACAGGAAGTGGTCAAACCGGAAAACGGATGAAGTAAATTATTGTTCGGATTCAGGGGTTTATTTTTCGGATGTAGAATTATTTTGCGGATGTAGTTAAAATAAACCCCAGTCGGCGTTTCCGCTCAAATCTCAATCACTTACCTCATCAACTAGTTGTTTGTCGTCGATTCCGCGTTCATTTTTGAACGTGTATAAAGTCCTGGTCACATAAAAGTCATTCCTCCACTGTTTCCGATGGAAATATTAGCCATTTTTAAGTTTTTAGGGCATAGGGTTCGCCATAACGTGACGACGATAGACATCGTGCAAGCGATGTTGTGACAATGGCTGTCTCCCAGTGACACTCAGACGAAACCATCCAGGCTCTGTACAACTGCCTAAATATCACTCCCAATAGCTCCAAAATCACCGATAATGTTCCAAATATCCTTGTTCTTAGCATGATCCGCTTGCTGAATGGTGGTAAGCAACGAAATAGGGAATAATCCAAGTAATCACAACCTAGGCCTCGACACGTGACGACAGTAGACATCGTGCAAGCACCGGTTTGTTGCCGTGTGGGTCACTTTCGAATGAAATCCTCCGTGCGCTATATAGACTACCGTACACAATGCAACGCCAAGTCAACGTGCACATGAGTGGCTATGCCGAAGGGTCTCCCCATCTCTTCCGGTCGCACGTATGGGTTCTGAAATCGCCATTCATTGAATACTAGATTTCCGTAGACTAAATCTTCGCTATCGGGCTAAAACAACATTTAAAACATTTCTACCGATTCAAATCTTTTATTTATTTATTTTTTTAAGTCCCTAGACACACGCAACACGGCATTCGAGAACCGGAAGTCTCCTCTGCTTTGGATAGCAAGCAGCGGATCCTTATAACAACAGGCCGGCTCGCTGAACATAAACATAAGTAAATACGCACCTCTGATTGGCTGTTGTACCTGGATGTTCATTCTGCAAGCCGTCGCGTTACCATGTAGATTCCGCCTAAAGCGGTGCAAGCTTGCGGGCGTGTAAACACAGGGTTTCTGAACTCGCCATTCATTTATTACTTGATTTCCATAGAGGAAAACTTCGCTATCGGGCTTTAACAACATTTAAAACATTTCTACCGATTCAAATCTTTTATTTATTTCTTTTTTAAGTCCCTAGACACACGGATACGGCATTCGTAAACCGGAAGTCTGATGCTTGGTTGCATGCAAAAAGTGGAAGCTTTGTTTGTTTCTGGAACGGAGAGTGCGGCTGACGTAAACGACATTCTGAAGTTATGATTACGTGTAGATATGTGATATTGGTTAGAAATAGGTAAAATAATCTAAATATTAGAATGTGATGGGTTAAAATGTGTAAAACATCCTGATTTGGATGTTATAAAGGCTGCATTTGACTCGGTCCTTTCCATGTCAGATGTAAAATAGTAACCTATGCATTGGAGTTAAGGAGTTAAATTATTGGAGTTCTTCATGCTGTAAGTACATCTAAAACCTTTTTTTGAGCCTAATATTTGTTAATATGTGTTTAAACAGTAGTATTGAATCCAAAAATCGGCTATTAAAGTGATTAATTCCCTCGATTTTGTGTCTTCGGCTTTTGCTTGAAAATAAACCCCTCGGCCCTCCGGGCCTCGGGGTTTATTTTCAAGCAAATGCCTCAGACACAAAATCTCGAGAAATTAATCACATAATAGAACCCCGGCTGACTGTATGGTGTTTCATCAATACTACATTATACCACAAGAAAATATATACCTGCAGTATTATAATCGATATTAATAGTTTTTAATATCCTATATTATATATTCTATACATTATGTCTTGACTTTATTTGTTCAGGTTAATGTGACACCCACCCAAGTACAGCAAAAGGCGCGGCAGACTAAGTCGGTGGTTGATTTGGAGGTACGTGGCAATGTGATGCTTTAGGTTTTTGGAGCCAGTTGATATTGAATTAGTTCCTCACCATTGGCCCTGAGTCAACTTAAAAAAAACTCAATAAAAAACGATTGCACTCTTGTAGTATGTGAGTTGCATAAATAAAGTATTCTCTTATCTTATAGTATCTTTTGCCTGTAATATTATGTAAACGTCATTGACAATTGTCTTATATAATGTTGTCCCGATGCACATGTTTCCCTACGCCCATGTTTCTGTATGCCCTATTCAAATAATTTGAACAACCATGGCCTATGTCTTATCATTTATTATGTTTTACACAGGCGGCCAAGGAGAACGAACAAAACAAGTCAAGTTTGGAAGAGGCAGAGGAAGAGACTGGGTACAAAGTAGCAGCACAAACTCTCCAACACAGGGGGTTTGGTACGAAAAACTTTTCCCCAATTCCTGGCGATGGCAACGGACGGTACAACAACATGGACGATTCCTGGGACATGGAACAGTTCGATTACTGGGGTAACCTCATTATGGCACCACTCTTCCGCGGGGGTGAAAAGCCAGTCAGCCTAAAGACACCGAATAAAGTGAAAGAGACAAGAAAGTCACACACCTCTACTCCCCTGGGTAAGGGGCATAACAAATCACCTGGACGTTCCCCACAAACCAAAAAGACAACACCTCAACGTCACCCGAAAACCCCCAGCAAGCGATTGCAAGCGAATGATCACACATCGTCCCCACTCGATAAGGTTCGAGCAATTTCCAAACAATCAAGCAGCCCTCGTGGCAAGAACTGGAATGAGCAGAGTGAGGAGATGCTTGCAGAACTGTGGCAGAACCACCCTAATCTGTACATCAAAAAACACAAACACTACAAAGATAGGATGCGGAAGGAGGATTCGCTAAATCAAATCGCTTGTGCACTGAATAAAGAGAGTAAGCATATTAGACTTTAATACCGTAAATCAATTCATCTTATCCGTACTGGAATAATCAGTTTAGATTACTTAACAACAGCAGTCTACTAAAATAACTTTCTAGTAATAATTCGGTCTAAAGATTGAACAATTGTGAAGTAAAGGTCTTACTTTTGACCAATTAATGTGATTATTTAGTTAAATCAACCATTTCACCTGCGGAAGTGCAAACTAGCAAAATACAATCAAAACGAAACTACCACGTTATCACACTTCACCAGCATAATCTATGAACGAACGACCATTATAGTCTCTCGACTATTATTTCAATTTTAAGTGCTTATTTTCAGAAAGAATCGTGGCCACTCACATGGACACGCTCAGGACTGGCTACACCAATGCCCGCAACAAGATCCTTGGCAAGTCCGGAGATGGCTCTGATGACACTGAATGCACAGAGCGACAACGCTATATTTACCACCTGTGCCGGTTCCTATCTGCGCATGTGTCTGTGAGGAATACCACTTCCAACCTAAGTGATGTAGTAAGTACCAGTTTGTAATACTTATATTCCAAACACTATTTAGGAAAGTAGAATGTTTTGTGTTGGCAAATAGCAGGAACATTATAGTCTGCCGAGTATTTGCACTGGTCACTATACTCGGCACATACGTGTAAACAAACATTAAACGTACATAGTGTACATCTTTGTAATGTAAATAAATAGTAAAGACGAAACCCTAGTATTCATCGCATACAGCCGACGACCGGAAGAGCCGGAAGCGCCCGGAGTTCGAGTATCCAGGGCGACGTTGTCACCTTCGTATAAAAGTGGGAGCCTCGTCGATGGAACATCACTCATCCGCGAGCCGCCGAGCAGTGCACATCGTCAGCAGATTTTGAATTTGGGCTTAATTTAAGCAGAATAACTGAACGATGTTGCGATTTTGCAACAGGTGTGAGATAAGACATAAGAAGCCTACTGGTAAAAAGTGTGTAAAGAGGAAACCTGTGAAATCGGTTGTCATTAACGCAGAAATGGCTCAGAGCGGAGAGAAAATTCCTGAATCGACTATCGACAGCCAGATTGACATGTCAGGTCGTATGAGTGCGCTCGAAGGTATGGTGAGGGGCATAGCAGAATCAATCGCTACGAAAGCCACCAAGGAAGAATCCAGCGACCAAATCGGGTGGGAGAAGAACAGATCGAGCAGATATGACGTTACTTCCCCCAGTGATTCGTCGAGTGAATCTCGATCAAGTTCGAGCTCATCGTCGAGGTCTTCCGTCCGCACAACGAGAAATCGTAGGAAGAGGAAGGACAAGAAAAATGACAAATTCAGTCATGAACACCATATGGAGAAGGGTGAAGTAGTTGAATCTTTTGACTCGTTGATCTTGATAACGTTAAAAACTTTGCAAATGTTTTACGCTCAGGGTAAAGATATTTCCGGGTTAATCAGCCATGCTATATTGATGTGCGACAAGGAGGTTTCTCATACGTATACCGCAAAGGCGTCTATTTCTTATGATAAAGCAGTGAGAGTTAGAGCAAAGAAATCGGGCCTATCCGCATTCGGCAAAATTAATCAGGAAGAAATGTTCAAGTGTTATAGCTATGAAAATACCAGACGGGCCCAACCCACTAAGGCTAATCCTAAGACCCGCTCCGCCACTGCGAAGGAAGGTTTTTGCTATCGATTCAATTCAGAAACGGGCTGTAACACGAAAAGCTGTATTTATTCCCATAAATGTTCACGCTGCCATACGGGGGAACACTCTGCAAAAGTTTGTACGAACCAGAAAGCAGCCAGTAAATAGGATCCGGGAAATCACGAGTTAATAATTCCATTTGTTGATCGAACGTTTACCAAGGACGCCATTTTGGTTAGCAACTCTCGCCAACCGCGAGATTTCTCACGTAAGGTCAGTGGGGGTCAGGGTCAAGGCTGCAACAAAGATGGCCGCGCCCAGGTACTAGACAACAAACAAGGTAATCGGGTTAACGAACTCGTGATTATTGAAGAATACAACCCGGAAAATAAGGAAAATGTCGCTAAAATCGTAAATAATATTGAAATAGAACATGTTAGTCCCGATCAACCAATTTTTGAAGCACCGTGTACACCGGGAGGAAGGATAATTCCTGTGTATCGTAAATGTGTTGATGGTTCCTGTAGTTGTATTCATACGATCGACAATGTTAATACCCAACTTAAACCATGTCGTTTTGCCGCTTATATGTTTTCATCCAGCCCAGAAGTTTCTACAGAGTGGTGGACAGTATTTACAGGCATCGTCGATGGTTTTAAAATTGTAGACGAGGATGTCCCAGGCTACGAATGCAAAAATTATTCCTCTATTCTGGACGACGAGGCCAAACACAAAATGGATGGAATCGTATCTGCAGAATTAAATGAAGGCATGGTATCTTTAGCTTCTTCCAAACCTACATGTGTCCACGCAATGGGGGCGGTGTTCAAGCCGAATGGAGATATTCGCCCCATAACCGACTGTTCTCGCCCAGACATGAGGTCGGTAAACAATTTCTGTAGTTCATTATGCCATGATTTTGCATACAAAAATATCCAAGATGTCACAGATATTTTAGAACAATACGATTTTATGACTGTAGTCGACATAAAATCAGCCTATCGTTCGGTCCCCATCTCACCTCAACACAGGAGATTTATGGGCTTTAGCTGGAAGTTACTTGAAAATGAACAATATTATGTGGATAATAGATTGTGTTTTGGCTCACGTTTGGGTCCCTACTATTTCAATCTTATATCTGATTTCGTCACCCACATTCTCAACGACAATTTTAAACTCAGGGTGATAAATTACCTCGATGACTATATTGCCCTATCTCATTCAAAAGAAGCATCAGTCGAGGCACAGGCCACCATTGTGAAATTATTACGATTTTTGGGCTTTTATATATCGTGGGGGAAGGTGACCCCCCCCAGCCAAGTATGTACTTACTTGGGTATTGAGATAGACTCTGCAGAGATGGTCCTTCGCCTCCCAATCAACAAGTTAAAGAAGCTCAAGGAAATTTTGTCTTCTCATGTTAATGCAAAATACATTACGAAGAAAGCTTTAGAGAGTGTTAATGGTTTAATATCTCACTGCTCACAAGTGGTCCGAGGAGGTAGAACTTTCAGCAGGAGATGCTATGATTTGTATAAGGAGATGATACAAAAGAAGGTGAATCGCCTACCTATGTCCGAGATTATGCTTCAGGATCTCCAATGGTGGCTTAATTTCTCCAAGGTTTTTAATGGGGTCGCATATATTCAACACCCCATGTATGACCACCCTATGGTGTCGGACGCATCAGGGAAAGGCTACGGTATTTATCTTCAGAATGATTGGATATGTGGTGCCTGGCACGAAGACTTGAAAAATGATTTAAATTCATCGTGTGAACATGTAGGTTTGTCCCCATCGGAAGCTAGTGTCGACTATTCTAACATTAACGTACTGGAACTCTGGCCATTATTATTAGGCCTCCAACGTTGGGCAAAAAAGCTTCGAGGAAAAACAATTTTAACCTTTGTCGATAATACCCAGGTTATGTACATGCTGAGGAATGGGTCCAGTTGTAATAAGACATGCATGCAATGGCTGCGAGAGATTTTCTGGATCTGTTTCATCTATGATATTGCCATACTTCCGAAATACATCTCTACAAAAAACAATTTTGTGGCTGATACCCTTTCAAGAATGACTTATGTAACCACTCGTGCAAAATTATCTGAGATGCTTGCCGGTACATACCTATGTTGTTTTAATCTGTTAAATAATTATTCCATTAACAGATCTGAAATCGCTGGACCAGGAGACGGAGAACCTGATGCTAAAATCGCTGGCACCCTCCACTAGGAAGCTCCGGGCTGGGCAGTGGAATTGCTACATAAGGTTCTGTAATCAATTTAATATTCCCCCGATTCCTTGCGATATTACCACGATGTGTAGGTATATCGCTTTCTTGGGCAGATACATGAAGAGCTCGTCGGTGTCATCTTATTTACAAGCCGTTTGCTTCTACCATTGGCTATACGGAATCTCAGCACCTTCAACGAGCGACAATCGTGTTAAATTAACTCTTAAAGGATTATCCAAATCTTCAGGTGATTCTTCGTGTGGGAAAGACCCTCTACTTCCACACCATCTCAAGGAAATTGCAAAAATTATTAACTTTGATGATATACAAGATTTATCAGTGTTTGTAGCAATATTATTCATGTTTAGGACATTATTGAGAGTTTCTCACGTCACTAAATCCCCACATACTATGCTGTGGTCAGACATTCAATTCCATGGTTGGGGCATGGTAGTTCGTGTACGTTCCTCCAAGACTACCTCTTCTAAGGACAAACCAAGTTATATACCCGTTAATAAGCTAACAGACAGTAATATCTGCCCTGTGTATTGGCTTTTGCAATTGTTTAAACGTTTCACGTTCTCGTTCAATGATCCAATCTTCCCCATGAAAGACAGTGCATTTTTAACTTACGGTTGCTTCTCCA
The DNA here is from genome assembly GCA_942159475.1 of Sthenelais limicola. Taxonomy (NCBI): domain Eukaryota; kingdom Metazoa; phylum Annelida; class Polychaeta; order Phyllodocida; family Sigalionidae; genus Sthenelais; species Sthenelais limicola. The sequence continues at coordinate 80,616,991 of OW804096.1, read as the reverse complement.
TGACTTTGAGAAAATTCCTATTTAAAGCTAATATTGTGGGGAATTATTCTTCTCATTCGCTGCGACGAGGATCAGCGACTCATATGGCATATTCCGGCTGTTCAGTGTCAGAAATCAAAGGCAGAGGCCTATGGAAATCAAACTGTGTGTTTAAATACATAACCCCCCCGATGGAAATCAAGAGACAGATGGATGAGAAGCTCACAAAACATTTATAACATGTGATCAACTTGCTCAGTTGCTCAGGGCTTGCCCACCTTTTCTGCTTTTATATTTCTCTCTATCTAGGTCTGGCGGTTTGGAGGATTAAACTATAATATTCCTGCCAGCCCGTCGTTATCGTTATTGCTTGGAGGGGTCGGGATGTGTAAAGACGAAACCCTAGTATTCATCGCATACAGCCGACGACCGGAAGAGCCGGAAGCGCCCGGAGTTCGAGTATCCAGGGCGACGTTGTCACCTTCGTATAAAAGTGGGAGCCTCGTCGATGGAACATCACTCATCCGCGAGCCGCCGAGCAGTGCACATCGTCAGCAGATTTTGAATTTTGAGAAAATGTATATTTATTATGGAGGATTAAACTATAATATTCCTGCCAGCCCGTCGTTATCGTTATTGCTTGGAGGGGTCGGGATGTTATGATGTATACAGTGACAATGTTTAGATATTCATATTTGTGTATACACAACTGATAAATATGCCTTAATTCAGCCCAGATACTCCGAAAATTGGAGAATTCCCATCACAGTAAAATGTATACATGATTTCCTAGGAAGTTGAGCATTTACTGTATCCAATATTATGGTTATATTATAAATGGTGTACTGGTCTGTGAAAATTTTATTACGTACATACATTGCAGGATGCTTCCAACGTTGTTAGTACGACCAACGTGGGCGATACCGAGGAGATTGACTTGACAGGTGGAAGAGTTCTTGAGCCTAAGAAAAAGGGCGATCCCCCATCCGCACATTATGCGGCCTTGCGGAAGGAAAAATCGAATAGCAGCATTGGCCAGCCTGAGGATGATGTACAAAGTACATATTCAACGAACAATTAGCCTTTTCCAGTTGGACTGTTTTCATTTTTACTTTGTTAGTCAGTTATGGCCTGTTTTTGCTCATAAATAGAAGTACATTAACATACTCAGTTTACGTTAATGAGAGTACACTTGGAGGAAAGTGTTTTAGTTCAGCAGTTGTCTGTAGGTTCATCTCAGATCCCTAGAGTGTTAAAAGTCATTTGTACTGTCAGTCTGTCTCAGTATTATTTGCTTTTACCGATTTGTATTGCTTTTACCGACTTGTTCGCTCAATCTTCGTCTTATGAAAACCGATATAAAGTCGGTATGTGATAGTGCATGAAAACAGGCGTTTTATGAGTTAATAGTATATTAAGCTGGGGTTTATTTGTTACTTTCTTACATGTTTAGTATTCTGTATGAACTTCGAGCATAACATTCCCCTGTACTTCACATTAACGTTTCTGTTCTGTTCTAAAGAAATGTTCATGAGTCATTGAATAAATGAAATCCAAACTTAAAGGTCTTTCTCCTGTAAAGTTTACCGAGCATTCCTATTGTAGTTGAATCATTGAGAACTAAACAAATAAGTGTCACTACTTAGCACTTTTTATTAAAGTATTCCCTATTCAGATGAGCGCACAGTATTTACCTCATCGCCCTACGGATACACCTATAGAATTTTCTCACTGGGAAAAAATTAATCAACCACAAACAATCATCAATGCAGTTTTAATACAAAAATATTTACCGTCAAACGTACAACACTGTCTAACGTAGTACCAACTTCATTATGAGACTCTCTTAAAGTACCCTCTCCTTATCACTAAAATAAATACCGCAAGTGACATTTAAAAACCAACAAGGATGGAACTGAAAGAAACATATCACTGTCCAAACACCACGTCATACTGCCATTCCACACTGCCTTCCCTAATGCAGTAGGAAGCCAGAGTGTCCCGCATATCTTTGGCTGCCTGATAAGTGTTCCTGGGTTGGATTGGTTGCAGGCCCTCCACGACAGCCACTTGTCGCCAGGTTCCAGGACGAAGTCGGTATCAACACAATCTGCGGCCATGTATTGGCGACCACAACGAGCCTGCATGTAGTTATGGAGCACACATGTCGCCTTGATAATGTCCTCCGCCCTGTCAACCCTCATACGCAAGTCCTGTCTGTAAATCAGAAACTTTGAGGCTAAGATGCCGAAAGCATTTTCAACTATCCGCCGACAACGAGACAGGCGATAGTTGAAAATACGTTGTTCCCGATTCAAGCCAAGACCCGGATATGGTTTCATGAGACTGGTTGACAGGGGGAAGGCGTCGTCCCCAACTAAATAATAACTGAGTTCTCCCTCGATGCCTTGAACAGGGGCAGGGCGGGGAATCCTGAGCGGGTTATTCCGGGACAGCAGTTGTTTCTTCATGCTGCACTTCTTCCAAATGCCGCCGTCGCTACAGGATCCCTCTGACCCCACATCAATATACAAAAAGTTGTAATTCGCATCGACCACAGCCATGAGGACCAATGAAAAGAATTGCTTGTAGTTGTGGTAGACAGATTCCGAGCCGGGTGGCTTCCTGATCCGGACGTGCTTACCGTCCACAGCACCGAGTACATGGGGCAAGTTCCATTTCTCTTCGTACTCACTGGCTACGCGCCTCCAACCATCGCTGGTTCTTGGTACCTGTGACATAAAATGTACAAAATAAGGGTATGATAGTAACTAGTAGCATATAGGGAGACAGTTATTCGAAATTATTTTTCATTAGTCTTTTAAACCTTCTCTTTGCTGTGATTATATCGTTTGAAACAAGAATGAATAATAATTTAGAAAGAACTCAACTTAATAACTCAATAACTAAACACATCAATAATAACATAATACAACTTAAACTTTTATCTTTAACTGTTGTTTAACATACGATTGTCTCAAGACATTCCAGTCCTACTACTATAGTAGCTATATAGTAACCAATAATAGCAGGGTATTAGAATCAAGTGGTTCAAGTGCCTTAGGGTTCTCCAGTATTTGTACAGTATGCCATAACCTCTTTAATGTAATTAGATGAAATGGGCCCGATTATTAATTGTAAGGAATTATCTGGCTTACCCGCATGTACAGGGGTTGGAGAACCTGGTACATGGCCTTGCTGGTGTCATATACTATCGCTGCCACTGTACTCAGCCCCACACGGAACTGCTGGTGCAGGGACAGAAAACCATCGCCTATATTGAATGGAAGCAATTATTATTTTTCATTATTGTGTATTTAATTTGTATATTTATTTAATTATTTTTAATTTTTCATTTTAATATTTAATTTGGGTACCTTGGATTTATTGAAATATAATGAATATGAACCAAAAACAAGATGAACCAAAAACAAGATGTCATCTGTGCATATTATCAATTAGGTTTAACTGACAAAGTATAATTAAAGTATAATAATAAAAAATAAGGATTAAGTAATTAATTCAAGTCTGAGATGCTTACCCAGGCAGAAGAACCGCAGGGTGATGCACAGACGTAATTCTGCGCTGATGGATTTGCGCCAGTTGGTGTTGGCTTTCGTGATATGTGGTCGAAGCAGCTCGAGAAGCTCCTCAAAAACGTCGGGCGGCATACGCAGCGTGCGCATCAGGAGATGGCATTCCCCATCCTGAAATTAAAATAAAATCATTGTTAATGTTGGGCCTATTAATACAGATGGGAACAACCAATAATAGAAAAAATATATATAAATTTTTTTAAAATAACATCCATAATGTCATCTTATTTTATAATGATACTAAGTTAGGACAGCCCCTAAATTAATGTTGCTGCATAAAAATTAGCAAAGGAAAATAATCTCAAATAAGTAATTAACCCTCTAAAAGAGATGTGGTTTTGGGACTGTTTTGGGACACATACATCAGTTATGCCAGCAAAATTGGCGGTATTTACTTACATCAAACAGCTCTTGGTACAGAGTATACATCAACGGCGGTTCATCCTCATCTCTTCGGCGGAGCCACGGCTTCATCCAGATTCTTGCAGAGGCCTCGTCGCCCATCTCCAAATAAGCTTTTGTTACGGCAAGTATGGCCAAAACAGGACCAGGGTGATATAGCATTATGTCGTCCATCTTGCTAACTTGGAAGTGTTCCAAGTAACTCGCACTCGACTGCAGAGAAGAGCTACTCACCCCACCTAGTGTCCTTTTATGCACATCACCCAAATCGGGGGAGTCCAAATCGGGGCTGTGTGGGTCTAGGCGCACCGATTTCAGTTTGAGTAGTAATCGGGAGGCAAAATGCCGTATTCGGGACACTAATCGGCTCTGTGTGGGTTGATAACTTAGGCCCGATTCCATTTCTGGGAACTACCGAAATCCTAGGATTTCAGTGCCAACTAATCGGGGAAGCCCAAATCGGCCCACTTTTGAAATCGGCCCTGTGTGGGTCGCCTTTTAGGCAAACAGGCCTAAAGGGGCAATGGCTCCTCCTAGCTGATATAGAGTGGTGTTGAAGACTATATCAGAAGATTGGAGAACATGATGATGGTGGAAGATCGTATCTTGATGCACCTCTCATACTATATATTATGCCCCTATATGTTTAGTTCTACTATATGGCCTGACTTACACTATCAAATCATTCTGTCCTGTAAACATGTGATTGTCTGGTCATTGCCGCACGATTACCACATGACTCAATCTAAACCAATCACTCCTTGATACACTCAACATACGTCATGAGCTCATACCTAATAATCTCAATACCCATGGGACTATGCCCCTCCCACTGCATCGGAAGTAGCTATTGATTATTCCAAGACCTGTCAAGCTCTGCACCAAATACAGGTGAATTACAACATCTATTATTCATATATTCAATTGACCTACACTCCTGACCTATGCTTGCTCCCTACCCTTCACTGGGCGAAAAACCTGCTTTCCCCTGTGCGTAAAGTATGTCCTTATAGCACCTTATAACGCAAGCTCTTATCCCATCAGTATCGCAGCTGCTACAAGGCACACAGGTACTATTTGCTGCCGAATAGCAGCTCCTTCCCCAACTCACTGTTATCAAAACAATTGCTCTTAAAGCGCGATATCCACTTGCACGATAATCGGTCACCTAGCGGTCACCGACAATCGGTCACCGAGGGTCACCGACAATCGGTCACCTGGTGCATTTTGTCGGTGACGTTTGTCGGTGACCCCTCCCGACAAAGTTAGAATCTTCTAACTTTGTCGGGAGGGGTCACCGACAATCGGTCCCCCTGCAATTTTTTTATTTATTTTTTCGGCTGGTATGGCCATATCGATGTCGGTTATGATTGGGAAACACCACAATTACATTTGCATTGACGTTTTAGTTCATTTCCACATTAATTTTGTCACTATTTGGGGTTGATTATATTTCATATTGGTCTTTTTAAGGCATTTTTCTCCATTTCTCCTCTTATTTATTCTTTTGTATGGTTCCTATCGCCTTATCCCAGTTGCTTATAGTTTTGAAACGATATTTTAACATTTGTGATATATTTTGCATGTATTTCTTTTTGTATTCTTATTTCTACGTTAGTTTAACTCTCTATAACTTAATATTTATTCATATATAGGCAGTATGTATGTCTAATTGATTGATGCACGGCGATAGTAATATAATAGGCCTATATTAACAAGATTTCTGGATGTGATTGTATACTTACAAATATCCTATACAGTTTCAAGTTACTTACAAAATACCAGTCAAGTTATACATACAATCAAACAAATGTTCTTTGTTTAGCCGCTGCTCTTTTTTTTGTCTTCTATATGTTACATTTATGGAACTCGATCCTCTATTATGCATTATGCATTAAGATAAAGACTCTATCTTGTTTTTACTTCTACAATTGTATATGGTCGATTCCTGAAATTTTAGTTCGATTTTGAGATTTTTAATAAAAATTAAAAAAATACTTTGATCGTTTTGATACTTTTAAGGAAGAAAGTAGGCCTACATATGTATGGTTGATTCTCATGAAACGGTTCCAAATGGGTATTTTTGGAAATGTCATTGAAATGAAATGAAATTGCTAGCATAGGTGCCTTATATCATACTCTTCCAAACCCTGAAACTGCGCTTCTTAGGCATGAAAACTGTTGGAAATATGCTCTTAAATACATTGCGTCACGGATGGTGATTGTCACACAAAAATTCGTAGTCATGTCATTCATTTATAGAAAAATAAAATGATTATCAATTTACATGATTTAAAAAAAAAACCAAGCTCTTTCGAATGGTATATGGGAAACGAACCTACACAAAGGGGATCATTATGAAAATCAAAGAAGAAGTACCGTCATGGACCAGGATTTTTTCTCAGAGCGGCGCTAGTCGGCGATCCCAGCCCTTTTGTGTGTGTGTGTGTGGGGGGGGGGGGGTATGGGGGGGGGTGTTCTCCCCCCAGAAAATGTTGGACTCATACTTTTAAATGGTGCATTCTAGTGCATTTGCGACGAATACATGTATATATTTTTAACACTTGTATTTGAAGGCTATTTTACAGCATCAGACTCTAAATTTTTAGGAAAACATCCAAATATTAATCATTATGATTAATAGTATCTGTATCTGGGTGGGGTCAGGGTGGTTTCCCCCCTGGAAAATTTTGAAAACATAGTTGATCATGGTATATTTAAGACAAGAACCTACCAGAGTTTTCAATATATGTTTTCATGTTGTTTATCCATTGGAACTATTCATATAGGAATTATCAATTACTAAATAAATAAATAGCTTAATTAAAACAGGATTTAATGCAATAAATTTAGAGAAAATTGGACAGGGTAGCATGAATTATAATCAGAATATTAATCTCAGGCTCCTTTAGATTCAGCATGCACCACTGTTAGGACAGAGCTGGCAATGAGCTGGCTGTCTAGGCTCCATACATAACTCCTTGTATTAATGCAGGAATAATATTTTTAATTATCTGTCACGTTGGAACTGAGAAAACATTTGATGTCTCATTTACCTGATCAAACATATTAATACTTCGTCTGTTTTTGTATAAAAAAAAAAAAAAAAAAAAATATTTTTTAAAATTTTTTATTTTTGTCAAATTGTCAGCGCGGCGGCAGCTTCTCTCAGCGCGGCGCGGCGCCGCAGCGCCGCGCTTTAGTTAGAACCCTGAGCCGTCATGGACGGTGACGGAAAAAAACTTCCCCACTTTGGAAACATAGATCTTTTGAATAATTAGAAGTATTGATCGATTTTTTTCTTCCTGTTTCCATACACCCATGTGTCCATCTTTCATCAATCATTCAGAAATCATGTTTTGCCAGATATTTTGTCACACCACCTCATGTTATTGGCGTCACGGACGGTGACGGCCAGAATAGGTTATAGATCTCTCTCTTTCCCCCAATTTTTAATTAAAGATTTTAGTGTAATTCATTTTTATGGATTATGCTTCATGAAAATCTTGGCACATAAGAATAAGTAAACCCACATTACCCTATGTTCATAATTGATTTTCAGAATGATTATATTCAATATTTTGGTTTGAAGTACCCTGAGTTCAGAAAATATTCAGATAATACTTGGAAAAATCGATGTCAGAAGAGTCTAACAGGTTGCAAATACAGCAGAATAATTTCTAATACCCCCCCCCCCCCTGCTCAGAACATTCATTTGTTATTTCTATTCCAAACATTATATTTATTGTGTTAATGGCAATTTTATTTCCTCTCCTTTTTGATATAATTCTTCCCTTGGCATTTTTGTTGAGGTTTCTACGTTAATCTAACTCTTTATTGATATTGATATTGAAAACTTTTTATTGCTACTAAGTAGCCATATGAAGGGGGGTATTCTCCGGCATTTGGGAGGTGTTCCGGCCCCATATATGATGTTACATTTGTTTTAGCAGAGTAACAATACCGTCTCAGTCATAGACTGGCGATGGTTCTCCACAAAATTCAGATTCAGTTTCCAATTACAGTTTTAAAGGTAATGATGTGCCGTAAATTTAACATTAGAATTTGCTCGATGATAATATCAATGATGGTACAGGGTTTTAACATATGACTACTACATTCGTATAAGTGAGGTAATACAGTTGTTTACATTTCAGACCTTAGTTAGGACAGAGCTGGCAATGAGCTGGCTGTCTAGGCTCCATACATAACTCCTTGTATTAATGCAGGAATAATATTTTTAATTATCTGTCACGTTGGAACTGAGAAAACATTTGATGTCTCATTTACCTGATCAAACATATTAATACTTCGTCTGTTTTTGTATAAAAAAAAAAAAAAAAAAAAATATTTTTTAAAATTTTTTATTTTTGTCAAATTGTCAGCGCGGCGGCAGCTTCTCTCAGCGCGGCGCGGCGCCGCAGCGCCGCGCTTTAGTTAGAACCCTGAGCCGTCATGGACGGTGACGGAAAAAAACTTCCCCACTTTGGAAACATAGATCTTTTGAATAATTAGAAGTATTGATCGATTTTTTTCTTCCTGTTTCCATACACCCATGTGTCCATCTTTCATCAATCATTCAGAAATCATGTTTTGCCAGATATTTTGTCACACCACCTCATGTTATTGGCGTCACGGACGGTGACGGCCAGAATAGGTTATAGATCTCTCTCTTTCCCCCAATTTTTAATTAAAGATTTTAGTGTAATTCATTTTTATGGATTATGCTTCATGAAAATCTTGGCACATAAGAATAAGTAAACCCACATTACCCTATGTTCATAATTGATTTTCAGAATGATTATATTCAATATTTTGGTTTGAAGTACCCTGAGTTCAGAAAATATTCAGATAATACTTGGAAAAATCGATGTCAGAAGAGTCTAACAGGTTGCAAATACAGCAGAATAATTTCTAATACCCCCCCCCCCCTGCTCAGAACATTCATTTGTTATTTCTATTCCAAACATTATATTTATTGTGTTAATGGCAATTTTATTTCCTCTCCTTTTTGATATAATTCTTCCCTTGGCATTTTTGTTGAGGTTTCTACGTTAATCTAACTCTTTATTGATATTGATATTGAAAACTTTTTATTGCTACTAAGTAGCCATATGAAGGGGGGTATTCTCCGGCATTTGGGAGGTGTTCCGGCCCCATATATGATGTTACATTTGTTTTAGCAGAGTAACAATACCGTCTCAGTCATAGACTGGCGATGGTTCTCCACAAAATTCAGATTCAGTTTCCAATTACAGTTTTAAAGGTAATGATGTGCCGTAAATTTAACATTAGAATTTGCTCGATGATAATATCAATGATGGTACAGGGTTTTAACATATGACTACTACATTCGTATAAGTGAGGTAATACAGTTGTTTACATTTCAGACCTTAGTTTACATAACGCGTGTTCAGGAGGGCTTCACATACTAGGTTCATTATATAAAATAATCGTCGTGCCAAATATAGGTCGACATGGCTTGAGACTTGAATAGTTTTGGTTCAAGAATTCGGTGGGCCACCGTAGGTAGTCTGTTCCAAGATGTTGTGATTCTATTAAAAACTGATTTTCTGATTTGTTCTGATTTCGGAATGATTTGTTTTAATAATTTTCTTCCATTTTCAAAATTTCTTGTGTTTATTTGCCTTAGATCTATGTTTATTGGGTTTTGGGCGCTACGGTGGCCGGCCTGAAGTAGATGAAGCCTTCTACGGTACTTCAAGGGCAGGAGTCTTTTGTTTACATGTAATTCATCAACATTTGTGCGTGGTGGTAACCTATATACAGTTCTCAGTATTCGATTCTGAAGGATTTGAAGTTTATGGACATTAGTGGTGCTATGGGAATCTAATAATATGTCCGCCTGATCAATAATGGGCAGAATCATTACTTTGTAGATAAGTAGTAAAACATATTGGGGTATTTTTTCTTTCAGTTTAGAGATCTGCCAACTTTTATAGTTTAAGAATTTGGTTGTTTTGGCTACTTGTTCTGTAAATTTCAAAGCACTATCTATTTCCGTTCCCAAATACTTATAACTAGCTACATCTTCAAGGGCTTTTCCATTCAAGGTTAACACATGTTCGGTAGTGTGTGCTTGGTTGTGGGCTACCCACCTTGACCTAAGCGAAGGACGGGGAAAGATGGTTTGAATTTTGGACTTGTCTAGATTTAAAGAAATTCTGTTCAATTCGCACCACGTACTCAAGCTATTCAGATCTATTTGTAGTTGTGAGGTTATATTGGTAAGATTATGGCCGGAGGTATAAATAATGGTATCGTCAGCGAACATTTGAATAGTGGAATTTTTGATTATTTGGGGGAGGTCATTAATATAGAGGTTAAATAATACGGGTCCCAAGGTTGTCCCTTGAGGTACCCCGCATTCTATTAGTTTTTGGGATGATAGCTTGCTATTAGCGAATACTTGTTGGTTGCGATCAGTTAAGTAATTTTTAAACCATTCGAGTTCTTTCCCTTCAATGCCGTATTTCCTTAGTTTTAGGATTAGTCGGGTGTGATTGACTGTGTCAAAAGCTTTTCTTAGGTCAAGATAGGCAGCCCTTACAATATCGCCTTCATTGAGGGTACGATAAACATTTGAGAGATAGGTGACTAGTGCGTCTTGGGTTGACCTGCCTGCCCTGAAGCCGTACTGGTGATTATAAAGTAGGTTGTAATCTTCAAGGTATAATGTCAATTGCTTATGCATAATCTTCTCCAGTATTTTGGCTGGTAATTGTATCATGGAGACTGGACGATAGTTACCAGGGTCGGTGGTGACTCCAGCCTTAAATAATGGGGTGACTCTAGACTGTTTCCAAACCTTAGGGATTTTTGACGTATTGAAGGTCTGGTCAATTATTGACTTAAATTGAGGGGCTAAAGCTTGCAATGCTATTTTCAGTAGCCAGGCAGGTAAGTCATCTATTCCCGAGGATTTGCTAGATGGAATACTCTTGATACTTTCTATAAGGTCAGATAACTCCACTGGCTGATATTTGAATTTTGGAAAATTGTGTTGGTTGGCAGTTTGTAGGCGTTCATCGTTTTCAATAGCTAAGTTTGATGGGTTTGGGATTTTCTTTGCTAGTCTGTTGCCAATTGAGGTAAAATATTCATTGAATATGTCAGCTGTTTCAGGTGGGTTAATTGTGGGGGTCTCTGGTATAAGTATGATTTCTTTATTTGTTTTTGTTTGTTTACTGTCTATTAGTGGGGCTAGATTTTTCCAGAATTTTCTGGGGTTCTGTCTATTAAGTTCAATTTGTTCTTTGATGAAATTGTTTTTTAAATTTCTGGCTTGGTGGTTCACTATGTGACGTTATAAGTTAATATTTATTCATATATAGGCAATATCTGAGGAAATCACAATTAAAATACAATATAAATGTCTGGTACACGATTATCTTACAAGTGGATACCAGTGACCGACGATCGGTCACCCCTAGGTGACCGATTGTCGGTGACATTTTTGTCGTGTAAGTAAATACCAGGAACCGACGGAGGTGACCGACGATGGCAGGGAACCGATTGTCGGTCACCTTTGGACACTTTTGTCGGTTGTCGGTTATAGCTAAGTGGATATCGCACTTAACCCTCTAACAATTCCGGGACGCCCAGTGTGAGGACCCTGAATGCTATGAAAACAATGTTATAATCAGCAGTAGTGATTATTCCCTTGTATCTGCAGTGGGAGTATTCCCGTGATTCTGCAGTGGGAGCATGAATATCCTCAATGCAGGGAAGTATATAGTAGGGGGAATAAGGAAATAACCGTGCACTTTTGGTTAAAAGCATGAAACTTCTCACGATTGGTCGTTGATCCCTAGTGATCAAAATCTGATATGGATCACTGAAATTCAAGCCGGATCCTGCCGCTAGGGGGCGTTTTTCTATGACCTTCCGTGCGTTTGTTGTTATAACAGCTAAGATATTAATCTGAGGTACTTGGTTATATTAAACCATAAATAGAAGAGATTATAAGCTTTCATTTGATGTAAAGTACATTATTCTACCATAAATATTCCCGACGTAATGAATTTTTTAAATTTTCACATAATTCAAAATTTTCTCAAACCTAATATTCCTTTAGCTACAGACTGGAAACTGTTCAGTTCAGACGTTAGTGACCATTGAAAAAGTTAAAGACCTCTTCAAGAGCTTTCATATGAGACCAATACCAAACAGATCACAGAAATATCTGTCCTTTACCAGTTAATTTAATAAAAACAAAAAAAGTGAATATTTTAGATTAATTAATAATGACGAAAGGTGAGTTGATAAGTTGCTAAAACATACTGCCATTTCCAATCTTGTACATTGTTAATGCCATGAAATGATAATAGGATTAAAATGCACTAACTTTACAGGTTGTTTTACAAATAAATCAGAAAAATAGTACCTATATATGATTATATCTATATATGCACAATTATTAGTCTGGCAGCACAAGCCAACATAAGCCTTCACACAGGCACAGCGGCATAGTCCTCGACAATAAGTTGTCATTTGTAGCATAGAATAAGACTGGCATAGTATGTAAAATTATAGCTGCACCCCTTTTCTGATAAAAAATACCATAGTAAACCTGACCACCCTTGATCATGTGAAAATGCCACTTCCCAACTTCAAATTGCCGGAACCAATGATTCCAGGTCTAGGGAAGAGCCTTACCATGGAATACCTCCTACTCAACAGGGTCTTGCTCGTACCAAAACTGAATAATAACCGATTCCTGATCTCTATTCCCCACAGCTTTGATCGACATTCCATGTGTATGGCCACATGATTCACAACACATAAAAACATCGATTCAGGGCAGATAGATTATCGGTGATACCTATAACCCCACCATCACGTTTTATAATGACATTCATTTGCTCTTGTGCCATTGCAGAAAATAGATGCATTGATCTCTTAACTACAAAACCCAATTTATAAAGAATTCAGCATGGGTATCAGGATGTTGTGCTTCAAGAGTGATCATGTCTCTGATTTGGACAGAGACCCATCTGGCATAGTTCACATGATTTAGTGCAAATATCCAAAGGACAATGGCCATCAATGACTTTAATAAGTAAGCATGAAAGTTGGCATTTTTAAATGCTGCATCTAGACTTGAACAGTAAGCTAAAACTTGAGCAATTGATTCCAATAATAGAACTGTGATTGCTGCTCAGCCATGCTTTTGCACCAAGCTGTAAAATCCATGGCCTGTGAAAAATGATTCTCATTCTACTTAGAGTCTGCCTCTTTTTTGAGGATATGGAGAGCTGCTGCAGTCATTTAGTGAACATGGCAATTCTGCTGCAGTTATTTAGTGAACATTGCAATTCTTGTAAGATGGGATGCTTTTATCAATGAATCAGCAATAGTACTGCTTGCAATCCTAGCTGAAACAAATGCAATGGTTCACCCACTACCCCCTAATCATGTTCCTATAACCTTCTCCCAGACATTTTTACATGGAGTCCTCCAAAAATGACCACATACTTGTCTTCTCCATGTCTCCATGTGTTTCCTTGAAGTTCCATTGCAGTTATTTTGCAATACAGCAGTTGCAACCACTGTTTGCAATACAGCGATTGCAAACAGTGGTTGGCCCATAACAATAACTAGGACTTGGTTTTGGTTTAACTGCATAGTAACTCCCTTAACCATATCCATAGCATGCTTTATCATGGAATGAGAATGAGCCAACTTCATGAACAATGGCAAAAGTGCCATATTGGATACATGTTCTACTTTTTGCATCTGAATGGAAGCAAAGCAAGATGGACATGACAAAGAATTTTCTTTTAAAGAATCATCTTGCTCTAGGGACATCGCTATAGATTTAGCCATTCCCATTACCTTTCATTCACAGATGTTCGAATTTTAAACCTCAAGCCCTCTTGATATGGGATGATTGGGTTCTTGTTTAGCAGCCGAGTTGGAGAAACATTTGTGTATGATACTGGAATGGCAGGCTTCTGTTGACTATTGGTATCAATGATACCACACCCAGATTTAAGAGGGAGGTCAGTCTGAAGATGCTGTGTTAGTGAAATTGCAGTTCCATGGAATGAATCAGTAGAAGTAGTTGAAAAGGGATTGTAATCAATATTATCAACTACTCCATTAGTACAGGCATACTTATTCAAATGGGGTGGACAGAGCAAACCAGTGTCATAATAGGAAGCAGACTGTATCTATCAGTACTGAGACCCATGAATATGTTTATATGATATACATAAACCCAGATTATGCAGGGTGTCAACAAGAGCCTTTTTCCTTGTTGCTGAATCAACTTTAGTGCCAAGTAGATGGGTAATGGAGTTTCTGTCCTTATGGTGATGAATGGTAGATGTGATACTAGTATATACTATGGTACTATATATTATGATTTGTGAAATGGCTTTGTATACATCTGATTACTTTCTCCACAGTTGATTGATCCCAGATATGAGGTAAAAAAAACAGGGTTAGACATACATCAGAAAAAATAATATTCAGCTTTAAACAATTACACATGTACCCTGTTTTAACTCATCATGAACAAAGTTTGGATGACCCCCCCCCCCCCCTGACCCCCCGACCCATTTCTTTAAATGAAGTGTAAAATAATTTCAGCTTTGTCTATATGTAAATTTTAAAGGAAATCGCTTAATCTAATCATCTGCTATGGGGAAAGCGGAGAAAATACCTGTTTTTTCCTATAGTGAACAGTAGTAAATTTCAGTGGTCCCTGAAATAAAAACTAATCCTATTACATATGTTTGTGGGGGCTTTTTGGGTTCCCACAAACATGTTCTTTCTGAATCCAAAGTTTAAAACAATTCCATGATTCCTTCTTTTTTGATTGATCACTGGCAATTATCTACAAAATTTACCACTTTATGTCTTTTTCTAAAACCAATTGTCCAAGGACAAATATTTGTCCGATCTTTTTGGTATTGGACTCAAATGAGAGCTCTTGAAGGGTTCTTTAACTCTATTAATGGTCACTAACATCTTAACTGAACAGTTTCCATACTGTAGTTAAAAAAATATTTGGTTTTGGAAAATTTCGAATTATGTGAAAACATTAAAAATTCATAGCGTCACAAATATTTACGGTAGAATAATGTTATGTATATCAAATGAAAGCTTATAATGTCCTCTATTTATGGTTTAATATAACAAAATACCTCAGATTAATACTTTAGCTGTTATAAGAGGAAACGTGTAGAAGGTCATACACAAACGCCTCCTAGCGGCAGGATCTGGCACAAATTTCAGTGATCCATATCAGATTTTGATCACCATGGGTCAATTACCAATCATGAGAAGTTTGATGCTTTTAACCAAAAGTGCACGGTTGAGGCCATTTTGATGCCTTATTCCCCCTACTAATATGTGTATATCCATAGTGGTACCCTCAGACCTACCAAGCCTCCTGCATCTTATGGGAGTCTCCCGTATTTGCCTGATTCCTCCCGCGCATTTGAGACAAAATCTCCCGCAAAAAAAAACGTTTCCAACCACAAACAATTTCGACCATAAATATTTGCTACTTCAACCGACTACCCCTGCAATATGTGTGCAGCATTGTAAACTTTTATAAACACATTTATAAACAGCAGTTTTCATAAGTAGAGTCCACACATTGTCCGTCGCACCTGTCAGCAACAGTTCTATATATATTATGGGTCAGATTTTTTTAGAATGTACAATTGCGAATTTTGCAACCTTTGCATATTATACTGAATGGGTATTGTACACAAATGAATCAATCCTAATGATCCTGATACCATTGGAAAGGGGACATCCATAGCTTTATGAAAATGTCCACATTAGTATGATTATCCGTAAGTATTGTATGAAAAAATAACTTTCAATCCTGATATTCTTGTAAAATCACCCCAGAATTCACTACTTTGTCACATTATACCAACCTTCTGAAAAAATATATGCATTCTAGGGACCAGATTTCACCTGGTTTCAATCCCTATACATATTTATGACAACGTTTTTAAGTTTTAGCCTTCCCATGCCCACCTCTAAGTATGGCAGTCCTATACTCAAATGTCCAATCTTTAAGAGTTACTGGGGGATGCCCGGTATCAAACACAGATTCTAGTATACTGGCTATGAATATATCCTTGGCATATGATTTAGAATACCCAAAATACACTTTAACATATCCTTAATGCAATCTAGGTACAGTTAGGCCAGTAATGGAGACAATAGCGGGGCCATATATCAGTGTTTATAAGACCAGGGATTTTATACTATTTCATACCGGGTATCCCCTGTACCATATCATAATATAGATTCAGTTTCACTACAACTAGGAAACTAAAATCGTGTACATCCTATCCAAGTATCTATTCTAATATGCACACCAAATGCCAACCTTCCCAATCGATTTATTGTGGAGATATGGATGCAAATCATATCAGGGGTATACCCAGTATATATGAGGCATACCCGGTATGGGAGGAAAGGAATAGCTAGGATACACATTCAAACTGTTTTCATATGACCAAGCCTCTACTTTGTCTTCTGGAAACCAAGACAACCACCATATATATATATATATAGTTATTGGATAGGTATTCCTGGGATTTCTTGGACATTGTCAACCAGAATGAGGGTGACCAAGGATTATACATGGACGTGTATGGTGTGGAACTATTGTCAAGATGTTTAGGAATCAAATATCTGTGTGATATTCAGCTGTCTAATCATTAATTATATGTTATAAAGTTGTTTTCAATCATTTTTAGTGAAGCATGTTTCTGTCATAGATTAAAGGAAGGATTAAGATAGGCTTATAGTTAACAAGAATCCAAGAGGGGATGCCCGGTACCATAATCTTTGAACTTGATTTCTATGCATATTTAATAATTGTTTTTCAATAGGGGTCATGTTAAGTTGGTTTTCATCCATCAGAAAAGTCATATGCTTAATTCAACAAACATTTAGGACTATGGGGGGCAGGGATATTGAGACAAACTTGTTTTGAATTGATACCGGGCATGCCACACACATCATTTTTTGTTGAGAAATGATAGAAAAATAGCATTATTATTGTCGGTAGGGTCCTCCTAATATATATCAATGTCCCTTGCAATTACCTTTTCAATGTACAAGTAAGAATTTGTTCATGAACACAATAGGCATTTTTTTAAAGCATATTTATAGAGTGGTTGATACCGGGTATCCCCTGATACCGGGTATCCCCCTTCAATTCTAGTACCCTTGACTAATTCCATTTTGAACCTACAAATCACGTATGTATGTATGTATGTATGTATGTATGTGGCTTTATGCCTTATTCCCATGCAATTTAATTCAACTTTAATCAAAATCATGATACCGGGCATCCTTGGGCATCCTCTGATGGTAGAAATTTTGTCATAACTTCTACCCATTTGACTTTATCTTCTCTATTTTTTGTAGTAACAAAGCTTGTTCCTTCCCCTAACATGGGAGAACGTTAAACATGAGATATGGGAACTTTTATTTTTTTGATGTTGTCAACCACTGTGTTTTTTTCAGAAATTTGATGGTCCAACAACTTGATTTGTTTTTATCAATTTTAGAGCCTATATAGACTCTATATATGTATTACCACACATGTTTCCTATGTAGTTACTGAGTTTCATGTGTTTGTGTAGACTTTAGTAGCCACAGTGAGATGTAAGATCAAAGGTACCCAACTGGGGGATGCCCGGTATATTTAGAGGGATGCCCGGTATACTTGTTCTAATCCAAATACAACTCCAAATGCATGGGGCTGTAGTAATTCGACCCTGAATGAATTACCACACATGTCATTGATGTCCTTACTTGGTTTCATGTGGTTGTGTTCATTTTTGTAGCCATAGTAAGGTGTCAGAAAAAAGGTATTTTAATGGGGGATGCCCGGTATAAACATAAAGGGATGCCCGGTACCAAAGATGGCTGTATATTACCTATTTTCTCAGGGATATAGAACATGATAAATGGGTTATAAGTAGCTACACTGATGGAAAAGATGTGTAAGTTTCAAGAAAACAGGTCGTCGTTATGCTTATGACAACAACTGCAGCCTTAATGAATTTATTTTGAAACCATCTTTTTCTTATCAAAACACTACTATTTTTGAGAAATGTGATCTAATTTCTTTCATGTCTCATATTTGTACCTGAGATGATACAAAGTTATACTTTTGTATACTTGTAAATGAACATTTAATCCTTATTAGGATGTAGTTTTATTTGACATTGGAGTAATCATGTCCTGAGATATTTAGGATTTAAAGTATTGCTATTTCATTTGATACCGGGTATACCCTAAAAAAAAGGTCACCTTGTTTCAACTACAATAAAAACTGACATAATGAAATCTGATGAGTATAATTGGTGTTTTTAGGTGGTGGGGACATCTATGATACCAGTCAGAAGGAATATGAGTTTATATTTACTATTTCTTTTTCAATCTTCCTAAATCTCACAAAATCGCAATTGTACATTCTAAAAAAATTTGACCCATATACCATATTTGGAAGGCTTATACATTTATCAGTATGCCTACTTATATTGCGACATAAACTATCGCCAGTGTAATGCTTTATACAAAATTTCTTTCCACTAATCCAACAATAGGTATGGGTCCCTCATCTCTCATCATTCTGTAATTTGAATTGTCATATATTTTCAATGAACGATGAGAAAAGTGTAAATTAAAAACAATATTATTTGTTAGAATAGAGGAGTGGCATGGTTTTGCCAATAACGCCAAAAACCTCCCGCATTTTGATTTCCAGAACTTGGCAGGTCTGTACTATGTACTTTGAATTATTAATCTTAAAGAATAATCATGTATACGTTTCTCTTTAGAAATATTATAAGCCAATTACTGCATTCATAAATAGTAAGCACAGGTGGACTCACTTGTGCAACTTTACGAATCCTTTTTCTAAGACACATTACATATATTACTTTTATTGCCCTCAGTGTTCAGTCAACTGTGACTAAAGCTAAAAGTTTAGGTACAGGGTGTTTCCGGTTCCCATTTTGAGAAAGTTGAGAGAGCTCTGGCTCATTTCTTTTTTCAGGATATAGGAAGCATTACGTGTTGGTCAATTATCAAAAAGTGACAAAACATAGTTAAGACATCAGTGATACTAAAACACAAGTCAGATCGGACTATTTACACAGAAGTGAGAAGAATCTAGCATCGGTAGAAGTGACTCAGTAGGTCAGCGGGAGCAAATTCGTTTTGCCCGCCATTACTCAGTGAATGAACAGAACCTTAAGTGCAGGACGAGATCACAAGGACTATAACAGTTATTCCAGAACACTATCATGATGGATTTGTCCATGAGAGGTCAGTCTAAGTTGTGAAAAGTGACTTTAAACAGATAAGGCTCTCAGTTTTATAGAAGTAACCCAGATCTTTGTGAGAAAGCCACACCGGTAGTAAATAATTCTCCCAACCAGCAAGCTAGAATAACAAGGATTCTTTACCAGTGCAGTGGTGCCATCTGGTGGATATATTCACTAGTATTTTCCTTCAGTGCATTTACATGGCCACCTAGTGGCTTAAACTATATATTGTATACGTGTGACGGCGTGTAATGAAGAGAGGAAAGCAGTAGTGCCGTTTGGGCGTGCAGAGCAGTTTAATAAACACCCTATAACAGATACATAGAATACATAAGAAAAAATTTTCAAGCGAGAATATATAGTTCTTCACTAGTCGAGTGAAACATTTGAACTGGCGAACATGGGCGTGGCACTTGAGGAGGAAAGCTTCCATGCGCTCCTATTGGTTGAGCGAGCGGGGAACTCCGAGTGACGTCATAGACGGAGGTAAACATGTCCACGTGGGTCGCAGTATGGGCGTTGTGATGCCAACTATACATATGTGCGACGGCGTGTAATGAAGAGAGGAAAGCAGTAGTGCCATTTGGGTGTGCAGAGCAGTTTAATAAACACCAAAGGCCCAAACACACTACAATGACGATGAAATCAGAGCATCCACTTTCAGTTCATGGTCCAACGAAGGAGATATGTATTTTTCCACACAAGAACTACGCCATTTACCTCGGTTTTTTATGTCAGATAGGCACGCCCCTTTTGAAGCCATATATGTCGCGGAACCACGCCTCAAGGAGTGCATAGATATACAACCAGATAACCCTGCTCTTGAGCATAAGTCTGATAATAAATTGTTAATATAGGCATATGAAAGTACAGATCCATCTGGTAAGGTAAATGCACATGAAGATGCAGGAATCGAGGGGTATGAAAATATCTTTTTCATATAATAAACAGCACACAGCTCCTTAGAAGAAGATTTGGCTACTGGGATCACAAAGGGGGTAGACGATGTCTTGGTAGACCTAATCACACACGACATACCCCAACTATGGAAAGAAATATCTTTCCTCAATATTGAATGGTCAGAAATGATTACATGACCCACTCTCAGCATTGTGCGGAATAAAAAAATAAAAATTGACCAAGCAAAAAATTGCTCAATGTCCTTCAAGTTCACATAATCACGGATTTTTATGAGATGGATAGGTAGAAGAGGCGATGCTGGGGAGACTGCCGCCCCTGGTAGTTTGGCGATGCCCCTCAGCAAAGATTTTATCACAGGGTGAGAAATCGAAGCACAGGTAATACTTCTAATCTTGGCACCAAATGATACACCACACAGGTAGGTTATCACAGAAGAATGTTTCATTAGTGTCGATAAATATGCTGCATACATGCACAAAATGTCTGTAGAAATACTCTGGCATATAATGTCATTTTCTGATAAAAAATCAGAAAAAACCGACCACTGTCTAGTTCTTTGTGTGAGAGTCGACGATGTCACAGATAGGGTTTGTAGGTAGTTGACTCTCTCCCTCCATTTGCTGAGCCCTAGGAATATCAGATAAAAATCTTTCAGAACAACACAACCTGGCTTGGGAAAGACACAACAAGCTTCCAGGTGAATTATAAATATATGGCAATCTAGATAGAGTATCGGCGATAAGATTATTTTTAGTGTTAATATACTTAGGAATTAATTCCATGTCAAATATAAATGTCAGCCAATATAATTTGTATAACCACTGCATAGCTAGTGGGCTAGAGCTAGAGCCATTCGTGAGCATTGCTATAACTTGTGTATTGTCAATGAAACATATTATAGCTTTTCCTTTGAAAAATTGGCACCATCTCCTCACGCCTACCAAGATGGGATACAGCTCCTGGATGTTTATATTTACTGCAATCCCATCTTCACTCGGGCGTGGGACAAGGTGAACACATTCAGGGAAAGAAAAAGGTAATTTAGAGTCATCCCAGACTCCAGCAACCCAGTCGTTGCCACAAAATACGCCGAAACCCTTTGAAGAGGCGTCAGATACCATGGGAATATCGCAACATGGTTTCTCGATTAGACGCCTACCATTGAAAGATGCTGCAAACGATTTCCACCACTGAAGGTCTTGACGAAAGGCTGTAGAGATATTTGACTGCTTTAGCTTGTATAGGTCGAACATGCGCCGACAGAATGTTTTTCCTCCCTTGAAGACACAAGCACAATGGCTGACATAGCCACATATACTTTCAAGCTGGGATTTGGAGATTGATGACTTGTTTTCTAACGATTTTAGAATTTTGTAGAGTTTGTCAATTTTGTCCTGAGGCATGGACAATGTCATCTCCACTGAGTCGATGGTGAAGCCTAGGTAACAGCATGAAGAGCTCGGGGAAGTAACCTTGTGCCACGCCACGTAAAAACCTAAATATCTTAGGATTTTGACAACAATATCACGAGCATCTTTACACATCTCAATAGAATTTGCACATGTAAAAAAATCGTCAAGATAATTGATCACAGGAACATGGAATACATTAAGTATAGAGTCAGTGATAAAGTTTGAAATATCATCAAAATAGCAAGGACCTGTTCGAAGGCCGAAGCAAAGTCTATTATCGTAAAAATATTTCTCTTGGCCATTTAAAGTCCATCTGAACCCACAATATATCCTGTGAGCAGGGTTGATAGGCACTGCACGATATGCAGACTTAATGTCTACAACCGACATGAAAGAATTATTTTCTACCAATTCTAAAGCATTTTCGATAGATTTGTAAGAGAAAGTACGTACCAGACTAGAGCAATGCTCGTTTACACATACACCTAATGGTCGAGAACAGTCCGTGATAGGTCTTATACCCCCATCCGGCTTATGTACAGCTCCCAAAGAATGAATACATACAGGTTTAACATTAGATATTGATATGAAACCTTCGTTTAATTCATTACTAACAATTCTATCCATTTTTTCTTTGGCTTCAGGCTCTAAAATAGAGGCGTAATTTTCACAGTCATAACCTTCTATGGGAGAATCGACTATGTCAAAACCGTCACAAATACCGAAATACACTTGAATATATTTATCAACCATCGTATTACCCTGTGTGAATAAAAGGTATGCAAACCTACAAGGTTTTAACTGCGTAATAACCTCAGCAAGAAAATGGGAGCAACTACATGTCCCATATGCACAGCTACCGTAAACGGGGACGATACAGCCACCCGGAGAAATCGGAGCGTTAAAAATTAGGAAATCACCACTATCGGGTGACCCAGCATCAATAAAATCGGAAATATCAGAGAAAATGTCATTGTACATACATTCGGCGACAAATTCAGGAAGATGAGAAGTAATCGAGGGAATATTAGAAGAATTATCACTTTCACGAAGGGTTGAAAAGTCCACCTTGACAACCTCCTCTGCCATCTTGGATTCACCACTTCCGGTGTCTCCAAGTGAAATGTTCGAATCAACAAAATTCATATCAACACAATTTTCCGACGAATTATGAGAAATATTGTTGAAATTACCCCGATCACTAACTAATTCCTATTTAATATTCTTTCCGACATGGCAGTTTCTCGCTGAATGGTCCGATGACAGGCAGCTGGAGCATTTGTGTGGAAATCCACACGGCGATTGCGTGCAGCCGGCAGTCGAGTTGAACTTGAAACACACCTTGACGTCTTTGTTTACCTTCTTACGAGTAGCCGCTTCGACAGCCTTTTTTGAATTCTCAAAGGCATAAAATCTCAAGATTTCTTCCTGTTTTACATTGCTAAATGCGTCCAGACCTTCCTTGTTCGCCCTGGTTCTCACACATTTATCGTAAAGAACACTAGCCTTTAGATTATACACCTGCGATTTGGCCTTCTCGCACATAGTGACTGAATGATTTACGACACCAGCAATCTCGGCGTAGGGGCGTTCATCCACCACCAATTTAGCAATTAGACGCAAGTTCAACAAGAGCAACGACTCAAATGATTCAATATCCTCACCCTTGTCGAGTTGGCTGGCATGATCAAAAGGCTTGGTACGAGCCCTGGACGTAGATCTGGAACGATGTCTTGCACGATGACCAGACCCACGAACATTATAAATAGAACTCTCGACACTCGATGCCCTCGATTGACGCCCAGTAAAACCGATTTCAGGATCACTATCAGTTTTACTCGTTGAAGCTTGGACATCCAACGATGACGGCAGCTTGTTCACCACCTTGTCCTCCACGGTAGGTACCAAATTTGATACTAGTCCCTCTAATTTTGCCATACGAGTATTCATGGACCTCGTACACGATTCACCAACCGTGCCCTCGTGAGATTCTTCACATACATCGCAATGCTTGACTTTAGAAGGCGACATGATGTCCAATGAGTTCAAATACTTGAAAAAAAAATTTCAAGCGAGAATATATAGTTCTTCACTAGTCGAGTGAAACATTTGAACTGGCGAACGTGGGCGTGGCACTTGAGGAGGAAAGCTTCCATGCGCTCCTATTGGTTGAGCGAGCGGGGAACTCTGAGTGACGTCATAGACGGAGGTAAACATGTCCACGTGGGTCGCAGTATGGGCGTTGTGATGCCAACTATACGGTTGTTATAAGCGGATCCCAGGCTTACAACAATCTTGTGTTAATAATGGAAGCTAACTTCTTTGATGACCTTAAAGGTCTTGTTAGAACCATGGCTAAAGAAGCAAATGAATATCATACCCAGTTTATGGACAAACATGCCAAGCTGATGGGGTTTCTAGAGCAACTGGAGTTGGAAGAAATGGAGCAACAAGAAGTCGTAGCCACTGGCACTGGGGACTTGCCTCTATTACAACCCCTCTACTCTGTACAGGGAAAGTCAACTACTGAGGACTATCTGGAGAAAAAGTTGCCAGTATTACCACGTCTACCAGCCTCTGGCCTAAGTCAGAGGTGGATATTCAACCTGGAGAAGAAGGAGAGTGATTTCAAAACTGCATCAGAAATAGTATCCACTTGGGCCTATCTAGAAAAAGAAAGACTAGCAGACATAAAAGAGGAAAGGACAGTCAAGGAGAAATTCCTGAAGCAAGACAAGAAGGAGTACAGTGAATCCTTATTCTGTAATGACACATGGGAAACCAGATCCCGCATAGGGATCGGTTAATAAGTATCATTTTATCCAGTAATCAATATCTAAGGGGTCCTTAAAAAGGAAGTATGGTATATTAAGTTCCAGTTTTAAAGGAGAAGATTGATCTTAATTGTAATAATTTAAATGAGGAATAATTGCTTTATGGATGTTGTAAATTATGACGAATCACTACTGTTTATGATTATTTGTGACAAGCTACTTAAGTGATGAGATATGGAGAGATGCATAATAGGGCCTACATGGTTTACCAATATGTGTAATTGTTCTATACTTCCAGATGAAAAATGTGAAGAGGTTTATATGTATACATTTATATTCATTATGATTTGTAATCATGATTCTTTTTAAATCGAATTGAACATGTTAAGCATAGTATAAGTATGGATAGAGATGTAAATGGTGTTATTTGATGCTTTTTCTCTTATGTCGGTATATTATTAACCATGTGTTTAGAATTGTATATGCAGGTATCAGAAATAAAGTCTGTTGTAAAAACAAAAACAAAAAGTTTAGGTACAGAGGCTGGTGTAAGTCAGTGAACAACACATGAAATAATTGGGTCAAGGGCTCAGCCGATTACTAAATAAACACAAACTGCCCATGCTGGGTTTGGGTGTATGAAGTTGGGTTGTCTTGTCTTTCTAGAGAAATCGTTTCTCCTCTTTCTATACCTATGTGTGTACAGTAGTAGATAATCCTACCCATATAATGGTAGGGAATATCTTGTTCGAAAGCTAATCACATGACTCTGCTTCAGTCAATGATCAGCACACACAGGTCTGTAATAAATAGATAATGTGAGAAAGTGCCCAAATTGTTATGTTGTATACATTCCGAGAATTCAGAAAAATTTGATTTTTTGGAGAACTTTAATGTCTCTCAGATAAAAGAATCCTGTAGGTATTATGTAACTAGTGTTCACAGGGGTGCACACCCTCCCCTTTTCAAAATCAAGCTAGGGCATTTGTGTTGCAAAAGACACATTAAAAACATTTATATAACACCAACGAGACCAGTCTCGTTGATAACACTAACTATGAAACAAGATATACTATTACTTGTATGCACACTTTATCAACTGTATTCCAATAATGGGGCTTGGAAAAGCCTAGAATTTGGCCAAATAAATTCAAGGGCTGAAAAAGTAACATATATATATGTCGAGGGCCTGAGATATGACATGGCCTTGAATCCTGTTGGAATCTTTTAAATGGCCTTGGAATGTTCAGAGATCCTCAGTTTCTTACAGAGTGTGTGAGAGGGGCTGTAAATAGGTTATGAAATATGTCGATAATAGTTGATGACATAAATGCACCTTCAAATATCAAGATATATACCTAGAACACAAACTATTTCATGAAACCTTAATGTAAAGATAGCACTGATCTTCTTATACAACTTAAATAATTCTCAGAAGCAGGCCAATGTGAATTTGGGGAGTTCCCCAATGTTACTTTAATCTTTAAAAATAAAATTGAAAATTGAAAATAAAATAAATAATGAAATCAGGTATTAAGGAAAATACTTGGATGCTCTTAAAATGAATCCCAGAACGGAAATTCCATTTGGGTGGTTTTAAGGTTATTTAGTACTTTCATCATGGTCGATTTTAGGGTTGAAATAAGTAAGAGGCATCTCTGAATATTTAACAAAACAAAAGCTGAGCATTAGAATACACATAAATGGTCGATTCCATCAAATCTGTGACAAAAAACTCAAAATTTAGAATTGGTCAAAAATCATTTATCTTTTGCTTATATGTACTCTATGTTGACAGTGATAAATTGTATGATTTGGGAACATTAATCTTCAAAACTCTTTCTGCTATGCTCTTTCAAGGTTAAGGGAAAAAAGTACAGGTGTCCCCGTGGGTGGATACATAGGATTTTCTAACATTAAGGGCTTTAAATCATAAAAATAAGTTCATCCGTTAGTAGTACAATTACATCCTTATACAAACATGCATGAACAATCAATAAACATAATAGTTTCATTTCCCATTGTGCTTATATTCATATATATCTATATGTACCCACCCATGGGGACTGTACCCACCCACGGGGACTGTACCCACCCACGGGGACAGTACCCACCCATGGGGACATTATATTTTTCTCTGCTCTTGATTTAATGAATCTTACATTATCATACATTAGTAGCACAATTACATCCCTATATACTCATGCATGAAAATTAGACACACACAATAGTTTCATTTTCCATAACACTATTATTCAAGCAAATATTCATATATGTACCCACCCACGGGGACTGTACCCACCCACGGGGACATGACATTATTCTCTGCTCTTGACTTAGGGTAAAATGTATGTTGAAAATTATTTTGGTTCATAACAAATCGTTGTGGTATGGCTATACTTAGAAGATAATATAAATCATAAAATCCATACTATTCCAAATTCAATACAGGAAAATTGTACCCACCCACGGGGACATTTCAAATTACCCCATCTTGTGTCTAAGGCTCTGGGCTTTTTAAGCCAAACCCAAACATTATTTTAATGTAGTCATTTTTTTCCCAGAGTAAGGGGCTATGTATGAGAGTGGTCAAATATGAAATAAAACCCTTTTTCATAGCTAAATTAATGTTAAATTCATGTACCCACCCACGGGGACACATTACCTACCCCACCAGTTTTTTTAGAATTCCAAGCAGAAAATATATCATTGAATACTTATTTTGCTAAAATGATGAATCCTAAAGTATGACAATAATAATTATCAAAAAAAAGATGTGCCAAAAGTTAATATCTATTCTACATCTTGGCTCAAAATTAAGAAACGTTTATTTTTATTACATAAATAACCTAAATATAGGGGTTTTTTGCCCATAAAATCTATAATTTTCTTCTTACATATACAAAAGTGGGGTTCGCATTGAGGCTTTCAGTGGGCCTGATACAATTATTTTGGTTAGAAATGCGTAAATTGACAAATTAGAGTGTAAGGGGTGAAAAACCTAATGTCACAGATTTTGTGGAATCAACCAAATATGTTCTTTAGAATAAAAGATCGCCCCTCCGTTTGAAAATCCTTGATCCGCCCCTGGTTCGGGTATTTAGTCCATGTGACAGAGGTCTAGTTGGTGGTTGTCCCGGCTGTGCATGCATGACTGATTTCGCCATAGCAACTACAAGCGCACCCCACACACTATCATTTTATCAAAGATACTAGCAATTATTTTAAGAAAGTTTGTGCGTGCCCCATTCCCCTGTTTCACGGATCTAAATTAACTTAACTTAACTTAGTATCTATTGTTCATAATAATATACAAACGCTGGGTGGGATTGGAGATGGGATTAGACTAGTCCAATGATGTTAACCTTTAGCATGTCTGATAAGTACTTTTATATCTTTGTATGTTTGAAAATCGTTTCTGGATATTTCTGGATGGACATGTCAATCACTAGTAAATAATTTAAATATACTTCCTTATGACGTCCTTGGAAATGCAGGGCATATCAAATACACAATCTTCAAAATTTGGTTTATAAGAAATACAAAAATCAAGACATTCCTATGAGTTCTTTTTGTGACTTCTGACTCATTTTTCTGTAACACATCACATATGTAACCAATCTTCTCTAACAAACATCTTGAATTAAAAAGAGGAAAAAGAGCAATAATTTCTTATAATGTTTATAGAATTAATAGGTAGTATCTTACCCTGGCAGGTTACTCCCTATCCAGTGCTGTGGGAGTTGTATCGCCCGCGCTCCGACTTGCCCGACTTTCAGTGCGGGCAAGTGGGATTTTCCCAGTGACCTGCCCGCGGGCAGGTAACTTTAAAATAGACAATACAATTTTTTTTTTCCATTTTCTACCAATATATGACCATGTTCTAACTGCATATATGCATCATGAAAGTGAATTGTGAGATGTCTAGCTTCATACAATGTGTTGTCAGTGGAGCAATAACTTTGTACCAAGTTTATCCTACAATTAGAGGTCCGCACGGACAAATACAAAGAGACATGCAGGTTTTGTTTGAAGTTTATGAAATGCTAACAAAGTTATGTCTGGGCCTGCAAGTTATGTCTGTGCCTGCAATGTCTGCCGACCACCAGTCCTTCTTTTTATGTAATATAAATGAATGGTATATGTTCGATTTTTCAATGGAGTTTTGTCCAGGGTTCTAACCTTTTATTTATTTTTTTTAATTTCTATTTATTTTATTTTTTTTACAAAAACAGACAAAGCATTAATATGTTTGACATCAAATGTTTTCTCAGTTCCAACATGACAGAAAATTAAAAATATTATTCCTGCATGGTAATTCAAGGAGTTTCAGGTTTTCCTAAAAATTTAGAGCCTGATTCTGTAAAATAGCCTTCAAATACAAGTGTTAAAAAGTATATGTATTAGTCGCAAATGCACCAGAATACACCATTTAAAGGTTTTGAGTCCAAAATTTTCTGGGGGGACAACCCCACCATACCACCCATAAAGGGCTGGGATCGCCAACTTGCGCCACTTTGAGAAAAAATCATGGTTAGGACCCTGTTTGTCATATTCTTATTATTTTTTATTTTTTCTGGAGTTAAAGTATTGTGACATGTTGGTGAGATTGATGAATTAACTTAACACTTGGGGAAAATATCAGAAGGTGCCTATTTGTATACTGGCATTTCCATCTCTTAAATTGACACAGTTAAATCATGTTCACATCGGAATTGTTTCCACTGATCGTTTGGCATGATATTAGGCTTCACTGTCATGAATGCCATTTTTGCTCTGAGCTGGTATAGTTTAACATCTCTTAAATTCACACCGTCAAATCAAGTTCATATCAGAATTGTGTCTATTTTTTATGGTAAATTATAGTGCAGATATGTGGGCAAGTGACATTTTAAGGCGGGCAAGTGACTTTTCTTTGTTCACTTGCCCTGGGCAAGTGAGTTTTGGGGCAACTCCCACACCACTGCTATCCATGCTATATGATATGGTCCCAGGGAAGGGATTACAGATCAATGATTGGTTCCAGTGCACCTACATACAGCTAGTGCATCCCTATTGTTTATTCAAGAATCACATGGTTGAATACTTAGTAATTAGACACCATGTTCCTGCTGTACGCTCCCGTGTAAATGTTAACCATGTAGCAGCTGCAATACTGATGGGATAAGAGCTTGCGTTATAAGGTACGTGCTATAAGGACCTACTTTACGCACAGGGGAAAGCAGGTTTTTCGCCCAGTCAGTCTTGGGTTTGTCCGCAGAGAACTATCAGCAGGGGGAAGTTTCCTCCACCCTAATCCCTAACACAAACATGTATCAATTAGTCCCCGAATGCAAGTGGTGTCAGTATCAATTAGCAGGTGGTCCACTCATCTTTAAACTTTTTTTTAAATTGTGAAATATACTAACTAAATCGTTTTTGGAAGTATTCTCCTAGCCATAAGAACTATTCTCATCTTTATTTCATCAATGTGTGACGACTATGAGGAAAGATATTAAAGCTTTGTATTTGTGATGTGACTGAGTGGGTGGATTCTTATAAGGGAGAGAGAGAGGCTGGGTATTAAGAGAGGGAGACAAGATGATGAAACACATGTTTTTGGTTAGGTGTGACAGTGCACCCGGCCATGGTGCTGTAATGGCCTGTTATACATAATATACATTTGCCGAATGGTATTACATAATCGGCCCGTCAGAGCCGGCAAATATCGGTTGAGACCTACAGTGCAGTGAGCTTGGTGACATGCAGTTATAGTGGGGCAGATAAGTGAAACAATCGTTCAAAAAATAGTACAAGCACCAAATTTGGCACAAACGTTCCTCAGGAGTAACCTTTCAAAAAAAGCCCATTTCAAAATGGCCGCCATTTTTTCAAGATGGCAGCCATTTGAGACCTAAAATAATTTTTCTGCCATATAATTGGATAGGATAGTTCGATTTGAATGATCTTGATGTCAAATAATATGTATTTACCTAAATGGCCACCATTTTCCAAGATGGCCGCCTTTTTTCCCCTAAAATTGCTACTTTTGCCATAAAATTGGTTAGGATAGTCCGATTTGAATGATCTTGATGTCAAATAATATGTATTTACCTATGTGGAGGCCATATTCGTATTCCTGAATCATTTGAAATTCAAAATTGCCGCCATTTTACAAGATGGCCGTCTTTTTTCCCTAAAATTGCTATTTTTGACATAAAATTGGATAGGATAGTCGGATTTGAATGATCTTGATGTCAAATTATATGTATTAACCTATGTAGAGGCCATATTTGAGTTCTATAGCCATCAAAAGTATCAAGATGGCTATAGATAGATGATGGCTACCATTGGCTACCAATTTTATCGCTGAAATGCTATTTGTGCCTTAGAAATGAATAGAATAGGTTAGATTTGAATGTTCTTTACGTCATATCATATGTGTGTAGTGATCTGGCTCGGATTTGTATCCCTTAACCGCACTTACAACTAAATCAAAGGAACCTGTTCACAAGGGTTTATTGTATCATGAGAATTCACTGGCATAAGCCCACACAATCCTGACTAAGTCTGAGGGTCTCAGACTCTCTGGCCAGCCAGGCAGTCATGCACCGGATGTCTTAGAGTCAATCACAAACTTGGTTACATTTTACAGGAATGAGAGTGAATATATGAGAACAGCAACATAGAATACAACATTTGGCAATATGTAGTTCAACCCAGGTTGTCGTATCTGTTGACAACAACAGCTAGACCGCTTTTATATATAAAATGGAACAGGTAAAATACAATACACATTAAAAGGCCACTTCGGACCCATACTGCCCACTGGGGTATATCGGCTGAACTAACCCACAGTGGACAGCACATTAGATATAACCGAATACCACCAGAATTCCCCGTCTCTTTTCTTGAGAGTTTACAACATATTTGAAACTCGACGATTTGGTGTCAAAAGTGGCCATATTTATGGCCTATATAGGTCATACCGCTTAAGATTTTAACCACGCCCCCTTTATCTAGAACTGCCAGCTTTATACTCGACTCTGGTTCGATCGTGTGAAACTGCTACTTCCCGACTTCCAATCGACCCAAACAATGTCTCCAGGCCTAGGGAAAATGTATAGACTTAGGTTGCCTCCAATACAACAAGGTCTTTCTGGTATAATACGTGAGAAATAACCGATTCCCTGACCCCTATGCTAAAGCATGAACAGATATTTTACCCTGCGTACGGCCGCATGGCATCTTCGGTAACACTCGGCATCGCATCTTCGGTATGCTCCGGGGAAAAAATCGACCAATCACAGGGCGCGTTACATCAACCTTCAGCTAGGCTCTCAGCCAATGGGATCACCCCTTCCAAACGTTACTCGGCGTGCCATGTAGACGGGCAGACATGCCCGGCTACCATGGCTGCCATGGTGGTGGGGGACGGTGATGGCGAAGTTTTTTGTAAATAGCCTAACGTTTCATTATCCAGCAAACAGTATCATATTCTAGTTAATTTCTTTGACTTTGTTGTTATCTGGTGCCACTAACCCTCTGGACAGGGTATAAAATCCCAAATCTACAGGTAGGAGCATAAAGTGTCCTCTCTACATTGAACAAATAAAATTTATGCAAACTTCACACAGTCTGGAACCCTGAGTACATGGTGAATATCAATACTCTGGAGAACCTTTAAAAGAGAGCGACAAAGTCCTAACATATAAAAGGGAACTTGACTTGCCTACCCTTCACTTTAAAAGATTAAGAGGTGACATGATCAAGGTGTACACACTACTAGACAAGGTTGTGATAGCACCTAGTGTCAACTGCCTCAAGAATGATCTTGAGGACATGGAAATATCATCCTTGGCATTGGGACTGGTGGGGCAACTGGTGTGGTACCAGCCATGTGTGCACTTGTATTGCTACCTATGTATAAAATGCATGGCTCTATATCAGGACAAGATCACATGACCTCAAACACCAATGGTGCGTAAAAATGAATTGGTGCATGCATCCATATTTGCAGACATTTCCAATATCAGCAGACATGCTGCTAGAGATTTTTTCTCTTTATATATATTATTTATTCAAATAAGGCTACCACTCAAGTTACGTCCACCTGTTTTTAATCCATTGTTGATGTTTGATTTACAGCAAAACCGAAATGATCTGGATATATCTAGATAGATCTAGGCCATACAAGCATGTGTCCAGTAATCTTCTATTCAAGCTTCCCCATTACGGCAGTCTTTTTATTGAAAATATAAAAACATGATGTCATACATGAGATAACCCCCCCCCCCCTCCCCCCATTGTCATACCTTGTCATAAAAACTCAACCCCCCTCCCCCCTAGGGCATTTGTGGATGGCCCCTAATCAAGTATGGACAATGGAATCCAGAGTTCCCAGAGTGTTGGTGCCAAGCAGATCTTTTCATCTGTGCCAACGTCAAGCTTCCCTTCCCTTCCCGTAACAACTCTGGGTACAAGCTAGACTCATATTGAGTCATGAGTCTAACAGTCTTCAGAGTACAACTCTGTGGTGGTAAGACAGCATAACCTTGGCCTATCATGCTTGGGGTTCACAGGGACAATGTCAGCAGCTTTGTCCAAGTCTGTCTTGAACTTGCCCAGCAATGCAAACTGCACCTTCTGTTCCCCAGCACGGTGTACATTCGTCTGCATCAGCTTGCGAAACCTCAAGGTTGAAATTCCAGCTGAAACGGATCCACATGCAGTACTGGTTGAGCTTGGCTCAGGGCCCAAACTCACCCGCTTGTCAGCTTTCTTGCCTGACTTTTTTATGGCTGACCGCGTTCCCTTAGCAGGCAAGCCTAAGTTCAATTGGTCAATGGTCTCTGAAGTGTCAATGGGCATCTGAGAGCATGTCCTCAGGGACTTTGCCTCATCAGTTTCCCTCTTCCCCGAGACTGCCTGTTTGAGCAGAGACCTTGATCTCGACTGAAGTGTCTCACCTTCAGTGGAAGACATGGTCTCAGGAGTCTCAGACTCAACCTTGGCCTCATCCTCCCCTGAAGTTCCTTTCTCTTCTCTTCTCTCCATCGCCTCCGCCCAGGAATCAATCATGGCTACCTGCCTAACCCCTTCATCAGCGTGAGCCATGCTCACAAGGATCTCGGATCCTTCCATGACCTTGACCTCCTCGGACTCCAGTTCGATCATTTTCTCACCATAATTAACTCATTTGCAACCAAACTGGGGCTGGTTGGACGTATCTATTCTAATCTTAGGCCTTCTGGGCTTTTTCTGATGAACTGTAACTACCTTAGGCTTTTCTATACTAGATAAAACCCTCCTCAGCCTACCTGGCCCAGGTTTGGTAGCTGTGGGTCCCAAATCAGCTAAAGAAACTGCAGGTTTGACAACAGATTTTCCTTTTACCCCCTTTCTTCTGAGGCAGAGAATCACCCACAAGCTTTCCTTTACCATCATTTCGGATTTTTACAATGCCTATAGTAATTTTCTCTTTCTCAGTCCTTTTAGGACAATCCTTCCCTGGCAGTACTCTAGCAGAATCAAGTCTTAGGATCTCCTTACCAGCTTTCTCCAGCCTTCAGAATTCTGGTGTCAGATCCAAGTCCACAGCTTGAACTGGCCCAAACTCATCAAATGCTGGCTTAAGATAATCAATATGGTATCGCATAAGACCTTCAGCTGTCTCCAGTTCACAGGAGGTACCTCCTATGAACCTTTGAATTTTGTAAGGCCTGCCCTACTTGGGTCTGAGCTTCTTACTAGCCTTGGGAGGACAGAATTGATATACCACTTTCCCCTCCTTGAAACTGGGCTGCCTAGAACACTTGCCCTTATCTGGTTGACTGCAGATATTCCAAGATTATCCCTCACATACTGGTGCCCTTTTCTCATCCACTGCTCCAAGTTCTTGACAAAAGCAAATTACAGGGAAAGTCTAGACCTCCTCTTTCTACACCATGAACAATGTCCATAGGTGTTACTAGTTCCTCTCCAATGACCGCCAAGTTAGGCATCTTTTAACCCTACTCTGGCTTTCTGGGTCAGGATTGTTGCTATTCACCTGCACTACAAATTTGAAGAATTATAAGGTGTAAGTTTTATAAAAAAAAAAAATGAAGCAGCATCAAAGTCATTCAAATCAGACCTGGCATGGAAGCATCTTCATGTCTAAAAATGGCAGTCATCTTGGAAAATGGTGGCCATTTTAAAAGATGTGGCTCGGGAATACAGAATTAGACTTCTACATTGGCAAACATGATTCAACATCAAGATCATTCAAGTGCCCTTTTCTCATGACATGAGTTTATCCAATTTTAAGGGCAAAAATAGGGGGAAAAAGTAACATTTTAGTGCTAAAACTGGTGGCCATCTTGGAAAATGGTGGCCATCCTGATATTTTACTGTCTATAGAATTCAGAAATGACCTCATCATAGGTAAATACATTATAATTTGACATCAAGATCATTCAAATCGGACTATCCTATCCAATTTTATGGCAAAAATAGCATTTTTAGGGGGGAAAGGCGGCCATCTTGGAAAATGGCGCCCATCTTTGATAATTTTTGTGGCTATAGAATTCAAATATGGCCTCTACATAGGTAAATACATATAATTTGACATCAAGATCATATAAATCGGACTATCTTATCCCATTTTGTGGAAAAAGTAGCAATTTTAGGGGAAAAAAGGCAGCCATCTTGTAAAATGGCGGCAATTTTGAATTTCAAAAGATCCAGGAATACAAATATGGCCTCTACATAGGTAAATGCATATAATTTAACATCAAGATCATTCAAATCCGACTATCCTATTCAATTCTATGACAAAAATAGCATTTTCAGGTCTCAAATGGCAGCCATCTTGAAAAAATGGCGGCCATTTTGAAATTTCACATGGCTAACAGGCTTTTTTTGAAAGGTTACTCCTGAGGAACGTTTGTGCCAAATTTGGTGCTTGTACTATTATTTGAACGATTACCCTGAAAAATTAAAAAAAAAGACTTTATTTGCCCCACTATTAAGGGTCTTACTCACCAACACTAGCATGCTGATCAGGGATAAAGAAGTAAGAATAGCCATAGAAAAAGCGTGTTCAGCTGTGGGATAGCCCCCAACCCGCACTCTTCCCATTCTTCCAAAAAGTACCGTAACATTAAAGAATAGTTTGATTCTTTATTTTCTGTTGAAGTCTTCAGTCTACAGCCTTGGGTACCGATACTGTGAGTTCCATTTATTTTTAACAATTGTATTGCATTATTTGTTTTTATTATTTCTCCCCATATTAATGTGTATGATTACAAATTAATAAGATACTAGCTGCCCCCCGGGTAGCCATCCCCTGTTTCCTCCCTCTCCCTTCCCCACAGTCCCCTGTTCCCTCCCTTCCTCCCCCTTTCCCATCTCCCCCTTCCTCCATCTCCTCCCTCCCTCCAAAACCCTTCCCTTCCCTAGGCCTACTGCCAAATATTTAAAATGAAGTTTCCATAAGCGATCTCCACTCCATCTCATGTCATGACAGTGGAAAACGATGTAAGGCATGTTGCTAGGCAGCGTTGCTATGCAGACGACGTTGCGTCGCCAAATAGGCGAGTGCATTTAAGTTGCGTCGCAAATAAGTTGCGTCGTCAAATATCAATGTTGCGTCGCCGCATAATACAACGTGAGTGGGTCGAAGCAGAGAGAGCGGGCGGATTACGGTATTAATTTAAACAAATTCGCTTCTATTTTCCTGGCAAAAATTATTCGGGCAAAACGAAGGCCGTGGTAACCTCAGTAGTGTAGAGCGTACGATTATGTTCCCCACGAATGGTAGTAAATTTTGAAAATCCTTTGTTTTCAAATCAATCAATGTTTCCTGTACAATCTAATGCGGCATGTGGCGGCCATTATGATCCAGTCCAGAGGGCATTTGTGCAAATTTACTACCCTATTGTGTTCTATTGTTGTGTGATTGACAGGTGAACAATGGATGAGCGGGGATTTGTATTGTGTGTGAGTTTGGTCGGTTAGGGAAATTATTTTGGTCAATGGTGAGATATGGTTATGTGAGTTGAAAATGTTAATGAGTGCTGGTTGATGAGCCAATGGGGTTGGATGGTGATTGGGTGTGTATGGGGGGGGGGTAATTTGGGTTAGTTGTTTGAATACGGGTTTTGTGCGTGGGTGTGTTTAGTTGGTTTTGACTGTGTATACGGATTAGTACGAGTTTTGAAATGTATTTGGAATATAATAGCACTAGACCTGATTATTAAAAATATAGTTTATATTTTCATTGATTGTGGCTAGACACGCCACAATAATCCGAAAACCGGTCATCAGTATGTGCATTTCCTCTGTTGTATACAGTCTAAAATACACATATTTATAATTAGTTAAATACATCGTCAAGTATAGTCAAGAGAGAGAGAGAGAGAGAGACAGAGAGAGAGAGTCAGACAGAGAGAGAGCGACAGAGAGAGACAGAGAGAGACATAGAGAGACAGAGAGAGACAGAGAGAGACATAGAGAGACAGAGAGAGAGAGAGACACACACACACAAAGAGTAGAGCAATTATTGATACACGCGTGCAAAGACACCGAGCAGAGCCCGTCGGGCTTTGACCGTCTGTGTTGGTCATAGCGCCGAGAGCATGCGTCTGGGCTGGAACTTTAGATTTTGACTATGCCAGTCTATATAAATAGATTTGGCCTGATCGGGTGAGCGCTGAGTGACATACTTGTATGAGCACGGACTACGTAAGCACAGAACCCGTGCAGTGTCCCGGGAAAGCGCCGCTCTTAGTGTGGTTAGATGAATGTTAAAACTAGCTTTGTATCTAGATCGATACTCGTACTTATTTCCATTTAAAATAACCAGAGTCTGACTAAACATCCTATATACGCAACATAAAGATCACATAATCATATATTAAATTGAATAAACTCACCTTTGCCTCGCCATGGTGTGTGTGTGTGTGTGTGTCGTGCGAATATGTTCAGAATGTGTGGATTTTGATATATCGCTGGTTCCTGTCGCTTGCTGGTTGCTTCTACTGCGGCTGTTCAAGACGTGTACTGACTGACTGACTTTGTGTTACTTGTCTAAGGGTGTATATATACGAGCACGCCAAACCCCCCACCCCTACCCCGTATTAAAATTAGGGTGCGACTAATTACCAAAGAGAGAGAGAGAGAGGGAAAAAACAAAATTCCTTGGAGGATCTAGAAAATATTTGACCCCTTAATTGTGTTGATTTTAGAGATCCGAGTCCAGTGAGTGACACCTGATGGAGTGGTTCTTTTTTTTTTTTGTTGTGGCTAAATTGACAAGCGATCACTTACGTGTCCTTAGGCTAGAATTTGTGTCTACTATAGGACGCGCGTGTCTCTAAAAGTCATACTAAATAGGGTTTTAAGCGGCTGACAGGTGTTGACCACTCTATACTGCCATCGCCTGCTGTCAATGTGAGAGATCTTTAACCTTTTACCCTGAGGGCTGTATTACCATTTGAAAAGCTTTATAGTTAGTAGTCAAGCGAGCTTGTCAACTTTTAAATACCGATGAAATTGATTTAGGAAAAGGACGAAAAAATAGAAAATACGACTATCAGCTTTTTTTATTGCTAAAAGCTGCTAAGCAGGATCGTTTACAATATATATATATATTGTTGTAGTTGGGGTTGGGAGGTGGTGGACGAGCGATGTATTGGGGTACGTTCGTCCACCGCCTGGGGCGCTAGGGTCTTGCATTGTGAGCAAGGACGGGTCCATGGGGGGAGGGAGTATAAATAGCGACTCCTTCATTTGACTCTTCAAGCAAACTCACAATCTAAACAAACCAAAAAACAACATGTCAAATATCATCGCGTAATAATAATAATATAATAATAACACAACAAAATACTCAACCCATAATAACGAAATATCAAAATCAAATAAAAAGTACTCACACCATACAGATCCTTTAGTTTCTCTTGAACGAATACATTGTTCTCTATTCCATTTTTAGTGCTCCAAGTCATCAGCTCCACAGGATCCGAAAAACGAGATATTTCTCCTTGTAAATCGAATGCAGATAACCGACTAGCAATAGCCGGATGTTCTGAACACCCCAATAATTCAGCCCATTGTTTCAAACCCTCTATATCATCACCAAAGGAAGATGTCACCTCTACAATATCACCACAATGTCACCTCTACAGCTCATTATATACACACAACAAACTAATTCCTATTGGAGGATTTTAAAACAACTATTCAAACACTATTCAACTCCATTGGCTAATATATCACACCACATAAATCACCCTCCCCAATACCAAACACTCAACACCAATCCTATTGGGACTCAGTCAAACAAAACTCAAACTTATTGGGTAATACCCCAATCAATACCCTAAAAATACATAACCACCTTTTTAATCCTCATTCATTGGTCCGTCAACCAGCGCTCATTAACATTTTCAACTCACCTAACCATATCTCACCCAACTGCCGCTAAACATATAATCATCATTGTCCAAAATAATTTCCCTAACCCGTCAAACTCACACACAATACAATTCCCCGCTCATCCATTGTTCACCTGTCAAACACACAACAATAGAACACAATAGGGTAGTAAATTTGCACAAATGCCCTCTGGACTGGATCGTAATGGCCGCCACATGCCGCATTAGATTGTACAGGAAACATCAAAGGATTTTCAAAATTTACTACCATTCGTGGGGGAACATAATCGTACGCTCTACACTACTAACCTCACTTGTGTTAATGTCCACTCTGCTTTTAATGTTGTTTGTCCCATTTAATCAGTGGACATGTGTTGATTAATTATTTATATGTATTACATGAACATGCTAGTACGATCTATAGTTAGGTTATCTGTTGAGCCTGACTCAGGGAGCTCTGTCTGATGCAATGCCTGTGATTGTGAAATGAATGCTGGACATTGCATGAGGAGCAGCTCTCCTGGATATATCAGTGGGTCTGAGTGACTCACAGAGGTTTCTCCATGGTTCTAGAAGATTCCAGAAGCTGATGCAATGTAATTCTATGTAGCAATACCCAAGGAAACTGATGTAAGCCCGCTAGGGGATTTCTCTAAGGCTCTGGAAGTCTGATGAAATATATTGAAATATCTAGAGTATATAGAGGGCCCCAGTCAGTCCCTAGTCGGACCTTGCACAGACCTGTACTGAAGAGCTGAAGACCTGATATACCCTTGCTGCTATAACCATTGAAGACATCATGCTGACTGACTAACTGACTGGAGGACCTGGAGCCATGAGAGAGCCATGTTCTAATATTTTCTGTATATTGAAATATTAACATGTGAATTGTGGATTAATAAAGAAGCCTATACTCCTGCAGATCCTTGCTCTACTAGAGTTATTCTTACAGCTCAACTAGTTCGATTGGAATATCAACACAACTATAATTATATTTAATAGTTCCCTGATCTACAATATCTCATTCGATTGACATTGAGTTTCGATTGACATTATGTGATGTCACAGCTCCCCAGACATCAACACTTGCAGCCAAAGCAAGCTGCGTGGAAAGTTGGGGAATTTTACATGGCTCGGGAAAGAAGTTTTTCAGAGTTTGATGCCGTAATTAGGCTATTAATTAAGCGGATTATCTAGGCCTATTACTATACTATCTATTACTACTTCGCACCATGTCGCACTAGTCGGAGCGTAATGGGCCTGGGTAATGGGGAAGGAAGGTTCCTATTCCACAGCTATTTTCAATGCCTGTTCTGACTGTAGAAGGAATCATGTCAGGTGCCATTCCGCACCATTTCGCACCATTCCGCACTACTCTGCATAATGCTATGGACGGTTTTGTGGGAGAGCAATGATATCATAAATTTAAGATTTTGTTTGAATAACATAGGCCTGACATTACTAAATTATTATTATTATAAGTTATTCATAAAAAAAGGCTATTCAGGAATGAGTATTGCAGGCCAGTTCCCATCCCGCATCTAAGACTATAGAGACCTGTTGCTGATCAGCAGGGCAGAAGCCTACCATGGCCGCTGTAGGCTACTATCCCGGCCCTGTGTACTGCTG
The DNA here is from genome assembly GCA_942159475.1 of Sthenelais limicola. NCBI lineage: Eukaryota > Metazoa > Annelida > Polychaeta > Phyllodocida > Sigalionidae > Sthenelais > Sthenelais limicola. The sequence continues at coordinate 80,576,538 of OW804096.1, read as the reverse complement.
AACAGCAACAGTATAATGCTGAACAGGATTTCTGCTAGTCCTTTTTCACGGATTGGCGATATGTACATAAATGTATGGAAAGCCATTTATGTACATATCACCAATCGGTAAAAAAGGACTAGCAGAAATCCTGTTCAGCATTATACAGTTGCTGTTCAGCAGTACACAGGGCCGGGATGGTAGCCTACCACGGCCGTGGTAGGCTTCTGCCCTGCTGATCAGCAACACGTCTCTTGTCTCAGTTGCGGGATAGGAACTGATCAGCAATATTCATTCCTGAATAACCTTTTTTTAAGAATTAAAAGAATAGTTAATTCCTAAAATGTAACTTTGGGGAAGAATAGGAAATTTTAAAGTGCGGGATAGCCCCCAACCCGCAGCTGAACAGGAAATAAAATTTCTAGTCCGCACGCTTTTTCTATGACTATTCTTACCTCTGCTTTTCTGATCAGCATCCTAATCTTCCTGTCTTAGAGTTATGGCTTTCCATACTATAGGCTCACATGCGGGATAGGAGCTAGCAATATTCATTCCTGAATAGCATTTAAGGAATAATAATTTATTAATGCAAGGCCTATGCTCCTCAAATAACTTTTTGGAAGAATAGGAAGAGTGCAGGTCAGGGGCTATCCCGCAGCTGAACAGGAAATAAAATTCCTAGTCCGCACGCTTTTTCTATGACTATTCTTACTTCTGTATTCCTGATCAGCATCCTAATCTTCCCGTTTTAGAGTTGTGGGGATATGTACATAAGAAGGGGGACCATTTCTCTCTCCCTCTCACTGTGTCTCTCTCATCTCTATCTCCCGCTCTCTCTTCCCCATCCTAGAATGTGACTTTTTGGAAGAATAGGAAGAGTGCAGGTCAGGGGCTATCCCGCAGCTGAACAGGAATTAAAATTCCCAGTCCGCACGCTTTTTCTATGACTATTCTTACTTTTGTATTCCTGATCAGCATGCTAATCTTGCCGTTTTAGAGTTATGGTGATATGTACATAAGAGGCTAATGCTTGATAATCGTGATCAGGAAATGTGCATGAAGGCTGAACAGGTGCGGGGTGGCACGTTATAAATTTACAACATTGCTGAACAGCAAAACGTTCTGCGGAATGGCGCCCAAGCCGGGGAAGAATAGGAGAAGCATGATGCTGTTCAGGAATTATTAATGGCTGGACAGGATCTATGAAACTGGAAGATTAGCTAATTCCTAAAATGTAATTTTTTGGAAGAATAGGGAGAGTGCGGGTTGGGTGCTATCCCGCAGCTGAACAGGAAATAAAATTCCTAGTCTGCACGCTTTTTCTATGGCTATTCTTACTTCATTATTGCTGATCAGCATCCTAATCTTCCCGTTTTAGAGTTATGGCGATATGAACATAAATGGCTTTCCATATAAATGGCTTTCCATAGTATTTCTACGCACCGTTTTTTGCCGACCCGTGAGGGTCAGGACTATATTTTAGAATGCAAAGTTATTTCATTCTGCATTGTTGTTTTACTTACTGTTTTGCAGTAAATAACTATAATAAACATATTCAATTATTTTTTTTAATTTTGCAACTCGTCTATATGCGAAAATACTATTATTGCTAGGGAACTCTATTCATTCCATATCAGCCTGAGGCCTGATACGGCCGTCGTATCGGCCTCAGGACTGAGTTGCCCTCTCAGTGCTAACTCAATGGGCCGTGCGTATTGACCACATTCAAAGGTGAAAGAAAATAAGCGTAATCCATCATATTATATGCCCCTCGATCAAGTCATACGTACCAGCGCCATGTGTGCCACGTAGGTATAGTCAATAATGTAATCATGCGAATGGGAGTTGAGTATCTAATCATTTTACTTGGTGATATACCATTTCAAGTACGTTGAAATGGGTTGAAATTATCTTCAAGGAGTGGGCAGAGAACTATTCTATGATTTATAGATTGAATATATCCGAATAGAAATTAATTAGCATTGTATTGATTAGCTGTCGCAGGGACCCACATATCTGGATCACAAAAACGAAATATTTCATTTAAAAACTTAGTTTATCCTGTTTCACCATGTAATCTGTAAAATCGGGTAAAATGACAGTGCCAGGTCAGCCTCAGATTCATAGACCCTTAGAATGCATGCAAGACATATATGCTAAACGGGCAGAAGTGTTATGAACGTTATTATTATAAACGAACGATAACCGTGCAGGACGTTTATTGCTATGAAAACCGCTTTATTAATTCACAAAATGTTTCCTTTTTCAAAACTATTCGGGATCCCAACATGAATGTGGATAGTTGGACAAAACCAATGTCGGACTGTTGCTGTAAATTTGATCAGCAGAGAACATAGCGGGGAAACATAGATCTACCAAAATCGTGAGAAAGGAGGCCTTGCGGATCGAAATGTAATTATCCAGAAAATGACCGCACAAGGATAGGAAAGTACTGGGTATAGAGAGCGTTTTGCAGGGTTAGTTTAGTTAAATTATGTTTGTTATCAACCCCCCCTCCTCTCCCCCCCCCCTCCTACCTGATGTCCCGTACACACCACCGCCACTGGCGTTGTGTGTACGGGAGCCTGTCCCTGTATGCCTGTGCCTGCGGGAGTGTGGCGTGGTGTTGTGTGCAAACAGCACTCAAGTTTGAATGGTTCATAGCCACAGGCCAAAAGAAGTGCTGATCCTGATGTTTGTGTACCATAAATGTATGTATTCCTCCAATAGAAAATGTATTATACGATTATAGCTTTCGATTGACACCAACCAATTTGCCGTATGTGTTGTTAAAGTTGGTGAACTGGTCGAGGTATATGGCATAGCTATTACTGGGAAATGACCGGGATATCATGCGACGACTTCAATTTTTAGTTCCGTGGCAATCCGCCCCTTCTCAGAGGGCGGGGCGGTCGCTAGTGGTCCAGGAGAGTATGTGGCACCAGGTAGAGTAGGTCTATCGGCACAATTTGATGGGAATGACAGGGCTATTTACGTTCATAAATATAGATTGTTTTTGTCAACATTGCCCACCATCCCGTCCACCATTCTCCTTGCTGTCCCGCCCTCCTCCTGTGGCTAGTGACATTAAAATCGTTTCGTTTTTGTGTCAAATTCGTGCAGGAACCATCGCCATTGTAAGCGATGCTTCCGCACATATATGTCTTTGTTTATGGCTGTTTGGGTGGCGCTGCTGGTGGCGCTACCGGGTGGGAGGGTCAGAAACCATTCTCCGAGTTCACCCCGAGGTGTAACGAGGACGGCCGAGCATGCTAGACAGATCGAGCATGGAGCAATGGCAACGGAACTAGAGCCCTAGAGGTGTCAACGCGAGAGGTCTGCTATGTAGTAATTATACTAGTAAGAGCTTAAAATCTTTGGTGATATGTCTCTTAGAATGCATAATCTGGACACTGGGACAGGTTTTAAGTGTGGGGACATATGAAAACATGGGGTTATTTGAAAATTATAGACCAGTTTCCCCTATAGTTTTGCCCCAAGGAGCTTGGGTCGAATTTACTAGTTAGGGTGTTTATGCATGCATAATTTATTATTATGCCACTGACGACCTATCGTCAAGTGCTATCCCATTACTCTAATCAACCTTACTAAGGGCGCCAATGTGATGCTGGTGATTCCCGTCGTGGCAGCACATGAGCGCCAGCTCATGGAAAAGTGGGAGGGGCACTTGGGGCGGGGATATATTAGTAATAGGGGAGGTTTACAATATGTGGGGTTTACATATATGGATAGTGGGAGGATTTAGGGGCGTGTCATAAGTATTGCACCATGTATTGTGAAATGTAACCCAGGAATGTGTCACCGATATTATGTGAAAGTAAGAGCTTAATAAAACAGAACGATACAGGCCGGCACCGCAACAACATCTCTGTGTTCCTTATTTGTAGTGGTAGAGATATCATTAAGTACCGGTAACTATAACATAGGACTCTGAGTCTACATGTCAACCATAAGATCCTAGTACCTGGAAAGGTCATAAAGATACAGGTAACAAGGCTATACGTCAATACTATATCTAAAGACGGCAAGACAAGGCATAACACCAACAATATTTTAGTTAAATGATAAATAAATAAATGTTGTTTCTTGTTCAACTACTTCGTGAACTGGTAGATTATTTTGTAAATCGGCATAATTCAAATATGTTGTGCCGATGTATTAGTACAATGGATGTGGACATGGTTACCACTAATATATCAGGTTGTATATATCTGAGAAAGGATTTTATGTGGGGTTTTTTTAAATCCAGCGGTGGAGGTCCATTATCTAAGTATTGCAACATCCATATAATATACGGCTAGAGCGATTTCTAGGAAAGGAGGTAGAAAAGAAATGGTACAAAGAAGGTTTTCTTTGTCCAGAATATTCTTGGAATTTGTTGTATTACAAACCACTTTACTCATCTGTAGAGGTCTGTTCCCCCTCCCTGGATGTCGTCGTATGTGGTTTGTGAAGATATTTGGGGTAAAAATGTGATTTTGAAGCCTTTTTTAAATTGCGATCTCTATATTCTATTCATATCCTGGGAAAGCCCCTGTGAGATACTACGTCATTTCCCACAACCTATGCCCAGGGGAACCTAACTAAAGTTTTTACCACAGGCTAAAGATATAGAATTGCCTTTAAAATGCCTGCTGGGGAGTGGGAGAGTGAAGAATTTTATGTTTTACATTTTCAAGGTAATTTTCTGAGATCCTTTTTTGTGGTTGATTCATGAGCAACTGGGGGAGGGGAAGGGAAAGAAGAGGGGGGGAGAGGAGGGAGAGGATGTAGGGGAAGGGATAGAGGGGAGGGAGAGAAATTGGGGAGGGGGAGCATGAGGAAGAGGGGAGGGAGAGGGGGATCGGAGATGGGGTATTGTATTTAAGATTTTTATTCAGCAAATAAACATTATGTAACAGTTACACTATTCTCAGAGTTTGCTGGTGTGCATACAAAAAGGTAACTAAATAGGTAAATATTTATCAGACCCCATTTTCTATATATATATATATATATATATATATATATATATATATATATATATATATATATATATATATATATATATATATATATATAGAAAATGGGGTCTGATATATATATATATATATCAAAGCAAATCACTATGAATAAGAACAGTATTAAGAGCCTCACACATTAGGCAGTGTTAACATGAGATAATCACAGGTAGAAAGGTATTTAAATAATCTTAAAAGTTTGTAAAAATAACCCCCCCCCCCCCCCCTCTTAGTGTTGTGTCTGATACAAATATTCCACATGGGTGAGTGGGTTGGGAGGGGAAAACAGGTATGAAAGTCAGAGAAGAGGGGGAGGGAAAAGAGGGAGAGGAAGAAGTGTGGGGAGAGAGGGTGACCGTCCGGAGGACGGGTACTTTGCTAGTGATAAATAAAAGGATACCCGCATGCTACCAAACATTCAGTTGACTTTGTCGAGTCCCATAGATCTACATGTAAACTCAACACGCAAAATAAGAAATAAATCTGTGTTCAATTTGCAAAGTAAGCCTAGTATGAAGTGTCGATTGGACGATAATATGATACACGTTTATGATCAATGAATGAATATCATTTATGGTGTACGCTTCCTACTAAAAGAGTACAGGGGTCAAGTATATATCCAGTCATCAAACGTAGCCTATAAGTACTCGAATGATATCCTAATGTAGGCCTATGGGGTGGTTACGGCCTTAGTTTGACACTGTCACAAAAGAAGACCAGACGTTTATAATAGCATTGCCTATATAAATTATTTAAAATGACGATCTTCAAAGGAGTAATGTGTCTATCAGTTCTGATCATAGGTAGGTGGAATTAAAGTATATTAGCTTATATTAGGTGAATAACAACAACCAGTTCTGTTCTTATTTGTGAGCTGGAAGACCTGAGCATTGTTCATAAGTGCATCTCTTGTAAATATCTATTTGATGAATAAAGAATTCCATGAAATAATAACTATGTATAATTATGTAATCTGGCATGCGTCTAATAAACATCCCGATAAAAGTTTGTGAATGAACTACAAACGTCCTTATCTCTTAGGTATTTCCTTGTTGGAAGGAATAGGCAAATGTTCGTGTGAGACACTTTTGGACGCAGTGGAGTCGAACTCGAGCACAACAGTAGAACCAGTTTCTTCAGAAACAGACATTGTAACGGCCAGTGGGTTAACAAATCAAACTGTAACTAGTGAAATGACCATGCAAACAGGTAGCAACGGAACGACAGAAATGACTGCAACAATGAGTGAGACGACCTCCACAGACATAACAAGTACACTGAGTATAGAACAGACAACACTAGTAACATGTCCGCCTCCAACACCGACTTCTTGTGCAGGTGATATCATCTTATGGCTATTTCTTATTCGGAAACAATCAAATAATTGCTGAAACAGTAACTACATTAGCCAGAATGAAGTTCATTTTGTTCTATGGAGAAACACCAGGAAGAAGTGTGCTGCTCTCCTCTCAAACACTTTGGTTTAAAGTTAGTTTTAGCCCTTACAAATTTTAATTTTAACGTTACATATCTGATCACATTACCTAAGAGCCGCCCCGCCCCCGGCCGCAGGGTTCTCGCCAGCCTTTTTGAGCGTAGCGGCCCGCTACGGTAGCTGTCTCCGCTGGCCGCTACACTGTAAAACGGCCGCTACGCTGTCTCCGAGACAGCGTAGCGGCTATAATTTTGTTCAAATATACTTATCACTTCTAGGGAAATATTCCCCCGTCTCATCATGGCATTTAAATTGCATATTAAATACCGAAAGATCGCCGATATTCAGACTATTCTGATATGCGTTTGGGTGTATACCCGGGTGTATATTTTCCGTAGCAAATCAATTGTGAGATTTGAGTTCAAAAGTTTGATTGTGTATTTCTCTTAAAGTATTCATATGAAAGACAACTCACTATTTCTATTCTTTTTATGTGATCCGTCTACAATGAATTAATGCCTTGAGATATAAGATAACCTTGGTATTCAATGTTTTGACTTAGTATGAAAATACCTATTTTGGGGGCCGACACAGTGGTCTTCAAACGCATTAATTTCAAATGTAAATATTTCATATTTAACGCCGACTAAATGAATTATAAAAATTGTTAGATTAAAGCAACAACATTTCTTCATAATGATGCTTATTTTATCATTTTTAGTCATTGTAGAAGAACCTGACATATCAATCATATTAATTAGCAACTTTCAGGGAAGGTATGATGAGGTCGTTGCAAAATGGCTGTCATATTTCATTGACATTTGCTTTTAAAATGTATGTCACAGAAAGATTTATGGTAGAATTTGGAAGATATTATCTTTTCTATTCCTACAATTATCAAGCCATGGGGCTACCTTATTATCATAATTCTAGTATTTTTCATTATGATTATATTTTCACCATTAGTGACGGAGATCATTTTTTCCTAATACCTGATAAAGACCCATATATGTAAACTTTTAATGCTTAGGAGATTGCCCTTAAAATTAGCAGAAATTAGCACTAAAACGACTCATTCTGCTTAAAATTTTCCTGGAGCGGGGCATGCCCCCAAACCCCCCTAGATGGTTGTTTGGCCCCGCTACACTGTGGAATTTTTTTGGTAAGAACCCTCTCGCCCTATGATAGGGCGATGATGATAACCTTCATCTCTCCTGGGTACTATGTGCATAATCTAATTTTGTTTGCACATATGAATCATTTTAGACAGAAAGCCTATGTAAATGTAGATAGTTTTATAACAGCAATGAAAGTATTAAAATTCATAGCTTATCATATAAGACCACTACAAAGTTACTATAAATAAACGTATCCATACAAAAGGTAATGTGGCAGCCGCAGCCGTTCCTATGGCGATAATCATTGTGATTGAAGCAGCAGTAATAGGTTACCTGATTTACTCAAGACGGAAATTAAGGCAAGTATGACATTTTGCTCTCCAGGGTAGGATCCAAATTATTGATTATATGCCAGGAGAAACGGATTACTAATTGATAGTTGTTTGTCCAGTAACTATTGAATATTGTTTACACATATTGATATTCTAATTTATTTTATGTCATGGGTGCAGAGATTAATGAAGTATTTTACATTTCGCACATTTTTCTTCACTAAAGGCCAAGCTTCTACGATGAAATTAACTGAACAGGGAAGGAAACACGAAGGCAGAAAAGACAGGGTTGGTAGAAGTTGGTTAGTATGGATACCAAATACAGCTTCTAGACACAAAATAACCCTTCAAAGTCATCAATCAAGAATATCTTTGAACAAAATAGTGAACTACTGTTTAATAGGAAACATCTCGCACTTTATTAGGCCAATTTATATCAAGAAATAACAAAGAGTTGCATATCTATCCTGATGATAGGTAGCTTGAGACAACACAAAATATCTGCGTTCAACCTGATTTGTGGACTACGAGTTATGACTAAGGGGAAGCAGAAGATGTCCTCAAATCTCATACATAACTCTTTGACGCAACAGTCAAGCTCACAGTAACGAGAGACACTCACACTTTCCCTCTGATAAAAAGACTAAAATAGAACTAGTATAATAAAAATATAATAATCAACCTATCAAGAAGGTATGAAATTAAGTTTATCATCCAGAATATGCCTGGGTGAATTACATCTAATAATGTAGCATGTTCTGGACTGGACAACTAAAACTAGTCAGGCATAATGGATGATTCAATGTATTGCGAGATTATATTTTAAAATCTAATTCACTTCCTTCAGTAAGTTGTGATATTTTCGCACAATAAATGAGTTGAAATCCATGCTATTCTTCTCTTTTCATAATGCTATAAACGTAAAGTAAAAAAAATAGTCACGATCCGTACGCTCTTATAGTAACAACGATCTCTAAATATCACAAGTTATTAAAACATGAAAAGAAATTGGAAAACTAGAGTGTTAACATTTCTTGCAATTTTGCAAGAATGCCTTAGAGGTAAAAGTCTTTCTACATCACACTTCATTAGCTACAACCCGCGAAAGTCACCTGTCTTGACTACAAACCGGAGAGGCCAGAGCTAATACGTCCGGAGGTAATGTAAGAACGCAACACATGGGACTGTCCATCAGTTTCCTAGGGTATGGATCGAGTCGTTGTTGGGTCTGATATCTCCCCGTCTCTACGGTACCAGCTAAACATACACAAACGCCTGTAACCTGGCCATACTCATCAATATCATCTTCATCCGTTGGCCCAACCAATCTGATAGCCTTGGCTCTACCATTGACATAATATACTCGATCTTCGATAGTACATATTTCTGATCTACCAGGCATCTGCCAAAGATTGTAAATCATCCACTGGTTTGTTTCCGGATTGTAGCGGGTTACCGACCCCCAATGGCTGACATCGTCATTAGCCACGTTGAAAACAAAAAGGAGTTCATCGGGGGTCCTCGCGTCGGCTTGGTGGTAGTAGTTTAACCTTGTGATCATTGTGTGACCTGCAGTGGGAGAAAGCATCCTGGCTTTTTCATGCCAGGTTTTGGTGGTAGGGTCGTAGCACCTCATTCGGTCGGATTCCTCGCCAAAGCCTTCTCTTCCTCCGGATATATATATAGTTCCATTGTATTCACAAGCACTATGATCCCATAGCATCGTGTCCATATGGTCGTACAAAGACCAGGAATCACTCTCGAAATCATACTGTTCAATGGTGTCATTGCATGTCCCTCCAATTGCGTATAAATTATCACGGCAGAAAACGAGTGAAAAGTTCTGTCGGACGCAGTTTAAAGGGGCCAGTGAACTCCATTTACCGAAGCGAGGATCAAATACATAGCACTCGTCTCCTGACAGACTTCCACTGCCACAGCCACCAGAAACGATTAGAAAATTATTAACCACAGTATATCCAGCTCTTCCGAACGAATAGTCCGAGTCTGGGAGACGAACCCATTGCTTTGGACCGTCTACAAAAGCAAAACACTCATGACTTAGAGCATCGGAAGGGATATCCGTTCCTTCGTCCACAAAAAATCCTGATAAGCTAACAACACAAGCTTCATTGCGAATTTTTGTGCGAGGAGAATCAGATATGATTCGTTTATTGATTGGTTGAGACTGATATACTTGAGCCTCTGCAACTAATTGGCAACATCTAGCATCGGATAGCATAAATGGACAAGTTTCAATTATTTTCTCTAACTCCCTGTAAGCCATCAAAGGGAAATGAAGAAGCTTCAAAGTTTCATAAATATCATCCTTTTGTTTGTCAGATGTCACGGCGTCTGGATAGTGGAACTCGATCCAAGTTTTAACAGCATTGAATAGCTCAAAATCAGATACACCAATAACAGTTTGTGAGATAAGAAAATTGAGAGCATCATGACTCAGTCTAGTTAAATATCCGTCGTTCATTATTCTTTTCCAGTTTGCATGAATACAAGTTACCGCCTTCATGTCTAAAGCTATTTCAGGGCCTCTTAGTGAATACATAAAGGCCAAATTTAAGACATCGATGCAATTATCTGAGTCAATCTTGTCTGCAATATACTCAACACACAAATGAATAACGATTGGGATATGTAGGAAAGATGCTGCATTCAAAACGTCCACAATGTTATTCTCAGAAACATCTAAAGAGTCCCCTTCGTAGATAAGTTTTAGTATTGGTTCAAAACCGGCTGCAGTCACCCCTTTTAACTCTATGCAATCTTCAGAGCTTTCTTTGAGACCTCCAGAAAACATTCGTCTGAAATAATCACTAAAGGACGCCATCATTATCTTATGGACCTTAAATTCCTTTTCTTCGACGTGAATTGTGTAGTCGCATAGTTCCTCTTTTTCCCACATGCTTCGGAGATTTTCTAACATGAAGCGAGCGATACCGATGGTGGTGCTTTCTCCCTGGATGACAATATACTTCTCATTGTACATATTTGCGAGAAGCAGATGACGCATCTTCTGAGGGTCGTACATTGGCGGAATGGAAGGCTCCATTTTCTCTAAAATAAAAAAAAAGTAATTGCAAGGTAAATCAGGTGCACTCCAAAATACATGAACAAAATAGGACATCTGTACGTATTATACAATATTTGCATTGGCAATCGAATTTTTATGTGAAGGTACTATAAGGTCAGGTTAAGGTCAGAATAGTCATATATGACACCTGCAATCATGGTTGACTCTAGGGAAATATCTGCCATTTAAGAATCCGCGGAATTCTGTGAAAACTAAAGTGTTCCATGGATCAGAATAAGTGGTACATGGTATTATATCCCTCAAATCAGGGGATTATATATGTACACCCACAAATCGCAATTCGACATCTAAATAGATTCCTTAGAGACGCGGTCTAAATATCATAGATCGACCACTACGATAATAGGGGATATATATTCAGAAAACACACGTTTACACAGCTATAAATAGATTCCCATGGTATCACTAATATTAGGCCCTTTGTCAGTGTAGAAATGTGAACTATAACGTATGATGTAAAGTACTAAAACAGGCCTCACTTTCACCACAACCTTCGTCATCTACGAGCATATTCAATTCTATTCAATTCAAGAATTCTTTTATTGCAATAGATGTTATTTACATTGAGGTGGTCCAATGTAAATGCATATCTTATTATCTACGGTATTAATTCTTTATGTACTTTTTATATCGAAAATCTATTTTGGTCTGTAACTGTTTTACCATAAATCAGAGCTATACATATATGTATAGCTCTGCATAAATGCATTGCTCTAGATGTATAGATATTCTATCTAACTGAGAATAGTTCCAAGCACAATGTTATGGTAGAATCAACTTATTAAACGAAGAAACTTTTTTCATCAACTTTTTACAGTTGTCACAACTTATATAAGTTAAGGTGACTCAGTAGTGATTTTGTTTATTGGTGAATTTTTCTAAAATTTTTACCAATGATACTTGACATGAAATAATCATTATTGATTGAAAAAAAAATATAGGTCACCAGGCTAGTTTTCATGCTATGGCGGTATGGAGATAGAAATAATAAATCATATTTGAGTGATTTTACTACATTTGAGTGATTTATTAACATAATTCGTTTAAAATGGTTCTCACATGAATTCAGACATCAAATTTCACCCAGACATTCAACATATATATACTAATCATCAGATAATTTTTTTCCCCTCAAATCCTGAGTTAGCCCCCTGGAAGCCCCCCAGTGGCAGTATAGGGCACTAGCAAAATTGACTTTGGCTGATGACAATCAGTGTTTTAAAAAAAACTGTTTGATGAATTTTTTTTAAATTTAATATAAATGTAGATACAGTATTTGCTAACTCATACACAAAAAATCAGGATGGCTTTCCAGGCTAGATTTTTCTATATTACGACTTATTTATGAGAAAAAAATGGGAAAAAAATGAAATTCCTGATAAATATTTGATTTGAACAAAAACGGCTCCATGAATCTTAATGAAATTTAATATAGATGCAGGTACTGTAGATACTAACTCACACACCAAAAATCAGCAGGCTGAATAGTTTATATCAAGACTAAATTATATACATACTTCATCTGCATAATGCTGATATTCCCTGCCATATATATTGAATACACACACACACAGGCGCGTGAAAAATGGCAAAAGTTGTAACCCGCTACTCACGCTAGGCGTTGCGCACACCCCGTTACATAATCACTACTGAGTCACCTTAACGGGTAGATTTTAACTAAAGAATTACTGGAATAATTTGGGAAAACATTAGGTTAGATTTGAACATAATTATATCTTTGAATAAAGCTCAAATGCTTCTTACCCATACTAAGGACAAGGTGTGGCAATGAACACAAATTGTATTTAAAAGCACACACCTAGATGTATAGTTAAAGTAAAATTACATACCGGTTATAGTAGATAGATATGCCATCATGATATAAGCTATAAAGAATTTAAAGTGTTGTTATGACTGGGAAAATGTTTCTTTTGTTCTATACTATAGTGACATTGAAAGCATGAATGGATGTTTTGACATCGGCGTATGATTTCCCCCGAAACCTTACCCCCGCCCCGTCAGCACTTCATCCAAAACGTTCTGATTAGACCAAATCGTCCTGTTCCCCTGATTCTGTAGCCCAAAATTTCAAAAAGGCAAATCCCCGTGCCTGGCCCTGCCCTGTTGCTGTGTATTCTCATGCAATTAATTTAGTATTAGTTCGTAAAACAATTTAGGCCAAGACAATTTAAGGGCGAACTTCGTGGTTCATCCATAATCATGATAATTTTTTGCAAATTTGATATTTCAAACGGTCGGGGCCTATAAGTCCAGAGCTGGGCCTATACGTCCAAAAGGCTGGGCCTACCGGGGCCTATACGTCCAATGCGCGGGGCCCATACGTCTGGGCCTATAACTTATAAGTCCCGGGGCCTATAAGTCTGCACCCCGGTAGTCCAGTTGGGGTGCGGACGTTCAGTTTGGGGTGTTCGTCTAGTTTAACATGACAACCACTCTATTATCGCTCACAATCATGCATCGGGCTTCTATCTCGGAGGAATTCTCCAATGTAACAATATGATAGATCAAAAAGGGACTTCATTACACATATATAACAACTTAATCAATTTTTTGTATCAATTACAGATATCATAATAAAATGTTACCACCTTTTGTAAGAGCAGAGAGCGTACGATCAGAGACAGAGACAGTCCCGTCTTGTTTACAAGCAAACAGCACTCCTATCGGTAGTCGCCGAAATTATATTATGACCGGAAGATGGTCCCCGGAAGAGAGCATCCAAGATGGCGGCTTCAATTGTAGATGTTGCTACCGCGAAGAAGAAACTCGGCGAAATGTTAGCTGGCGACTCAATGAAATTGTATGTATACTTCTCATTAGCTTGCCATTTATATATGCAATATGTTGAACAAAGATTGAGTGTCTCCTGTCATAGAAATGACCTGATACTGACTGCTTTGCCTTTGATTTCTGAGCCTCTGCGCCCCTAGCCCTAGGCCTGAGCTGAGGTTGTTTACAGTCAAGTTACAGTAGGCTATGTAATTTGTATACATATAATATTATATATAAGAGCCGGGGTAATCAACTTGTCCACCCTCTTTCGACGACCACAGCTATATATGTGCAAGGCTAGCCCAACTCGGCCCAAGGCGAGACGAACTCGGTCCAGACCCAGGGAGACCACATACAGAGCACTGCCTGATTTCTGAAATTCCCGCTACAATTTGCCATGATTTGGCATTTCATTTGCATTGCCATACATAGCCTAGGCTGTAAGGCATATTAGTATACTATAACTTAATATGCAGTGCCCATACTTCATAGCCTAGCTAGAAATGTTCAGGTCAATTTTACATACGGTATAGCAGGTATCATGGACCTTCTTTGGGCCCTATTGCGTAGAGCGAATCTTGCTCATAATTATGTTGAGTAGGCTAAGCTACGGCTACGGTAGAAGTCCTTCATGAATATGAGCATAATATAGGCCTATGCAATTAATTTTCCAACTTTTATATAGAGCATTAGGGCAAAGAAGGACAATAAATTGTTTGGCCATATTTGAAAATATTGGAAATTAATAGACTAATCATCCGCGCAATTTCATAATTAAGTACCGTATCTAAATTATAGTAAATAGATTGCTCTGTTTGTAAATTGAATAAGGAGGATTTCTTAATTCATAATAATTGGTAATTACGGGGCCGAGCTGGTACTGGAATACAGGTCCCCTTCTGGCTGATAAGCCTAATTTAAGCCACTGTTTCGGAAATATAAGTTCTAATTACTAATCGATTATTTTTCGCATGAGATTTTCGGTTTATCCTCCACATTATGTTGGGGCCTAACTTCCTAAGCCGCTGCACTTGCAGAAGGAATAATAATTAATTGTCCTAAAACTCAATTATCGGTACAGACACGTTGAGATGCAAATGTTTATATTAGTATTACAGTAATTATTACTAGAAGGCCTAGTTACCTGATGTTTTTATCATTTTTGCAGGTATATGCAACTGCTTATGTCCTGGTTCAAGTCGAAGGTAAGTTAAACATAATGGTAATGAGCTTATTTTTAATCTGCCTCCCTATTATTAGTAGTCATCTGCTATGATGTTTAAGGTCAATAAGGAAAAGGCAAGTAGCTCGCACTGCTTGAAAAAAAGCGCTCGTTAATTCACGCCCCATAGTCCTGCCTGAAGTCACCCAGTATAACCACGGGAGCCTACCAGTCAGAATAGCATGCAATTTCTGAGGCGTGCATATGAAATGAATATGGTGTTTTGAGGCTGTATTTCTCGAAATCAGAGCTATCAATATACTAGTACTATTACTAGCCTATGTAATCGCCCTCACCCCCAGTGAACCATCAGGGGGCTACTCTGTAACACTAAGTGAGTATAAATACACAAATTATTCATGTATATTGATCTTTCGACAGTGTACGTCAGTATAACAGATTGGAAGAATTTTATTTTTCATGATACGGTACCGTATATACAAGTACAGTCTTTGGTGTACCTTTCGCTACACACGTTGGGAGAGGTGTCCTGTACATTTCAGGCACCACGTTCTGATGTCAGACAGGACCCCCAGTGCCTTCTTGTGCTAAACAGACCTTTTTACCTAAGTTTGAAGTTTTCTCAATTGGCGCCTTGGGGTGGCTTTAAGTCAGTCATACATTCAGGTAAAAAAAATGGGCCTTGGGTGTTGTCCTTATGGATCCATAGTGCTTGTTGTCCTAAAATTGACCATTAACCCCTTTACCGACCCTTTAAGATATACGACTTCAAACAACAGCGATACGGTTGTCAAAAACTATACTTTATGTTGAGCTGTGTCTGTCATTCCTATGAATTAATTTCCATTGTATCGACTGTTTCATTACGGTAGCTCCCACACTGGTTCCAGGATCGTTATATATTATTCCTTGTGGTTAAATGCAGTCAGTGAAAGCTTTCCAGGTATATTGTCGAATTGTTCTTTCAGAGAGTTGAAAATTAAACTCGTTTCTTTATGATTCTTTCAGATCTCTAGGAATGATTTTGATCATGAAGCCAGGAAGCTGATGACTGATGAAACAAGTGAGTCGCTATGGATAAAGTATAGTGCATTGTATTTAATTAAATTAAGTGATTTCCAGGTCTTCAAGCGTGTCCCTGACTACTTGGAATTGTGAAAAAAATTTAGATTTACGGTGATAGGCCAAACATTATTTGAAAGGCTATTTTTCCCGGTGATTATTTTGAAAAAAATGACTTATATTAATTCACACATTTATCATTGAATTTATTCAAGTAATTTTGGATATGGTGTTTATCCGTTGGTTACCATATTTTACTATTTTGACATTGGCATTAATGTTTTATCATATCTCTGCAGTACACCTTCATAACCAGTTCATACTTGCCCTTTTACAAAAGTGCCAAAGCCTCGGTTCATCCATCGGTAAGTTCACCCCCTTCAGTGTTTATCCTTAGGTTATTTCAAAATATGTGTACACATGTGTACGCTGACTTTATTTAAGGCATTATTACATCACCAACATAATTGTTTACCATACCCTAACATAGCAACCAGAAGTATAAACAAAGATTTTTCTAGATATTGTCATAATGAATTGTTATTAAGTGCTTGATCTACGTTTTGGTGTGTCTTGTGCTTTTGCTTCATGCCAGGTGTTACTCAGTGCGCCATATTATTTTTTCAGCTCGGGAAAATAATACTCCTGGACAAAAGATCTCTCCAGCCAAACCCAAATCAAAGCGTGATAGAAAACGACCAGCAAAGGAAGCGAAGCTAGAAGTTCAACCTAACCAATTTATGCAGGGATATATGGTAAGTGGTGTATCCAGTGGAAACGAAGAGGAAAACAATATTAGTGCTAGTTAACCCATAAAGGGCGAGGGGGTTCTTTTTCAAATTTCACCTCATTGGACCGGCATGAAGCATTATTAAAGGGATATTTTTGATACTCCAAGAATGAGTGAAGTTAAAGTCTTTCCAAGTCGCATGCCTCTCAAATTTTGTGTGAAACTGCTCAGTAAATCTTGTGTGAAACAAGTCTAATTAAATCTTTTAAAAGGAGATGAATCATCTGAAACTGGTCATGTCCTTACATTGAAAAGAAATTAGGACAATGTCCCAGTCTCTTTTTTCACCATTTCGATTTCACAAATGCGATTTGTATGAAGTAAATTGCTGGTGAACCTAATTTTTCTGTTCTATATGTTATGAGGTGTAAAATGGCCAACTTTGGCAGTCATCGCCTCGAATTGGTTAAATTTGGTTAATCATTACTTGTTGTATTTTGAACTTTTATTTTCTTTCTTTTCCCATGATTCTAATCACTCTTATTTTATTTTCAGCAAAAGTTTATCCCGGTAAACCCAATGTTATCGGTCCCCCAGGTCAATGTTGTTGATGAAAAAAGTCTCAGTAAGTATTGTAGCTGTAATCGAGGACTGCCTAACATGTATTATATTGTTTGCTTAATGAATGGTCAGTCATGTAAACATCTAAACGTATGCTTTTCCAGTCAACCTATTGCAACCATGTCTCGTGACTCGAATAAATGCAGACACTCCTCACTTTGAGACTAAAACTAATATTGCTAATAACAGATTTAAAATTATCCGTGGATATTGTCTATGAAATATCGGTTTGATAACTGTATAACATATTCCTGTAATAGATTGCATTCCCTTTTTCAGCATTTGCTTCTCGTGAAATGACCTTACCAGACACAGGAATGGTTTATGGCCGCTTGCTTGTCACCGGTTGGGATTTTGGCATAGAATCTGTGGACGACCAGATAGTCAACGTCATCCTTCAGGCAGTTGAGGTTAGTGCGTTTTTCTTGGGGAAGCCCGAAGGAAAACCAATTGAATAATGAATCGTATACCAAATGTATACTGTTGAAATTAAATGATTTGTTTCATAAGATTCATGGTTATATTTTATTGAATTAAGAAGGAGACATTATTTGTATAAGCCATTGTAGAAAGAAAATTGCCATGGTCTGTATTCTCGGTTACTACAGTTATGACGAACAACATTGATTGTATTGAACTTGTTAAAGGAAATGTTTCCTCGCGTGAAAAAGTCTGCAAGAATCAATGAATGGACTTCAAAGAAGGCACAGTTCTATGTGTAAGCCACTGAGGTCATGCATTGGCATCAGGAATCGGTTTTGATCAATTTGACATACTTTATCTACAGGTTCAATTGAAGAATATAATCACAGCAATGCTAATTCGACAAAGAGCTTACAAAGTTAGAGAGAAGAAGTTTCGTCATGCTATTGGAACTCAGCTCCCGGAAACACATACCAGGAATTCTGCGCATGCTCACGACTTCACCGAGGACAGGTAAGCTACTAATAAGATTAATCTAAAGCAATATCGTGGCGTATTTTGGATTGATCTAAATCAATATTGGGCGTATTTTGGATTAATTTAAAGCAATATCGTAGTGTATTTTGGATTAACTTAAAGCAATATCATGACGGTGTATTTTTGTTAAATCTAAAGCAATATCAGGGCGTATTTTCTCTATCCATCCTGACTTCTAGATCTAATAAAGTAGGCTTGCAAATCCACTAACAATATACATAAGACTTAATGAGACTGGCGCTAAATCCAGTGCTCTTCTCGGGTTTAGTGATGTTTCTTTTTCAACTTCTCCCTTTTCTTTTCAGAAATTCTGAATTGTTATTATACCGATACAAAAAAAGTTGATATGAAACTGATGTATATAATATTGATGTTTTAGTGAATCTACTTCAATATCTTCTGGAAAAGGCCTTTACATTCCTTCGATGAAGCCATCTTTAGAAACTGGGCTAAAAGGGGCTGCCGTACAATTGGCGTGTGGAACAGATATGCCTCCTACTACTCATCCAATCAATCTGTTTGACCTATTCGAGTCTCTACAGGTAAATATCAGTCTTCGATGAATGTTTGATTTCCAGTGACATTCATCCGTACATAAACGAATTAATAAGTTGTGTAAAAGTCACTTATTAAAATGAACGGTACGCTATTTGAATATTTTTGTGTTGGGGATATTCTAACGAGTCTGAACGCAATGAAAGAACTCCTAACATGAATGCAAATCATGTGTATGTACACATTTTAATCGCGCATCTTCATATATAAACAGTGATGGCACAATGACATTTACATCTTTCTTTTCTAGGTTCATAAAAGTGTCATTCCGTCCCACACAGTTTATGCCACCAATATGGAACGTATAATACACAAGCTGTCGCACTACAGTAATGAAGAACTTGAACAAAACGCTATTCATCGCCAACAAGTAACGTTACGACGAAGTACAATTTTGAGAACCTAGATGTCTAGCATCCTTGTATTATAGACGTCTATCTAGGCATTGAAAGCTCGTATATTTAAACTCTTCTAAATATGATGTACTGGATATTCCAGAAATGTGATCTGAAATTCCTTTTTGATTAAAGACGATTAAAAAATTGAATAAACAGAATTGAAACCATCACGGTCAAAATGACACGCGTGGAATTTGTTTGTATGTACAAGGTTATTCAGCATTATGCTTTACACCAATGATGCTGTTCTCAGCAATAATAATGTGACGAGGCGATAGGTCCGGTCCCTCCTAGTGCTACCATGCAACTGGACGTTAGGAACGTCTTCAGCCGAGAGGTAACCAACACCTCATGGGACTCTTAACGACGTTGACGTGACGTCATAAAGAGGTGCACTTGTTACCTGGATATATATCCAGGTGATATTAGTTGTTGCAAGTCAATGCTGTCAACTAATGAGTGTGATTCTGTCAATAATGGCTCTCTGCACTAATGATTTAGTGGGGAGAGATAATATATCCAGTACACTCCTTCCATTGCCCAGGGGCAATGTTTGGCACAACATGGTTTCGCTAATGTAGCTCTTCAGGCACTTGAGTTAGCCCTCTTGGGAGAGAGATAACACAGAGATTAATGAAGTTGGAGAATTGTTTCTCCATAGACTATGTCTAATTAGATCAGGTTGGTGGTGATAAAAATGTTTTTTATATCAGAACAGCAGCTGTGTGTATATGAAAGTGATGTAACAATAATCCATGTGAATAAATAAGGTGTTATCTACTGAGTCACAGTGGGTATATGGTACAGCAGTGACATATAACTGACTGTTGTCAGTGGGGGGCCTCCATGTTACAGGGTTGTTGACATGAGGGAGGGCCCAACCCTGGGTTTGTAGGGAAAAATCCAAGGCCGGGGTGGGACGAGATGCTTGAGTGTGCATCTTTATTGGAAAAAGTGTGGAGTTATACAGGGTTCTGTATCTGTTGGTGGGATGTGTGACCCGGGGGTTGCCCTCTACAGTCAATCTCCCTTGGGGCATGCAGTCATCAATGGAATGTAAAAATTTAGTAAGAAGCTAGATGGCTGTAACATGCTTTAGGAAGATGGCTAAGGTCCCTGGGCTGTCCTCCAGGTCGCAGCATCCATAATGTTGAGTCCTTGTGGGGACATGGACTTCATTTGGTGGATCCACTTTAGTTCAAGAGCATTTCGTAGGTTGTCAGATTCCGCCTTGGCAGCGTCACATTTGACAAATTCCAGGACGAATAGGTCAATGTCATTTTCCCCTGAGTGGTTGGGGGAGTTGAAGTGTCTAGACACAGACGTATTGTGCAATGGCAGGTCGGGCAGTTGGATCGATCTGAAATGTTGGTATATCCGGTCCTTGCACCGTTGTTTGGTTTTCCCTACGTATTGTTTCTGGCAGGCCCTGCAGCTGATGCAGTAGATAAGATTGTTACTCCAACAATCGGCTTTTGGCGTGTGATGTAGGATCTGTCAGTGATAGCAGATCTGATACGACCAGTTGTGTCTATTTTCAGACAGTAGCGGCAGTTTTTCTTCTTGCATGTCTTCTTGGCGACAGGGGTTTCCGTTGCCAAGGGGTCAAGTGCCAGGGGGTTGTTACAATTGGCAGACGTAGCCGGGAGTTTAGCTCTGATGAGGATATCTCCCAAGTTCTTCGGTCTGCGGTAAGCAACCACAAGTTTCCTTTCAAAAAGGTGTTTGGTGGTTGTCGATCTACCGAGTATGTTCCAATTGTCCCTTATGCTTTTGTTGAAGATGTTGCATGAGGGGTGGAAGGTTGTGATGGCAATGAGTGGGGAGGTGTCCCCCAAGGTCGCCGGGTCCTTGTTTTTGGGTGTTAACAGGGACTCCCTTAGCATAAGGCTAGTTTTACCATAGGCCTCCACTATCTTGTCTAGTGGGTATCCCCTACGAAGGAAATGTTGTGCCTTGGTAATGCAGTGTCGTACGAAATCCTCATCTAGGTGGCAGATTCGTCTAATGCGGATGAATTGACTGTATATGATGCTTTCCTTGCAGCGTCGCCAATGGGCTGAACTGAAGTGTAAATAGTTGTTGGCATCAGTCGGTTTGCAGTAGAGATCTGTGTATAGTCTGCCGTCGCTCCCTTTGATGACAGTGGTGTCAAGGAAGTTGATCGAGGTTTCTGAGATGTCTGCACTGAACTTGATGGTTGGGTGTATTGAGTTTAGGTGTGTGACGAAAACATCTAGGTCTGCTTGGGGCCCGTCCCACAGAATAAAGATGTCGTCGATGTATCTACCGTATATGACCGGCTGTTTGGCGTAAGAATATATGTACTTACTTTCGAACCAGTCCATATATATGTTGGCGTATGTGGGGGCGACAGGTGTGCCCATGGCTGTGCCGCCTACCTGTACATAGTGTTCATCATTGAATTTGAAGTTGTTTCTCTCAAGGACTAGCTTCAAAAGATCAATGATGGTTGAGTTGCTTACACCCCCCATGTTTGTGGGACGTTTGGACTCTAGGAAGCTTCTGGTCGCCTGCATACCCTCATAGTTGGGGATGTTTGTGTAGAGTGAGGTGACGTCCAGGGTTGCTATGATGGCGTCCAGGTACCTGTCTCCTATGTCGTTGACTTTCGTGATGAAGTCAGTGGTGTCTTTGATATAGGACTTGATTGATGGGACATAGGGGCGCATGATTAAATCAATAAAACCCGAGATTTTCTCAGTGGGACCGCCATTCCCTGATACTATCGGGCGTCCCAGACAAGGCCTTTTTCCTTTGTGGATTTTAGGCAAAAGATAGAACTCAGGTGTTCTAGGAGTAGGGGTGACTAGCATATCATGGATTTGTTTGTTAATCTCATTACTAGTTAGCATACTATTGATCTTGTTGTTGATGAGGCTGTTGAAAGAGACCGTTGGATCTAGTTGTTCCTTACGGTAGAACATAGGGGGAAAAAACTGTTCTCAGCAATACCTGATTGAGGTTATATCACAATATAATTTAAGTTGGTACCGAATTTTTCAACCGTCTGGGGTCCTTAATATCTACATCCTACATTTTCCTTTGGGATCTTATACCGCGAAACCCGTAGCTTTAAAGTGTTGTAAATGCATGTATACTTTTTTCCCCAATTGTCTGCTAAATTTGTGTTCTCTTCTACAAACGGCAAATCATCTAAATTATTCCATACTATATTTGCTTTACCTATGGACATTGGTCGATCTAAAAATTGGTGTACACCATAGTAACAGCTTGTCCGTCGTTATCCTTTCTAGCTCCGGTATTTTTTGCAAATTTATAGACCTGCAAGTATAATTCATTGTATCTAAATGTATCAAAATCCTATTTTTCTTCCGAGCCTTGGTAGTCTGCATCTGTGACCTCTCTTAAGGTCGTACTTGTACCGATTGGGTTAATTAATTTCGTCATTTTTAGAGCAGAGGCCTAAAGTTTCCCCTTACCATAGGCAAGAGATTAGATTTTATGTGTGCTTGATGGTTATTTACCAGCATTTTTGTTAGATGGGGAGTTTTCACTACTAACTGGTGGAGATAGAGGGCCACGTGAACGTTTTATTATCTCCAGAGAGATGACGATTTTGAATGTTCCTTTTATTATTTACCCAACGTTTCGAGAGCTTTGCTCCCTTCCTCAGGGGTGATGGATGGTACATGGTTTCATATTTTTGTTAGATTATCACTTTTTAGAGCACGATTTTGTAGTTACTGTACTCTTGTGTATGACTGTTTAGTACCCAGACCAATAAGCATATATACACATGGAATCCATTTATCTTTTATTTTCGTAAACAAATCCAATGTTTATAAAAATGTTAACTATTCTATTCCTGTTGGAATCCATGGGACACCCCTGGGTTTCGTTGTGTGGGAAAAGATGCATGCAAATCGTGATAGATAATAAAGTATAAAGGGTGTTATTCTAGATTTTATTGATATTGGAATACACTGGTCGGGTGTAAATATTTCACGTATCACAAGATTTCGACAAATACTGAGTACAAAATTTGTATTAACATGAAATCCGTGAGATGGAATAAAAATCAATAAGTGTATGATCAATAAGTGTAGACGCCAAAGTTAGCTCTACTTCGCCGGGGAACATTTATATGAGATAGAGATTGAATAGAAGATCTATTCATATTTAGTCCGCTTCTCTGAGATTTCCCTGTTGGTGCCGTACTGATAGTAGTGCGGAGCGAGTTCATACAACCATGTGGGCTCAATGACAGTGATGTCTCTCATGAATTCCTTAGTTGTGTGCACAACTTCGTTAAAGATGACGAACTTAGGTGGTTTCTCAACATACAAAACTGAAGTGGGATGAATGTGGAGAGAATGGCCGTCTCGTACGGTGCGGTACTCTGTAGTGTAATGAAGTCTGGCAGCGTTAGAAAAAAAACCTGCACAAATACATCGACAAACTAACCGTGAATCACCCTGACAAGATACCATTTTGACTCCACAGTTACGTAGTAGCCGCGCCAGTTGTTCCCGAATTTCAGTAGCTCGCTGCAGACCCTTTGAGTTGAGGAAGTTTTCGTGACACCATCTAACATTTTTTTTATAATTTATATAAGAATTGTACGTGTTCAACATGGTCAAGTGGTCGCCTTCCTCGCACGAGAATCGGCGCTTGGCTCGTCGTGCTTCATTCTTTTGGTTTGTTGGAGTTACAAACACGTTCTGAATTTGCATCATGGCAGCGATTGTCACAATTTCCTCAGAACAGTCAAATTTATCTGAGTCTAATAACATCTTGGTCGCCATAGGAGTCAGGGGAAATTCGGCCATGTGGTGGCCTTTCTCTGTAAGTTTGCTCTCCTCGTCTATGGCGCCAAGGGCAAAGAGCAATTCCAGCCCCCTCAACATATTTTGTGCCGGTGGTGGAGAGATAAAGCTGAAACGTAGTACATTCTTGATTCCCAATGCCTTCAATTGAATCAATATCTGAGACATCTCACTGCGCTGCATTTCTGGAACAGTGTTTAATGGTAGTTTATCCCAGCTCTCCTCGGAGAACAATCTGTAAGCCTTCCCAGACCTCACTCGCCCAGCCCTCCCTGCTCTTTGCGTAGCTGAAGCCTGAGACTCTTCTACAATAACTAAAGATTCTACCCCAGATTCTGGGTTGAAAGCGTTGAGTTTAACAAATCCACAATCCACCACATATACCACACCATCTATGGTGATAGATGCTTCAGCTATGTTAGTAGCAACAACAACTTTCCTGCAATTTCTGCCCACTCGTTCGAAAACCTTCATTTGCTCGGCAGCAGGCAAGCCTCCGTAGATCGGGAGAATTCTCATTTTCAGGGCATCTTTGGGTAAGCTTCGGGCATGGTCAATCAGCATTTGAACAACATTTTCCACCTCATCCATTCCTGTCAGGAAAGTCAATACATCTCCTTCTTTCCCAGTTTTATGTATCTGTATGACTGTTTCTACAGTGGCCTTCAGGTAATCTGGCACAGGATCAATTGAGTAATGTATATCTACCGGAAACATTCGGCCTTCAACTGTGAGAATAGCTGCAGTGTCTAACCGGTTATCTCCGGTCTCGTTGGTATTGAAAAATGAAAAGAAATTCTCCGCATCTAGAGTAGCAGAAGTTACAATGATTCTCAAATCCTTACGTTTCTTCTGTATTTTCTTGAGTAGTCCAATTATCATGTCAGTATATAAAGTCCTTTCATGTGCTTCGTCCAACATAACAACACTGTATTTAGTGAGGAGAGGATCGCTCATCATTTCTCTGACAAGGAGCCCATCAGTCACAAACTTGATCTTCGTCACATTAGGAGTGGACATGTCCTCAAACCTAATAGTATAACCAATTTCATCGCCTAAAATGGCACCTCGTTCATCTGCAACTCGGTTTGCAACTGTGACGCAAGCCACCCTTCGAGGTTGTGTTACGCACACCACTTTACCATGTGTCGCCCATCCAGCTTCTAATAGGTATTGAGGGATCTGTGTACTTTTTCCACTGCCGGTTTCGCCAACTATTATCACAGTCTGAAAGTGCTCAACGAGATATAGTATATTGGTTCTGTGTTTGAATACTGGGAGTCTCTGTCTTTGTTGTTCGACAGAGAGAGAAGCGTTACTGTTGAACACAATACTAGAGTTGTTCAATTCTTTACTGCTTCGTTCTTCTCCCAGTCCTTCACCAGGCTTCACCTCGCCAGGCCGCCAGAACTTGGGTCTAACTTTACCAGCCATAGGAACTGAAAAAAAGAAGCACATTCATTATAACGTTTAGCTACATTAAAGATCGTAATGATTTATAAAGCCTAGAGTTTGTATCTGGTTATTTTAACTCATTTATCGCTGCAAGCAAAATTAATTGTCAATAAGGAAAGTTTAGTTACGATAGCAAGGAAATACCGTGTACTATGTAGGGAAACATTTTCAGAACTATTAACGAAATTAGAATTTTAATCTATGAAACTATCCTGTATATACAAAGCAGTTCCATAGATTCACACAAGGTGGCACCACGTTACTACTTGAGACAGATCCAACTATGATACACCAATGTTCTGTGATGATGTGTGACAAGCAAAATACTCAGAAATATTAAATTTTAGATGATTACGACCTAATGTCTATGAATGGATGGGTTTTTTTCTTAAAAAAAAAAGGAGTTAGGCCTAAGCGTTTCAAAACCGGGATAAAGTGAGAAAAAATTTGTTCCAAATGGGGGATGGGGGATGGGGGTCGTTACATTAAAAAAGACATCCTTTATGTTTCTTATTTGCAGAAATAATACGAAAAATGTGCCCCATGGGGTCGGGGATTTACACCAATTTCTTGCCCTCGGGTAGCGGATTTCATCCTTTTTACCCACATGCCCAGGACATTCCCCGTAACCCGCCCGGGGGGAAGGGGGGGGGGAGTTAGGGTTTAATTTCAAACTCGAATATTTCTCTCCAATTTACCCTTCATATGTCTGTTGAGTACAGTAAACATTGGCATTATAATTGGCACGACACCCTCTAATAATTAAATAATCTGACTAATTTACCCTCGTGCTCTGCGCTTTAAAAAAAAAGTAGACCAAAATTAGCCGCACTTCGACTTGTGGTACGGTACCGACTTCTTGTGAGGATAATGTACTAATGAGCCCCATTTATCGCCCAGGCCGGCGAAACACCTTGTGCAAGTACTATAAACAGCTGGCCATTTTAATACAGACAGGTCTCTGAATAATACGTATCTAGTTAATTTCATAGAAATACTTTTTCAGAACTTACTTGAGGTAAATGATATAATTCTAGAGGTGTGGCTAGCGATTCTCTCCTCGGTCAAACGTGAACGAAAGGCAAAATTCTAGAGCGGAAGTCAAAGAGCTGACCAATGAGACCATAGTTCTCTGATGAGACCGTCTTCCGTTCATAAACCGTATTAAACGTCTCTGCTCCGTTTGCCGCTACGTGGGGTGTGTCAGGGGCCATCGGTGTACACAGTCAATACACATCCATCTATGATCATGCAGTGTTATGATGATGAAATGTACATGACATATTAGTCCGCGATATTTCAATAATGGGAATATCCTTCCCAAATGTCAGGGATATACACAGGGCAAACGTATAGCCTATCCATATGAAAATTTATTATACGCGCATTCTATATGAGACATGCTATAAGTGGGGTGCTATAAAAATATTCATATAGGACGTGTCCTATATGAAATGTGGTTGTCTAAAAATATATAGCTCTGTTGTTATGCTTCGCGGAGCTTTGGCTCTCTGCAGAGCATGTAAACAAATCCCCGCGATCGGTAATCCACCCGTGATTCTGGTACTATGATTATAGAAATACCGGTACATAATAAAACGTACATCATTAAATAGAGCATTAAATTCTCTTTTGAATGATATAGATTGTATTAATGTAGCTCAAGGAATGGCCATGATATGGACGTTTTAATTCATCAATATACTAACGGGGCTGTCAGTGGGGCTGTCAGCAGGACAGCGGGGCTCTCTGAGACTTCTTTAGTATTTTTTCAGTGATATCTGATGACATATGATCAAATTTTATGCACATATAATAAATATAGAATGGAACTCGCCAGCAATAATCGAAAATTTATAGGACTTGATTCGTCCACATAAGCACTCTGCCTACGGCATCGTCCTTATATGGACGAATCGCGTCCTATAAATTTTCGATTATTGCCGGCTCGTCCCATTCTCTCTATTTATACAGGCTTTATAAGTTATAACGCCCCATAATAAATTGCATTTCGAGATGGATTATTTTGTGTTAAAATTGGAGTAGGCCTAATTCATCCTATCGGTAGAATTGAACATTAATTTTATATTATATTAGACATAGTAGGCCTAGGTATAGGCCTACTTTGCGATAGACCTACCGTCATTTTAGTTCTGCTATGGATATTCAAAGATGCATTTAATCCAGGTACCGTATGTATACATAAGCCTGACTGAAAGGACAACTTAATATAGTGACCCCAGAACTGCATGACCATCTACCTATTCTAATGGACTATGAGATATCTAGATAAAGTGCTAAGAAGAATCATCGACTATGATATACATATATGTATGTACCGGTACTTGATCAACGTAGGCCTACATACTTTTTACATTCTACGGTATTTTTTTTAAAAAAAATTTGTGGATGTTAGTGAATTGGGTACCATTCTGTCAATCATCCTGAGTAGCAAGTTCATGTGATACATTTTGAGGTGTTGGTTGAGGATTGGTGTGAGGAGTGTGGACACTTATCTGGGAGGATATCTGGATGCCCATCTCTGTGTGATGTAATTCACGCCAACACTACTAACTTTGCACTTATGCAAGGACTGCTTGATTGACAATTTTCCTTCTACCATCTCTGCAGTAAATCCCTGAAGGCCAGTGTGACATCCTATTGGTTGACATTTGTTGTATTCTATTGGCTATCTTGGTTTGATTGACAAGTTGCCACTTAAGGCCACTGTATAGGTTTTGAGAGGAACCCATTTAGAGAGGACCACCCATGACTGAATCTGAGTGATCTACACCTACTACACCCTTTGGGATTTCTGGGTTTCAAGTCTTGGAGACAGACAAGCTCGGAATTGCAAAGACTAAAAGACAATTGTGTATTATTAGATTACAATATGTTGTTTGATGTCTTATGTCTAATTAACCTCTCCACAAGCATCAAGGTCCACCCACCTTACATAACCGATAGCCAGTCAGCGCGCTTGAAACCATAAACAGATGTGGCGCACATGGGTTGTTTTGTGCGCACTGCATGTTTACAAGTGCAACCTCAGACACAGACGTTAACACAGCCATATACTTTAACATAGAAACGTACCATGTTTTGCCCCAAATATGGCATTTTTCATTGGATTTGAAGTGTTTGTGGTATGGACATGGTATGGTGGGTGGTATGGACACACCAATACCCCCAACCCTGACTAGGGTGGCTGGTTTTACGAAACATAAAGAAAATCATCAAAATAACAGATCAAACTTGTGGAAAAAGATAGATCCCTTCTAAAAAATCTCCTTATTCAGGAGACAAAGGTAGATAACTAACATCCAACTTATACCTTACATAAGCAATAATCTCTCTCCATCTCCCTAAATCCCTCTTTTGAAAATTTAAAGCATTGATCATTTAAACATGCCACTAGATATATTTATACCTGCTGTTAAATATGGTGTTATTCAGCATGGAGTGTTACTATTTTTATTTCAATTAAGGCCAAATATTCAAACAATTAGGCTAACATTGTTACATTAAAGTTAAACAGTTCTTTATGAGTTGCCAATCTTCTAGTATTCAGTATAGAAGTAGCCTAACGTTTCACTGAAAATATTTAACCTTAATCATACCATTTTATGCAAAATAATAATACAATATGCTTCAATACTGACTCACTGAATCTCCACAATGGATGTTAATTTCAATTTTCAATAAGCCATAATCATGCTGTTACTGATCTTTGGTATCTTAAAGCCGAAACACAATATAGGAATCCAAAGATTTTTTTTTGCAAATAGAATAAACATTATAGTCATAGGAGTAATATGGCAGCATATTTTTGTGATTGTTATCATTATTTACCAGCAAAACCATACGAAAAGAAATCACCTTCCCTCTTACAAGGAGGCAGACATGTTGGTGGACATCAGCGCCACTGGTGGGGATTTACAATTATTGATGACGTCACAGTCCCACACTGTCTGATTGGTTACCCTACTCGGGACATGTAAACAAACATCAATCTTAGTACAACAAGTGGGACAACAAGTTAATTTCAAGCATTGATATATCCATAGATATAGAATATATATACAGTAGATTATAATTACACCCTCCCTGACCCAAGAGAGCCCTGATTTTAGTCAGCAAATCTCCCCCTGCTACCCTGAAACTGAATGCTATTATATGGCGTCGGCGACGGCGATTGTTTTTACAATTCCACTCGTCCTGACCCTCTTTAAGCAGCTTTAAACACCTTTCCCTGCATTTGTCAATGACATACATTTTCACTTTCTATATAGTGCATCATTCATTTACATATATATGGCTCAAATCAATTGAGAAAAGATAGAATTGTGTCCATTCAGGCCCGGGATTCAGGCTCTGCAGGCTATTGTTTATGTAATGGCTATGAGGGTATGTGACGTCACTCCCAGTCACGTGACTTATAGCAATGGCGCTGACCATGCAAGCTGTCTGCTATGATTAAAGAGCATGTAAAATAGCTCCCTTCTTCCTTATCAGATGAGTATTACAAAAAATACATATGCAGGATTGTTACATATGATTTGCCCACTTAGAAAATGTATACATAGTTACCCATGATGTTTCGGCTTTAAGTACTTCCTAAACTAACCTCATACCTTTCTCCAGGGTAAAACTTTTGCCTCTTTCTCTATATCTTATGCTATTAAACATATTTTTCGTTGCCACTGAGACTTGATATATAATCATATCCTTAGTGTAAATGTCTATATGTTGTTTGTTGAGAAAATATCAGAGAAATTTAGTATCTGGGTCCAAATTAAGATCAAAACACACCTCTATATAGGCAGTTTTAATGCTGGACAGTGGCCGTCATGGGTTTGTTTGTCTGAGGTGGCACCGCGTGGAGTCCCGGGAGACGGTGGGTGGAGCATAGCCCCGCTCGTGGAGAGGTTAATTCCCTTGCATTGTACTTTCATGTTTATCCAACTGCCTTTGTAAACAGGGAGCGTGCAACTTTCCTAGTTGTTAATAAACTGAATTTTACTTCCACTCCTGTGTTCTTCTAATACAGACATTCGAGGCATTTCAGATTACAGTACGTCTGATATTCATAATCTAGCCATTGCGCACAAATAGTTGACCGTAGAATTTGTTTCCTTTGGAAACGCACAATATATACATTAACTTAAACTGATTATAAAGTTAAACAGAAAAATAGTTCATTAAATGATTGATTAACTTAATAAACTTATAACTTGTTAATAAAACGTACAAATTAAATTTCCCTACGATAAATTGTGGGGATCAATTTAGGACTAGGCCTATTTATGTAAAACTGAGATGCACTGGGAGGAGGGAGATGATATAGCCTAGCTATATGCATGGTGCCTCTTAAAGATACGTTTGATTTCACGTTAATTAGTATTACAGGTTTTTCTACCTGTAGTTGTCCATTGTATTTTCAAACTGTTACTATAAAATAGATCATCCTTTTTGTTAGTGTTTATAGGACATATCATTGAAATGCCTGTCGCGCTACGGCCCGGAGCTACGGCCGCTATGTCTTTTGTAATAAATATATCGTACTAAATTTCTCCCCAAGTTTTCTTGACGGATGACAAACTTGGATTTAGCTTGTTTTTTATGTAATTTTATATTTTATCTTCTCCAGTAAGAGGCACGAAAAAGAGCCTCAGAGGAGCGTATCTCCTGTTTTCCTCACTGGATGAAAAATACCGTGAACATGCTTGATAATATAAACGTGATCTAGGGCTATGCAGGTAAACACCAGCGTCATCAGCATTTAATCCAGGCGGGAATTCAAGGAACTAATGCATGAAAAAATAGGAGTAACAATATTCTTATAAACCTGTCTTGACAAATAACATGGTTTGGTGAATACAAAAAAAACCCACATAAAACAGGATGTTTATATTTAGGGACAACTGAAGTCTACTACCATTAACTATGGAGGTCAATTGGGGGGAAAGCATATATTCTCAGTTTTTACATGATTTTAGACAGGAGAATGTGATCTGTTTCTTGTAAATTTCTCCAAACATAGCTGACATAACGTTACTGTGTATAGTTGGTAACATGATACCCCCGTTGCGGGGACATTTCTTTGATTGGGAAGGGTGGAAGACGGAATTCCATTAAACCTCTCGAAATCTGTCACCTCCTCATGAAAACAACAGCTGGGATAGGATGGAGGAACTCAGATTTGGGGGACAGCTCCCCTTGTCTTATCATCATGAATGACATTACAGGCCTAATGGCGATCATCCAGAACACTGTAATGGCTGTAATGGCGTTCATGTATAACAGTATGTATCAGGATGGCGGGCCTCATTACCTAAAGGAGTGGTCCTAGCTGGTCCTCCCTCCCCTCACCTCCACCCGTGTCCAGTTAAGAACTATAGTCCTCACAAATAAAAAAGACAGGGTGTAAACATACTTGGGGAAATATTATTCAGCTTTGAAGATGGCAGATGTACCTGTTTTTTAACTCATCATGATACAAATTCAGCTGAATAACTATTTTTTAATTCCATAAACCCTGTTTTTATCATTTCTGCAGGTAACACAATATGTCAGCTATGCATACAGATATTTTAAAGCAAAAGACTCCTATAATAGACTCCTATAATAAACAGTAGTAAATTTCAGTGGTCCCTGAAATAAGAACTAGTCCTAAGACTGGGAGCACTTGGGAGCTATATATAGTAACAAAGATTCTAAGGATAAAGGTATCTTGGAAAACTTTAAAACAGAGAATGGTACAGTATCTGGTATGGATGCAATAAATTATGCAAACAATTATTTTGCAGGAATAGGTGAGGGTGATGTAGATCTGTTTCGATTCGATGGGAAAATATATGGAGAATTAGATATTACACAAAGTGTACAGGAATCCGAGGTATTGAGACTGGTGAAGGACTTAAAAGATTCAAAATCATCTGGTATTGAAAAAATAAACAATAGTACTATTAAAATGGCTATTGTCTCAGCAATTGGTTTTTTTACTAGACTCATTAATCTGATTCTCAGGAATGGTACTTTTCCCCTTGCTTGGAAAAAAATCGCCAATTGTTCTAATCCCAAAAAATGGTGATACGAAAAGAATTGAAAATGTTAGAGCGATCACACTGGTAGCTTCAACTAGCAAGATACTAGAGCGAATTGTTTATACCAGGCTATACGATCATGTTGAAACTAACAATATACTGTACAAACACCAATATGATTTCCGCACTGAGAAATCTACTAACGATGCCATATATATGTTACTATCAGAGTTATATAATGCAACGAATATGAGTCAATTGGCTAGTGTTGTTTATTTTGATGTCAGCAAAGCCTTTAATTCGGTTAATCACTGCTTGTTATTGGGAAAATTACATCGTATGGGTATGAATAGGCTGTCACTAGAATTGATGTCTAGTTTCTTGTTGAACAGGAAGCAATACATAAGATCGAATTGTGGCCTCAGTAAGGAATGTAATATAGCTGCAGGCGTACCCCAAGGCAGCATATTAGGCCCATTAATGTTCATTTTGTTCATAAATAATCTATCGGATATTGGCTTAAATGGAAAATTAATAATATACGCGGATGATGTGGCCTTAATTTCGATTGATGAGAATCCTGAAAATTTGCGAGTAAAAACACAAGAGGATATTAATAAATATCTACAATGGTGTGATAGTAATATGCTTCTGGTTAATAATAAAAAAACCAAAGCACAATTGTTCGGTTGCTTTGGGAGAAATCAAAACGAACCAATACTGTACTGCAATGGTAGCCGGATAGAAAGGGTATACACTTTTAAATACCTGGGGTGTATTATCGATGAGAAATCAACGTTGAACCAGCATTTGTCAAATGTCAATAAAAACAGTATATTGGAAGCTTGGTGAGCTACAACGTAGGCGACGATATATGTCTCCAGAGATATGTATTTTGATATTCAAAACTTATATTCAGCCTGTTTGTGAATACGCTTGTGCTTTTTTCGGTCCAACGAATATGGGCTTGGTTGGCAAACTTAACAGGTCATGTAGGTATGCAATAAGAATAGCACACGGTCAACAAATTAATGTGGATATGAAAATGAAAGATTGTAATATTTTACCTCTGGAATATAGAAGGAAAGCTACCATGCTGTCATTAGTCAAACACCGCACAGAATCCTTTGCAATGAACAGAGAGTTAGGTCTGCGAAATGATATTGCTCCGAATCTGCTATTACCAAGACCCAATTCCGAACGATTTAAAAGATCGATTGCTTACAATGGTAAGCGAGAATGGAATGTACTGGCACCCGAATTCAAAACAATTGTTGATTATAGAGCGTTGAAACGAGCACTCATGAACAGCTATAGAGAATTGTTTGTTGTACACCATGATAATTGATATGTTTCTTTTAGCCTTGCCCAATTTTTTATCCTCGCGGTGAGATAGCGAAACGAATTGTATGCTTAAATTAGACCAACTAATCCTATATGTCTGATGATATGATAACTTGTGATGACTTGACAATAAGAGAATCCACAGCCGAACCCTCGGCGCCTATATTTGGGCGGGAGCAGACCCGTGGCCTGGACCACGCCCCCTTTCCCCATCATCCAATCAGAGCAGAGCTCGCTCGCTATTATGACGCGCCAGTCACGTGAGTCAACAATAGTACGTTCCAGTTTACTTCTCAACTGTTCACAGCAATGATCGGACGTGTATAGACTCAAAAAAGAGCTTAATGAAGGTTTTATCTCTCGTAGTGATATTTTACCAACCTGTATTCACTCTCTAGGGGCTGTCCCTAAGTCGGATGGGGGTATTAGACCCATCACTGATTGTAGTAGACCTATTGGAAACTCTGTAAACAACCATTGTGCCTCGTTGGTTCGTGAATTTTCTTATAACTCTATTGACGATGCTGTTAATCTTGTTAATCCTGGCAGTGTTATGGCCGTTGTCGATATTAAATCGGCCTACAGAGCCGTCCCTATTAACCCTGACCACCGTCGTTTTTGTGGCTTCAGATGGGAAACTGATGGTAAAGAGCATATGTATGTCGATAATAGACTCTGCTTTGGCCTTCGAACAGGCCCTTGCATTTTTAATCATATTTCTGACTTTTTCGCCACTTGCATTCATGAATATTTCAACTGTCATGTTGTTAATTTTTTGGATGATTTCTTTGTGTGCAATGATATTTATGAAATGTGTAGGATGAACCAAAATGCTGTGCTTGCATGTCTACGGTTTATGGGGTTCCACGTGGCGTGGAAAAAAGTGTCTGCTCCCTCAACGAACTGTGTGTACCTTGGATTCAACCTCGACTCTTCAAATATGATTATTTCCCTTCCCCCTGGAAAAGTGGAGAAGTTGGCAAGGCTGATAGATGAGGTGAAGTGCTTGAAATATATCTCCAAGAAACAGTTGGAACGTTTCTGTGGTTACATCTCACACTGCTCTGCTGTATTTAAAGGTGGCAGGACCTTCTGCCGTCGTTTCTTCGACTTATATAAAGTCATGCTTGCTAAGAAGGTTACCAGGATTAATCTCTCTGAAGATGCTATGTTAGACTTGAAATGGTGGGACTCGTTCTCCAGGGTATTCAACGGTGTGGGAGTGCTCAAGCACCAAGAGTATCACTTGCCTATGGTGTCGGATGCATCATCCAGGGGCTTTGCTGCCTTTCTTGGAAATGATTGGTTGGCTGGCACTTGGAGAGACTATGTTATACCCACGAAAATGCTTCTTGATGACCATATTTGTCCAACGCCAGCTGAGGAAGAACTGGCCAATAATATTAACATTCAGGAGCTATATCCCATTGTGGCTGGGGTAAGGCGTTGGGCCAGTGAGTTAAAAGACAAGGCTCTTGTGTGCTTCATAGATAATACTCAAGTGATCGCCATGCTAAAAAATGGGAGCAGTTCGAGCAAACAGTGCATGCAATGGTTGTATGAACTCTATTGGATGTGTTTCATATTTAATATTGCATTAATTCCTAAATACATTAACACTCATAACAATGTAGTGGCGGATGCTTTGTCTCGCCTTCCTTACCTTGGGCTAGATGCGCCTGTGCCTGATATCTTGAATGCAGCTGGACTGTGTTGTATTAACTCTTATGAATTTATATGCTGCAGGCCTGAGTATGTGGATGAAAAAAGTGGACATGTTGAAGGATCTATCTCTGGCACCATCGACCAGGCGACAGAGGGAGAGACAGTGGAATATGTTTAACTGTTTCTTGAATGATAACTCTTCTACACTGATTCCCATGGATGTCTCCAAATTGTCAGCCTTCGCTGCCTACTTATCTTCGTTTATGAAGCATAATTCGATATGTACTTATTTATCTGGTGTGATCTCGTATGCCCGGAGCAAGGACATTGATTGTCCTTCCCTATCTCACCCATCTATCAAAGCTGTGCTTAAAGGTGTGAGGAAACTCCCAGGTATGTCCGCTTCGCCTGCCTTACCCATGACTCTAGGAATACTCTCTAAGATGTATTTTCACTTGGATACCCATGAAAATTTAAATTTACTGTGTTGGACAGCTTACCTGTTCATGTTTAGATCGCTTCTGAGAGTCAGTCATGTTGTGTGCTCACCCCATACTATTCGTTGTGGTGATGTGTGCATCTCTGATGATTTGCTGACTGTGACAATCGGTTCGTCAAAAACTTCTGATGAGCCTTACTTCATTTATCTCAAGCCCATTGCTATCAAGTCCTTATGCCCTGTGCATTGGGTGAAGAAGCTGTTGAATCAACCCCTTCCCAGCTCTCGCCCCCTGTTCTCCTGTGCTGATATTCCAGTCTTTTCCTATGAAAAGATTTCATCTAACTTGTCGTTATTATTATCAGCTGCTGATGTGGGCCCTGGATACTCCACCCATTCATTTCGTCGAGGAGGGGCATCCTTCTTGTCGTCACTAGGTATCTCCCTCCAGGAAATCAAATTGAAAGGACATTGGAGGTCTTCTATCGTGGAATCTTATGTGATTCCCTCTCCCAGAGACCATATTAAGTGTGAGGACTGTGTTGTCGCTGCCATGAAAAAATTCTCTTCTTCCTAGGTTTGGCTTTTGCTGAGTAATAAACCTCGCCTTGCTTGGTTTCCAGCCAACCTTGTGTCTTCGTTCATTCATCATATATATAATCAATTGCAGCGTACGACCAAATATCCACAGCCGAACCCTCGGCGCCTATATTTGGGCGGGAGCAGACCCGTGGCCTGGACCACGCCCCCTTTCCCCATCATCCAATCAGAGCAGAGCTCGCTCGCTATTATGACGCGCCAGTCACGTGAGTCAACAATAGCACGTTCCAGTTTACTTCTCAACTGTTCGCAGCAACGATCGGACGTGTATAGACTCAAAAAAAATTTTCTTTCCATGTTGTATCTGTATTTGCTGAGTAATAAACCTCGCCTTGCTTGGTTTCCGGCCAACCTTGTGTCTTCGTTCATTCATCATATGTATAATCAATTGCAGCGTACGACCAAATATGTGTTGAGTATTCGAATATCGTTTAAGAGATTAGATAGACGATTTGTAGTAATGGTAGTATTTTATAATTTAAATTAGTCCACTTTGTTTCATGATTTCAGCAATCGACATTATGACACAACATGTACCATCGATTTCAGATTTCGTAGTTACCTATTGTAAGGGCAACGCATGAAAAATAACTGCGCTGTCAGTCATGCGTATTTGATCATTAAATGCTTTATTATTTGTTAAATGTGTAGGCCAATAAAAATATTTAAAAAAAAAGAAGACATATATCGTTTTTATTGGCTTTTTGGGTTCGCCAACCATGTTCTTTCTCAAGTCAAAGTTTAGGAAAAAATCCATGTTCCTTCTTTTTTCATTGAACGCTCGTATTTACTTTTAATATCGAAGATTTGTACAAAATGTCAATTGTTATCAATTATATCATTTGATATCAATGCATGCGTTTGTTTGTGTACACATGCAGTAGACATATGCAGTAGACGGAGAGGAAACATGCTATAACGGGATAGCTACGATACCCAACTCTTTTTCAATTATCAGCAATAGTTCGTTTACGCGCGTATTTATTCTGTCTAGTGGCCAAAAAACGTCTCCCTTTTTCACAGACACTAGTGAGAGAGCGGCTGTATTTAAAGCTGAACTAGAATTTAAGAACCCAATGAAATAATCTCCGAAAAGTAGAGAGGAGGAATTTAACGTCCGGTTGAAACTTTTAATCTTCTAATGTCCTTATAAGAATAAGATAAAGACTCAAAAGGCACTAACTGTACGTAACATTTTTATTTGGCGAATAGCTTTGAAAATATGGTTGTGGTTTCACATAAAGTTGCTTGTTTCAAGCGAAATCCGAACATGAATCCAGCTGATCATTAAAATTAACCATCAATATTTACTGCTACTAGAGTTAAATATGAACTTTTATAATCCCTTAATTTAGTTAGTAATTTTGGTAGTAATACATGAAACTACAAATTTCGATCAATAATAATATATAATTTGGTGAGGTCTGACGGTCATTTGATAAATCACTGCCCTATGTTGTCAGATTTAAACTTCGAATGTATTGTATGCATTTATTTTCACCTCTACATTTGAAATCCAAATTATCTTAAAGGCAAACGCGAGCTTTCTCGAAACATTTCTATTGGTGACTTCGTGAACTATGTTGGAAAAAAATTTACAACTGGATTATTTTGTTCCGTTTTTACAGCATCAATCCAAATATCTTTCATCAAAAATATTGTTTTTAAAGACAGGTAAAAATCAATTTAGATCTTGTTTTGCAGAAGCATATGAATATTTGAAGACTACTTTACAACGGAAGTTCTAATTCGTTCTTCTCGATTATTGAATACATTGAACTACATTTTGATACTTTCTATTTATGTTAAACATGGGGGTAGCGGGGGGGGGGGGGGTCATCGCTTCAATTTCCTTGTTATATCTGATTTTGTGAAAACTAGTACTAGTGTGCATACGGTCATTTGCATTGGGGTCTAAATCAGGAAATAGATCCTAAGCGACTGGAAGTCTGATTTCAATACCTTGTGCAGTTTTTGTGTAAAGATCTTGATATTTCCACGGGTGACCCCACCCCCTATTTATATTAATTTTCCCCTTGTATACAAGTTGTATGAATTTAGGGAAACTGACATCTATATATATATATGGATTTAAAAATATATAAAAAGTTATCTGAATTGTTTAGAGATGAAATAAATCTTGACTACCGGTAATCTCCCTAGATGTTGTGTTTTTTTCTGTGATCTGGTTGATATACCCCCTTTAAGGTGTTATATCTTTAAAAACAAGCAAAGGGGCCCAAGATTTCATTTCCATTTTCATTACCAGAAACACTTCAAGAATCAACATATATACTAAAGTTTCAGAAAAAATACATTTATCTCTATTTCTGCTCTATACTCGCGTTTGCCTTTAATATTGTGGTATAATAATAAAATATGTCGAGCATGTATTCCGTTAACTAAAATACGTCGCTGCGTGAGGTACTAATCGTAGGATAAATGAGCAACGAAATAGAGCCATCACATTTAATCTCTCATCGGGCCATATATCATGAGTTAGAACCATGTCTAAGTTGGGTTACAAAACGCTTGCTGCCTATACACTTATCCCAATGATAAATCATGAATTGCCGTAATTCTCTTCTATGTAAGCAATTCCTACATTTTGCAAAATCACGTGCGAATGCACGACCAAGTAATTCACACTATTTTTGTCGAAAAATTAGCCTGGAAGCGGACAGGGATATTTGATACAGATTATATACAAATTGAACTTTTTACACAGGGTAATCGAATATCGTTTTCCCCAGATTATTCATAGAAACAAAAAGGAAGTTTTGCTTCCGAAACCAATATGTGGCGATGGTTGATCATCCCACGCTTTAATATCACATAGCACCATTTGGTGATTGCATGAATTGCATCACTTCCGACGTTTGAAAATGTTAAAGAATAAAATTACTTAAATATATATATATCACGTAAATAACCATGAAAAACTGTAAAACTTCACATTAACAGTTTTAAACATTCAGATACAAATCCCCGACTAAATTGACATGTAACGCGTGAGAAAATTTTAAAAAAAGATAACAACACAGTAACATGGCTTGCATCCAAATACTTTAGGGTAGCCACATTGAATGGTATTTTTCTAACGCATCAAAGAGTATAAAAAGTGGTTTGAATCAGCTATACGAAGATTACGTGTCCTTTCTGGCTACATAAGGCAAGGTTTTTAGCAGTAAATGGTGACGTTCAGACATCATTTTGTAAACTTCATCTAAGGTGAGGTTTGTGATGAGTTGACAATTTATCTCCAGGATTTCATCTCCAATTCCCAATAAACCAGCAAAGAAGTGATCTGGAAGACCATCACTCAGTCGTGAAACAAACACACCTGGAAAATATAAATACAAATATATAGGTACATGTGAAATAGATTGATGATTCGCGACAGTCGTACATTGTCAGGTATGTATAATATCTACTAGAATTTTATGTAGAGATTATCTTTCTGTATTTTCCTGTTATTTCTCTACAATATCGATTCCTTTAGTTGATACGGAACTCCCACTTACCTCCACCATATTTGACGTTCCCACGTGCTATGTAAAACCCAAACGGACCCTTTGGCGGCCGGACCATCTCTATGATCTGCGTGCCATCTGGGTTAAGTTGTTTTAACTTTCCAATGGGGCGGAAATTTTGAGGACTATCAACAATATTTAATGATGTGAGAGAAGAGCTATTCCTCTTGTTGCGAGACAAGGGCGCACTAGATGGTCGTGTAGGCCTAGAAATAGAATAGACTATCTATTATACATGTGAGCATATATCGGGGTTATTACTACCTTGCTTTAAAGTATTATAGAGACTTCAAGAGGGATTAATAAAAGCTAGCAACACATTTTATGTCATTCCATTTAGAAATCAGTTATGATTCATACCTGAAAAATTAACAAATTTAGCGTCTTTTTAAAAACATGATTTGCCATTAAAAGTATCAATTACACTTTATTAACATGACATCATCAAACAATGAATGTACCCACCGCGAATGTGTTGGCTTGGGAGGTAATTCAGACTGAGACCCTTCTTGTTTTGCCCGGTCTTTCTTCTTAAAACTGAATTTCTTCACCAGGGATTGGAGAGATGGACTTTTCTTCATTTTGAACTCAGGTCCTTCATTTGATACTGGTTGATCCACTCGCTCTAGGCTCACGGCTCGTCTCAGTGCAGACCAACTGCTCTTAGCAGCCTTGCGGAAACTATCCATTTTACCCGAAAGAGAGGTCCTCGAACCGCTCAAATCTTTATACCTTTCAAGATCGCTGTAATTATAAACAATAATATTTATTTCCAAGTTTGATTCTAATGGTCGTCGTTTTATTCACTGCATGTGTGAATTATTCGGGAAATATTTGCATGAAATATCGTTCACATCGTAAATCATTGGGTAAGGTAATGCTACCATGAATTCTCGGTTGCTCTGAATAAAAAGATTCTATAAAAGTAATCACACCTTTTGAAGAAGAAAAAACAGCTCCAATTTTAAAAGACTCATTTGGACCACTGACGCTGCTGCAAATCCCCGACTAAGGGCCATTGCAATGCTTTCATAAGCGCCTTAGTGGAAAACCATAAAACTACGTAGTCCTTGCAGGAAAATATAAACATACAAC
Source organism: Sthenelais limicola (assembly GCA_942159475.1). Taxonomy (NCBI): domain Eukaryota; kingdom Metazoa; phylum Annelida; class Polychaeta; order Phyllodocida; family Sigalionidae; genus Sthenelais; species Sthenelais limicola. Next base: position 80,535,254 of record OW804096.1, on the reverse strand, counting down.
CAACTATATGATGGCTTTTTGTTTTCAATGTGGTTTAGACTACAACTACTGATATAGATAATATTGTTTAATATATCTTAGTAATATTCTTAGTCTATTTGAGTGCACTTTTTTTACAACCACTTGAAACACCTTTGTTCATATGTTCACACGTACGGCTTACTGGGGTATTAAAGTGAACTGATCCGAGTTCTCTCTTTTTTTTAAAAAAAAAGAGTTCTTACCGTACATAATAAACAGAATGTTTTTGAGTTGAAACACATCAAAATATGTTCCGAAGAAATTTATATTAAAAAATGTCCCAAATTTTGTTGGAGATTTCCATATAATTAAATATCGCAAATATGTTTCACACCAATCAAGAGTTCCCCCTTCCCTAGCAATCTACCACATCCCTCTATATTGAAGGATGATTAGAGAAGTCAATCAAATATACACACCTTGTGTAACCTCTCTGGGGGATAGGCGGCGCTTCCTCTTGGTCAATGGTATCATCAAGGTCAGTCACCACTCCTGGATTCTGACTACTCCGTGTACGGGATCGCGACCTCCTCTCCGGAACTGCGTATACATCATCAGCTGGTGTACAAAGATAGAAAAAGAAGTATTGTAATTGATGAAAAGAGCCTGGTAATGTATAACTGTCCTTAAAGTCCATGGATGAATGTATTACCTACTGAAATTCAATACGAAACGTATGATAATAGGACACAGTGTCATCGAATAAAGATTGTATATATCACGACCGAGGGTTGGACACAATGAAACAGTGAAATCCGACCATTGTATAAAGTTATCTGTATTTCACTGGTGACATCTGTCCTTCGCTAATTGGGGAAGGAAGAACGTAAACTAACCGATTGATTTTGGCTATTAATTCGGAAATATGACATCGTGATATAAAAATAGAACATAACTCGATCGGGTTGTGCCGACCCATTAATTTATTCAATGGCCACGAGTGTTTACCGATCTAAGGATCTCACAAGAAACCGCAGTACATTAATTAACATCTCTCAACTATCATGTACAGCTAATTTGAAATAAAAACAAAATACTTGATTTTCTTGTTCTCAATGTTTGCTCAGCCCCAATATACCAGTGACGGGCAAGTAAAGATAAAAAATAATTGCCATATGCATGCATTCTTTCAACATAGTTACTTAATGTTTTCTTGGCGGTACCAACAAAACCAGATTATTTATTTACTTTCTGTCTGATATACCAGAACAAACTGATTTTTCCCTTCTTCCATATGTATTCATAATGTGCTCCGACAAGTTCTTTTATTTCAAGCAACTGTTCACATTCCCTAGAAAAGGTGCTTGAAAAACCGGTCAGTAAACCTGCATACCAGGAAAGCGAGTCTGTACTTGCTTATTAGTGCAGCTACCAAGACTTATATATTTGAAATGTCAGGAATGCTTTGAAGTGTTTTCTATGTGAAAACGTGATCAGAGTGGTGTGTCATTTGTTACCATTCCCTGGCAAACTCTACCAAGTATTTCTATCATTTTTTTTCCCATAGATATCTTGTATTTAAGGATAACAATTTTGTGTTACATATATATCTAGCGCTCGTATGTGTTGTGTTGACATAGTATTTTTTTCAGTTTGGGCACTGTGATAACTTAGTGGGCGACAACAAATGGGATCGAAATGAAAATAGTCCCTCGCATGTTACTATTAATAATGGAGAAGTACCAAGGATTTTATGTTGGCGGTCAAAATATGAAAGCGGCTCCGGTGCCAGGACTGCACTATGCCACTCACGTCGGCCGGACTTGGTAGTCGTACTTGACATTCAGTAAATGGGTCTCAATGAGCCCTATGTCAAGTTCATACCACAAATTACACCTCTGGTTGAATGGACAAGTATTGGCAGAAATAACACATCTATGTCGGCTACCCTCTCGTGCATATTCCGGTCCCATCTTTTTATATAAACGGGAGATTAATTCATGCAAATAAACACGATGCCAATGTTAATTACTCGGTCCAAGTATAGTTTAGCGCCCTATTCCTTGACAGTAAAGCGCGTAGGTTGAAGAAGGAATTGGAGGACAGACCACAAGTATTGACCATTGAATGTCACCGTCCACCGCCTCTGCCGATAGACCAGAACAGGATGAGAGACCTGATATCCTATTACTGCTAAGACAGGAGGAACTATCATAAAAATTTGGTCGAGGGGGCAGAGCCATGCCATGGCCCAGCTGTTCTTTTATGAGGGTTTTAACAGATTAACAAGAACTAATGGTCATTCCTTCTTCCACTCCTCGAGATCAGAGAGAAAACACCGGTGTCTAATTAACCTGTCATAAACTATAGTGGGAAAGCATTTTAAGTGGAGGGGTAGAATTCAATTGTTGCACAAAAGGTACTCAGCATGAATAGTTTGTGCAAATTATTTGGATGAATAATTTCGCATGAATGCATAATTATGGATGTTAAGTTCATGCAAGATTACAGGCGCTAAAATTGATACCCGTTGGTCTGTTAAAATAATATAATGTAACTGAAAAAAGTGATACTGTATGATACTACCCATTTTGAAAATTGTATTATTTCTAAATTCCAAATAGACATTACTATAAATAGCGTAAAGAGAAAACGATGGTTCTTTTAATTAAATCGTTCTGTAAAATGATATAAATATGTAACTATTTCATATTTACCAAAGTATACTTTTCATGCAGATTACGTGCTCACAATGTGAGAAAGTCAAGGTAGCACCTCTAGTTCGAGGATGTCGGACTTCTTGTGTATAATTTTATTGCAACCAGGTGGTCAGCTCATTAAAACGAAAATTTCTACCTTTTTTATCGGCTGGTCCTACTTGCACTTCCTCGTAGGGGTTCTCCAACCTCGCCGCTTCACTTGTGGATGAAACAAAACTTTGATCCCTCACCTCCTCGTATAAATTCTCTACACGATTTTGGAGTCTTTCACTTGGGGTGTGAATCTCAGCAGTACAACTAGCTGGCCTAGTGACAATTTGGTTCTTTCCACTCTTTTTTGAAAATTTGTCTATAGAATAAGGGTCCCCTTGACTACTTGCAGGCCTACTCAAAATTGTTTTAACTTGTGTCCTATGCAATTCCTTTTGGATGTTTTCCACACTTTCACTGGGATTGTATTTCCCTCTGTTCTTTTTCCACGGCTTTTTCGAGGATTTTGCTGAGAGAGCGTAGGTCCAAGCATCATTAAATCCATTCAATGAAGCCACTTCGTTATTAAGGTCATTTTCATTAGCCCAAGGCCCACTTAAGTAAGAATGGCCTTCACCAGACCTGCCTGGTGATGCTATAACAACTGGACTAGCCCTATGTACAGAAATATCCTGATCCTCAGAGAAAGATTCGTCCTTAGCAGCTGCATAAATCATTTCAGTCGGAGTTTTATTGTGACTCCTCAGTTTATGCATTTTAGCACGAATATCCTGGCTCCGCCCACTCGGGGGTAATCCTTGGGTTGGGGCACTAGGTAGGCTGTGCTGTTTTTCTACCTTTTCATACATCACCGTTGAAGGTCCTGGGCTGGGCGAGCTTCTCCGAGCGCCTCGAAGTTTTGGCGCCCTCCGACTGCACCCCGAAGGTATATCATCGTGCCTTGGTGAATCTTGTGTCATCCTCAAATCGGGGTTAGAGGTAGCCCTCTGTTGCTGGCTGATTGATAGACTTTCTTGATGAGCGGCTATGTCACTCATTTCATCCTCAAATCTGACTCTGCTTAATGGAGATCCACGTTTCTGGTTGTGATCGGTGGATGAGGATCCTCTATATTGCTCGCCAAGAGTTGGGTCCTGGTTGTCGTCATCAGTTCTTGGATTAGAAAAAGAGAGATTACAAAGTTATGACTATTTGTTAAATATCAATTTCCGTCCAATCATGCATGTGAGCGAGAGAGCATATATATATATATATCATGCAAACAACCGGAGTATCTTATTCACCCTCATATTAGTCAATACCTCTTACTAACATAGGATAGTTTCAACTCGACCTAATTGAGTCCGCAGTTCCAACATTTAATGAATACAAATACATTTATGTTGTGAGTGTCAAATACTGATTGAGCTTACCGATTGCCATGCCTTGGCGATGAAGGCTGGATACTATGATCTGCCTTTAGGGGCCCACTTTTTCCTGTATTGCCCAAGTAGGGATTCTTCTGCCGGCTGGAAGCCCTGAAGTCCTGGCTGCTAATAGCAGTATACCTGGGGCCACCTTGAACCCTGCGAATAGAATGCCATTCCTTCATTGTCCATACAAAGATCAATTATCAATAATCCATTAACACAATAAAGACACTTAATAATTATATCAATCAGTCCAATGAAGGTCACCATTATCCTTGCTGGGATTGGGCAATATTGATGTGTTTAATTCTCCTTTGAAAACCAGCAAATCTGACTTTTCTGGTGATTTCCAATAAGTAATTCATAGTTTTAACATGGGATATGTCATACATGTATACTATTCAACAAATATGTGTCCATGTTTCGTATTGGAATTTCACACAACACAAACAATACGGACCTTAATTATTCCCATACATTTGGATTTCATTAAAGCTTATAGCTATTGTGTGCTTGCGTAATGTTACGTGTACTGTTATAACATGCATATAACATGCCACTGAGTGCCACAATACAGCACCTCTGAACAATTGCGAACCCCAATATTGGTATAGTAGTTCAGCACATTGCAAACTTCCCGATATATCCGACCACGTACGCCAGTGGCAAAAATATTTCGATTCTCCGTCAAAATATGTTGGAAGGATAAACATTAATATCCTTTCGTAATCATGCACTGTTGGAAAGATATCACTGCTATATACCACAAATTCAATGAATAAGATAATACTCACAATATGTTATTGGCAAGAGTCATGATTGTATTGATTTTTCCGCTAGAAAAGTGGGTATCATACATGTATGTGTAACACGATCCCTTGTATCAATATCCCGCAACTGTGACATCACCCGATCGAGTTACTGCATTATCCTATCATGCATAGGCCTATAATATATTCTCAGTTTTTACTGTTAGATTTCCCGTACCAAAATCCCTATACTTGTCCAGTTTACCTTGTACACATGCTTCTATAATTAAAATGCCAGTAATCCGGTTGGGCTCGTGTTTCTGCCTCTAGTTCTAAAGTCTTTCTCCCGGTTTCTCAATGGTAGGGGTCTGTGAGGTGTTTTCAAGTTTTCTTTTGCCAAGAAAACAGGACAGAACGACGGCTTTCTTTGAACCAGTTCCAGCGTTAAACGTGGTGACAGTCCTTGTTTTCTACTCAAAATCTAGTGACAACAAAACGTCGAACTAATATTTGTTATTGCTCACTAGCTTGAAAGCGATGTAAATAGGCGACGCCATATTCTACTGGAAGTTACCACAACTTCTAAGGAAGTGTAGTCATTTCATCCTCTGAAAACCACAGAATCCGTATGTTCGTCGGGGGAAAATTGGGAACATGAGATAATTGATAAATACAGGAGGCTGGGTGTACATATATAGGCCTATGTTTATTTTCACGGATAGGACATGGTCAAGGGGTCACCTTTTGTGGTCAGAACAGGTTTGGGACTTATGGGGATACGAGAGAACTGAAGTGCACTGAACTATCACAATGATTATTTTTGTCAAATCTCCACCCACATAATTCGGAGTTCAGGATCTTTATGCAAGGGACTTCTGTACTTTTTCCTCTGAAGGTCAAGCATCCCTCTCAGCTCTAAGCTCTCAGTTAAGAAGATAAATATCTCTTTTTCCTGAATAGCCGCATTTCCTTCCTGCTGTAAATGCATCATACCCAAGCATTTACGCCGACATTCCACTGAATTTATAAATCCATGCTATTTCAACATGAAGTATGGATGGTTCATGTCTCGTCCATACACGCTCCCTTTATTTGCACATTGTAGAGGCGGGCCAAGTTATAAATAACAAGAAGTTACTGATTGCACCCACTACTGGACCATTAAACTTAGCTTTCGCCAATGACCCCAGAAATCCCGGGTGCTTAATAATCCTCTGCGCTAATCTGGCTAGAAAATGGTCGTTCTGTCGTTTGATACCCACTGTAATACATTCGTCACGTCATAATTTTGAATATCGGACTTTCTATATAATCTTTCCAAACTGACCACTACTAGTGTGGAAAGAAGGGGATTTTCCTGGAAATTGTCCTCCAAACTGAGGAAAAGCCTCTTGCTCCAAACAGCAAAATGCCATTATAATCCCATTAGGACGTCTACTCCAGGCCCGGGAAAGTCATTAGTGCAGTAGGCGTCCAATCACTGAGATAACATTCTTATCTGATCTGAGAAGCTCTAGAGATTAGACTGGGAAGAAGGTGATCCCATATCAAATACTTTGTGGTGATGATCATTGGATTTATTAACTGATTACTCTAGTGGTGTACATTAATCAAGGTAATGTGTATGTACGAGGCATCGGATTCGGGAATAGTATATAGACACACAATGATCAATATGAAGGTATTACTACTGAATATGTGATATGTGCGTGTGTTTGTAAATGTATCTCAATCTGAGATATGTAGGATCTAGGTCAAATATATTATTAGCAACATGTAACTGCTCGACTTTATGATAATATACGTGTACCCATTTCACTGTGGACGTACTGTATATTATATCCTTTGTAATGAAGATCGCCATATTGAAAACATTTCTGTCTTCAATTCCTAGCTTCCCATATTCCCTGCCCCAGGCAACAGATTGCGTCTATAATCTATAAAACCATTTTGTGAAGAGAACTTATAGCTTGGTCACCACATGCTGGCAGATATTCGTGCGAGGTCCTATGTCTACAATTCACGAACAGCAATTTCCCATCGATTTTTTTTATTCATAGAGAATTCCTATTTTGCTATTTTGACGTATGTATTGATCAGCAGAACATTGCTATTCGATTAACTCTTTTTTCTTGATAGGATATTTTTGCAGTTCCCATTCACGAATATATGTCAAATAAATATTTTTTTGCCGAAATGATACGATGCGGTATCATTCCATGATTGTGTATGACCGGTTTGAACAATTAGACAAGCTGTTTGTATGCATAGATTTGTGGGGATAAGAAACTGAATTAGTAAATACAGCAAAACTTTACACGGCAAAAAATGCTAATTCCATGTAATAAACCTACCTTGAAAAGGACATGATTGATTCCAATTCCTGATCATTTTCCATGGATGAGGAGGAATCCTTGCGTTCCCTCGACCTGTGGGACGAATAAGCTCCCTGCGCTATTCCAGAATCTACATCCGAGTCGCCTGTGGAACAAAACATATCTGGCTCTAACTGACGTTGGATTGATGGTTTTATCAATGGCATTCAGTATCGATATTGCAACAGTACAGAATGTAGGCTGTTCGCTGATCGCTTAGTCAGTGCTCGTGTTAGAAACATGGAATGTAGTCTCAAAAAGTAGTTATCACCCGAATGATGATGCATCATAATTATCTAATTAAATTCCGACCTTCTATGGGTCATGGTCGACCCACATTAAACTAATTAAGGCTGGTCTATACCATCTAAACGATAGATATTTAATTCTCGTTCGATTTCTTTCGGGGTCGATATTAAAATATAATTTTGAATATTAAATCTTTTTGAAGCATGTTAGTTTTTCAGCTGTATTGACCGAGACCAGTTCAAAAAGGAAACAGCCTTATCCCTTGGTACTCTAATTGGGTTTTTTTTTGTAAATTGAAAGTAAATATTGCTTGAACTTCATTTTATCGATTCCCTGGTTTGTTTATAATTCAATTTATACGTCGAGACTAATTAAATCCGTCGATGGCGGTTCGGTTCCAGACTTTCTTAGAGTACTTAGTGTTGGCTTCTATGTGCAATTCCACTCCCCGACCAATTGTATGCGGATGTTTGAGAACGTTAAAGTAGAAAGTATAACACATACCTTTACTATGACTAGATCCGTGAGCTAGTTGGTAGTCAGGATTCGGTACACTTGATCTGTGGCTATCTCTCGGGGAGAGTTCATTACCGGCATTGATAGAACTGCCACATTGCGATGCCCTACCACCTCCAGAAGAGCTGCTGTTAGTCCTCTTTCCATTAGACCTAACTGCACTTGGTCTACAGGTATTTACAGTAGTTTGGGTGTCCGAAGATCCAGGACTTGATTGTAGCGATGCTGTATCCATATCCACAGCACTATCATGGGAGGAGTCCGGGCTTACGTATCGTTTAGTCCCGAGGTGTTTCTTGCGTGGCTGATCCACTAAAGATCTTTTTTGCTCCACGAGTGAATCTATTGCAAAACTGGACGTTTCTGCTTGCGTTGGGGGTTTTGGCATCAGAAGTAATCCATCTCTAGAGTTAGTCGTTTTTGTGCAGGTACCGTCAGTGTTGTCTATCGAGATAGATAACTCATTATCAAGTGTTATATCACTCCCAAATGATTTATTCATAGTCAATGTTTTCCTCGACCTCCAAGGTTTCGACTTTTTTAGTGGATTATTTTCCTCGGATAGAAGTGCTCTTAAAGACATTTGATTTTTTTGCAGCCGTTGCTTCAAAGAAAGTTGCGATGAATCACTGTCCTGGTATGATGCATACGAAGATTGCGATGTCATACTCGAGTTCAGCATTTCTAGATCTTTTTTCAGAATTCCCGCCATGTTGCGATCGTTCATTGTCATCCTTGGCTCCGGCTTGTGCCTCAGTGGCGATTTACTCCTGCGCGTTGTACCTGTAATAGTCAAATCATGACCAAGATGTCTGGTCACATCGTCAATACTAGACATATTAGTTCCCGGCTTATCCCCCAAGTTGGGGTTGTTATCCTTATCTCTCCTGGTGGATCCCATTGCTGAGGGATGGCGTGGCGGTAGTCCTCTGCCTCCTCCCGGCCCATGTTTGGTTGTCGGTGAGGTATTTTTATTAGGATCCCCCTCGGAGTTAAAGCTGTTGGATCCGCGGCTTTGATGATGTCCTTTTGGCATTGGTGTCATACTACTGGGCTTGTTCTGCCCACCATCGCTACAAACACTAGTTGTATCTGAGGAGACGCTCGAACGTCTGAGAAAGGCTTTCGGATATTTATCCCGAAGTCGTTGATAAAATGTAGACTGGAGACGAGGGTGTTCCCTGGTGCTTACGTCTAATTCTTCATCTTCAACTTCGCCATTGTGATATCCGTTACATAGAGGTAGATCACTAGATGTAAACTATAAAAAATAAAAAAGAGAACGATGACATGAGATAAATACTATTTGTTTAGAATATATTCCTAGATAACTGGAGTACACACTGAAATTGTGTTAAAACATCCTTCAAAAATCCAACCAAACTATAAGTGGTGACAGGTGCTATCCACTCACGCCCCTGAAAATGTAATGACCAGTCAAAACTACGTGAAATGTTCACCGCCCTTGCATAAAGCTAGTGAAAATCAAACTAATTTGACTATCCATTAATTGATTTCTACATCGAAAAGAAGCACACAATTTAGTATAGGCCTATACGTGTGACAGTGAGTATGCAAGTAAGAGGTCTTCTCGTGATGTACAATACTGCCTGTCTATTTCTAGCAGAGTCGTCTACAAATCGATAAGATTGACTGTCTGTAGGTCGAATAGTATACGTTATGTGTTGTTCAATACATTTATGAAGTTGGGCACTAGCCCGAAATAATTAATAGATGGGTTAACATTTTCGATTTGATTAGCAACAGAGAAGGCAACAGCTCCATCTCTGAGGGCAGGAGACCGTAAGAAATGGGCATGTACGTTGAACGGCATGGCACCTGCCTGACTGTCTGAAATAAACATGTTTAATGCAGCAGGTTATACTCAACAGAAAACGAACCTTTAACACTATTATTAATTTATTACTGCATACGTTCTGTGGAAGAAGTAAAAATAATACACAGGGTGCATAGGATGCAGTGTTAGGTAGTGTTAAGCGCTACGTTATGAACCACATTGGGAGCTTATAATAGTTCAGAAGGGCCCCACAAGAAGAAAAAACACACATATATATAGTATATACTGGCGCTGTTGGAATAACAGTTCTCCGGGTAAAAACAGTGTTTATCAATATCATACAGCGCCTGCCATTTCTAGTGTATGATTCTAACATTTAAGACAGCCAAGACAGTAATGGGATATGTGTGGAGAAGCCAATTATGATTAGTGCATCTCGGCCATTCTTTTCTACGTGTACAGCTAAGCGGTAAACGTATACCACTGAGTCAGTATGCGTTCGGTCGGTGCTGATGGGCCGGAAAAAAAACTAAACAGACAAAGCTACCTGCTAACTCATAAATATCATCTCACTTGATAAAGGAATTATCTTTCATGACTGAGGAGAACCGTTCTACTCCGACCTAAATCGAACATAACTGCTCGGATAAAGGTCAAACTCCCATAACAACATTGCAAAAGAATCGCATAGACGTCAATCGGAACAGAATTGCCATTGCCGTACATGGGTTGTGCATGGATAAATTGTTTAATAGCTAAAGACACTAGTTAAAATAGCACCTCGCCTTTCATCCATACAAACACTTTGTATTGAATGTCAGCCAGAATCCATCCCACCGTAACCATGGCAACAAGACAGATGCCTTGTAAACAAACAGCCCGCCAGCAATACTGTTCCTGAGCAGTTTATAACAACTACCTCCTTTGCCTCTGTTCTTGGCAAGCTGTCTCATCTGATGTATTTTAAGGCGACAATGGCTATTCATATCGATTTGTCCAGCCCCGTATATATCATAACCTATAGGCTAACATGTACCCATGCATGTGAGCCTGCCATCCTCCACGCCTCTAGCAGCTTGCGTTCTGGCGCGAAGGGTATGACCTACTTGTTCATACTCCCAAATCGAATCAATAATTGCAAGAGCTTAGCTATTAACGAGCTGTGGTCCAGAATATCCCACCAGATTCTCTCCTGAACTGCATAAATAATTCAAAACAAGGCAGTACCTCTTTGTAAAGTTGTGCCTTTCAAAGCAATCGTAAAGTATGATCTCAAGATCAAGCCCGCTTATCAAATTGCTTCTCAAGAAATGTTGGCTTTGACCGATGAAAGAAATGCTCGACAATTGCATGAAAATATATTTAGGGTATGGCTGAGGGAACAGTTATTTTTCCTTAAAAAAGTATTAGAGTTTCCATTAGCCCCGAGTGTACGGTTGTTTTTGCTACGGCCAAAGACACCTGATGCCGAGCGGGCACGTGGGGCACGGACAACACGGTATTGTGTATTCCACAGGCTTGTCTAATGAGGTCATTCACGATCGACTCACCTTGTAAGCATCCGGATCAGCCGTAACTCATGGTCATTCATCAGAACAATTCACTTATTATTGCGCTGCATGTTAAATAACGATCGTGGTGTGGTTATGACTATGTCCCTTTGCTCTGCTGTTATAGGCAGATATCGAGTGATGGACGTGGGAGTATAAATCATTTTTGAATGACTCACGGTATTTAATTCCCTTATTTGTTCACACCAACAACCATTTAGCCGATGCTTCCCTCGGAAATATGACTTGATTTGTTTAGAGAACTATCCTAAACGGTACTCCAATTGTATTCCTGAGGCATGAGCTGAGAGTCTATATAAATCCACCGACATGTCTACTTCAGTGTCTCGTAGGTGGTTACCCCTATATCTCCGCTAATAATAAATATTTGCATTGCATCAATTTCTGTAGTAGGCCTAGGTTGCTTATGCAAAATACTGGCGATTTATAGATATTGTCTATTGAGAGTCTCAATACGAACACGTGTGTATCGGCTAGACTATCAATTATGAGATCGAACAATTGGATTATAATAGACGATCGAAGATGTGTAGTAGAGACAGTATAATAATATTTTCGCCACATGAATAGTCCCAAGTCTTCAAGTTCCTACTGATATCCTCTCTGTAATCACTAGATCCAGGTGTATCTTTAAAGTAGACTGATTATAAGGATGTGTACGTATTCACATATTCATTAATACACTTGCTCGTCGGTTCTGAGTCCAGTTTTGCAAGTGTTTATTCAGTCATTAACTGGATAACACGTATGCACTGGAGACGGATGGGAACTCATCGCTCCCCTTTCCCCTTCAGTAATTTGCATAAGGCCAGATACTAGTATTCTACAGCCCAGCAGCTAGGAGCGCCCCGCCTGCCTCCGCAGCTTTCATCCCGGACCAATTTCATCACCTGTGACGGGATAGTACTTTGCATAACGATTATTCGTGCCCCCTTAACCCTTCACTGACGCCAACAGAATTTTGAAAACACGCCGTTTAAAACACACCGTTTCGACATGCGCCGAGTAATATTAGTTCCTGTCATTATTGACATATTTGCAATGTCCTCAAAACTTTCGAACGTGAAAGCATCGATTTATATATTATTAGGAATATCTAAATTAAATTTATTTAAAAATGAATTAAACCTAGGATATCCACGATTTTGAATATGCTAAAATGAATTTGCGATCTTAAATGACAATTCTTGACTCAAACTAATCAAAATATTTTCTGATGCAACAGAAGACATCTCTGCAATGAGAAATGTATGAAAATGATGGTATTTTAATGAAAATAACATTTGAAAATAACATATGGACGCATGGTAATGTTTATATGGCAGGCAGAGCAAGGTTTGTGCGGAGGGATTGGATCGATGTGGATCATTGATTACCCAGTCACTGGACCATAGCGCCGGGCAGAGGTTCTGAGTCTTACCACTACGCCCCGACACGATCGAAAATAGACTTTTGAAAAAGACTCCCCTCTCTTCAAAGAAGAATTTCCTGTTTACCGACAGGATATGATTATGGTCACTTTTAATGTTAATTACCGAAAATGGGTTTGATCTTGTTCAAAGATTTATACATAAAAAAAGAGTGACAATTATCTTTGTGAAGGAGACAGCGATACTGAGGGGAAATAAAGAAATGATAGACCTATACTCGGCGAAATGCAGGATATCACTCATACACACACCATATTAATTAATGCAATTAGAAGCTTTAGTAATCAGAAGACTTCGATATGTATAGGTCAAACATAACTGAACGATCTAGGTCAGATTGAATAATTATATTGTTACCATCTTATGTTCATGCTATGAAAGCCATTTCATATTTTATCCAAATTCACCCATAAAAATGAATTCTTAACATTCCCTGAAAATACCACCTGTTGGTGCCCTGTACATACTTGTCTAACGAACGTGATATTGGCAGCTGGTGCACACTAATACGGAGAAAGATACGACATATATGGCGAGACGCTGCGCGATTGTAAATATTGTCAGCAGTGGTTCAGAGATAAAACAATATTAGTCTAAAAATTCTTTTTTTATATAGACCCTCCTTACGGGGTAAATCTTTCGGGAAAAACTGGGGAAAGGAGCTAATATTGAAAAGATCAGTTGCGGAGTTGTGGGACAAAAGTAGTAATCCGTATCAATCAATGTTGCTTACTAGATTGAATGTTGTATACAATATGTGTGCGTGCGTGCGTGCGTGCGTAGAGGGGGTTCCATGATTGGAGAGAAGTACAGTAGGCTGGAGGTGGTCAAATTATTAAGCCTCCTACGGTGCATTGTTATGACCGAATAACTAGGACAATTCGTTCGAACAAATTACCATTGTGAGTAACGCATGCGTCCAGTTCACTGGAGGGAGACCCGTGAGCTCAGATTCGAAACAAGAAACACAACCGCACACGCACGTACACACATGCATTTCGTACACACATCAGCCACGATGTATCCAGTTGATATCTACAGGGGGGAAGAACATAGAATTAACGCATTGCTTTTTACATTCTACGGTATTTAAAAAAAAAAAATTCGTGAATGTTAGTGAATTGGGTACCATTCTGTCAATCATCCTGAGTAGCAAGTTCATGTGATACATTTTGAGGTGTTGGTTGAGGATTGGTGTGAGGAGTGTGGACACTTATCTGGGAGGATATCTGGATGCCCATCTCTGTGTGATGTAATTCACGCCAACACTACTAACTTTGCACTTATGCAAGGACTGCTTGATTGACAACCTTCTACCATCTCTGCAGTAAATCCCTGAAGGCCAGTGTGACATCCTATTGGTTGACATTTGTTGTATTCTATTGGCTATCTTGGTTTGATTGACAAGTTGCCACTTAAGGCCACTGTATAGGTTTTGAGAGGAACCCATTTAGAGAGGACCACCCATGACTGAATCTGAGTGATCTACACCTACTACACCCTTTGGGATTTCTGGGTTTCAAGTCTTGGAGACAGACAAGCTCGGAATTGCAAAGACTAAAAGACAATTGTGTATTATTAGATTACAATATGTTGTTTGATGTCTTATGTCTAATTCCCTTGCATTGTACTTTTATGTTTATCCAACTGCCTTTGTAAACAGGGAGCGTGCAACTTTCCTAGTTGTTAATAAACTGAATTTTACTTCCACTCTGTGTTCTTCTAATACAGACATTCGAGGCATTTCAGATTACAGTACGTCTGATATTCATAATCTAGCCATTGTGCACAAATAGTTGACCGTAGAATTTGTTTCCTTTGGAAACGCACAATATATACATTAACTTATACTGATTATAAAGTTAAACAGAAAAATAGTTCATTAAATGATTGATTAACTTAATAAACTTATAACTTGTTGTTGAAGGGTGTGTTGAAGGGTAATACATAATTAAAATATATAAGTGAACGTTGGCAAAGACAAGTATTATATATTCCTAACATTTTTATTTGGGTCGGATGAAATATGATTATGAATACGGTATGCATAGGTTCATGCAAATCTGCTTGGAAATGACCATCATCAGCAAGAATTGCATGATATAATAATCTTATTCTTGTTTTTCATGGGAAACACTAGCCAGGCCATCTAGGTTCTTGCACTTTGCCCCCGGTTGATGTTTAAGGATTCTTCGGATGGATTTATAGTTTTGATGTATCCATCAATCAAATATAGAGTACAGTGAAAATAATTAAATCCACTGGTTGGAACAATTTGCCTGAGTCCCACTGTGCGTCCTGAGAGCTTCTTGAAATAACATGCCACGCACCATGACAAGTCGCTATTTATCGTCTTTAATCTCTAATTATGAGGAGCAAACTACTGCTGGAAGTACCGTAAAAGAAGTGTTGTGACTGAGATTAAACCACTACTTAGAAGCTTAAGTCACACATATTCTTCCCTTCTTACCAAGTAGAAGGAGAAACAAATATTGAATGACACTATTGGCAGGCTAGAAATACATCAGTGATTGTAGAAATATCTTTTCTAAAATGGGGATTGCCAGTCACGAAAACTGATTATGGTATAATATATATAATCAGTTGGACTTTCTTCCTATAGTCAATGTATTAAAATATCGATAGGTTTAGGCTTCTTTAGAATATTTTTTTTCTTCTGTCAACTTCTGCTACACAATTTGATATACAACTTTCCTAACGTTGAGTCTATTATTTTATTTTGCTATACACATTCTCTGCAATGACTGTAGTTCTGACTTTGAGACGATTAGAGTCTGGAATGTGCACTGACTTGCGCTCATATATATAGTAATCAATACTGCTATTGACTGTTTTAAATTAAGCCTTTGTGGAGGATCAAACATATTCCGACAATAATATAGCTCCTGTTTGACAATATTCGATAATTTCAGAAATAGTTAATATTTTCTGACAGATAATAGATTTAATATCAATATGAGTATACATACGAAATACGTATATCCCAACCCCATTACAGACTCAGAGAGAGTATTATAATATCTGTACGATATGCGCTAAGGCGCACATGTATGTATATCATATATAATATATTATGATAACACCATGCTAAAGTACATTTGATATAAATTGTATAATGAAATCAAAGGAGAAATATCATAACCATAATGCCAGAAGGATATCAACCATTCTTTTATACACCACAGATCGTTTTTCATAGGTGAGTAAAATTAATTTGTTTCGATGGTTGAGCTAAAATCAAGTCAACAGATTTAGTTGGAACTACTGCACCATTTCCTCCACGTTTATCTTATCGGCATACGCTTCATGGACAGGAAAACATTTACACGTAACTATAATACATAGTTTATGACGTAGGCACGGTTAAAGCACAATCTGTCCTCAGAGGAAAATTCACTGGTATCTGTCGACATCCATGTTGGACTTATCGGGTATAAGGACCATAACTTTGCTCGCCTATCATGAATTCCTAACATGTAGTTTTGTCTGGGGGGATCAGAAGAACATGTCTATACATGTGACTACATTCCATGTGACGATTTTCCAAGGTTTAACCTTCTATCCCTTGTTCGGACCAGCGTTATTTTATAGCCAGCTGGAATGCGGACATGAATTTATGACATGTTTTGTGAACCTATGTATTAATATCTCAAATTCAAGTGGCATTTTGAATTCGAATATTTTTTAAATGACTAATCCCTCAAATTGATGAAGGAAATCGTCCGAATCGAGAATTGAGAATATATGAAACCATGACTGGAAATGAGTCGGAAAAATTGTTATCAAATTACACTTTGTCAATAATGTTCAAATGATCTAACTGTATTAAGTTTAGTAGGGGGAAGGTAGATCGCTTTATATCGGGGGAACCGAAGATGAAATGGATGATGAAATAGAGAAGCTCTTTAAATAAAGTTGATGTTGTTTATTATTTAACTCAAGGCTTTCGGGCTTACTTGCCCTTCATCAGGAGTAGTGTATTAAGTTTATATCGAACTTTAATCATAGGCTTTATAAGTGCAAAACAGAGAGATCCGTTTGGGGTTGGGCAACTTCATATCGATTATATATGACTAATTCATGAGACTCTCAATACTGACAATAGACAATATGCAGTTTCTTAAGCACAAGTGTTCACTCAAGGTTAGTCTCAATTAATCAAAGTAAACTACAAATTTGCCGCCCATAAAACGAATACATGGTATTTATTTGGTCGAGAATTTGTCACAAGTCTTGCATCCGTATTACTCGAGAGACAATAGCACCTAATGAACTGGGCTAAACTATAATGACGTAATCAAATGTGTTCATTGGATTAAGGGCACATTCCAAAAGGGGGTTTGCCTCACCTGTATGAACAAATCTCAGCTAAAATACGCAATGCAAATAAGGGCATGAACCGAGATGACCTCTTAGAAGTCTCTGAATCTAGAAGAAAACAAAAACCAGAGAAGTGGTGTACGTGCTGTGTTGATAAGCCTGCGTGGATATGGGATGTGTGTAAGGGGTTTGATTCTTTTAAATTACATTTGAGGCCAAACAATTTAACAGTTACATAAATTCGTGTGTCAGCCATGCTGACGTTTTATCAAACGGTGATATATAAATAGAACCTTTTTATTGGTGCTAATCGTAAAAGAATTTATCATCTTCCCGGGCGTTTCGCATTATATTGGAATCACTTCATATGGATATTTGACAAAGTTTCCGAAGTAAGTTTTTGGAATAAATGTGTACTCGTAAACAATAGTTGCCATTAGGGTCAATGGTACGTATTTTGGGAAACGTGTAAAACATTGTAAGGACAGTTTAATTTCGGCAGAAACTTTTCCGTTTTGAAATGAAGTTAGTGGCCAAGTTTTAATTCGTCATACCGATGTGATCCTAATTGATTTAAATGCCACCCAAGTGCCATAATCAAACCCAATGCCCTAGGGCAATAGCAAATATCCACGTTCCTAGCTTTTACCGTCCTCGACAGCCTTGTATGTAACGTAATTGAATTCGAGTTTGGACATACATGTATACATTATGATATATCAACGGGGATATAAATTTAAAGCAGGATGAATTTCGTCGAATTAAGTAATGAACAGCTGGTTTGGTGAAAGTATAAGCCGATCCCCTGTATTTATGTAATAAGCTTTAGAAATGCTAGTGGAATAGAATGATCGTAAATTTATATACGTTTGTTCATTACACAAGAGGACTTAAGCTCCAACCCTTGCCAAGTCTAGTGGGCTGTGCAATTCAATTAAAAATATTGGGATGTAGACAACTATAACCGCATACCTATATCCCAAGGCTGATTAGAGTTGTAGTATACGTATGGGCCAAAGTGCATTCATTTGTAGTGTAATCAATATACTCTGAATGATTATTACATAGGTATGTTGATTACAGGTTTTGATACTGTCTTCACATTCAATGAAATAGAAAAGTACATGTGTGTGATTTTCCATTATTTTATTTCACATGCTCAAAGGCCTTGATTGCAAGAAAAGCTCTGCGAATATTTTGACCTGGCTTCGATCCTGACTTGCGAATGGTTTTTAAATGGGGATCGTGCTGAAGACAATTCTTCATATATTATTCAAAATCGAAGTGCATATGTATTAGTGATGTGTATTGCCGTATATATATATATATATACCGTATATGTATTATGCATTATCGTATATATTGCATATACGTTTTGTGCACTTATAGGGCCACTCCTTCATTAAGCCTTTATATGGCCACTCCTTCATTAAGCATCCTCCGTATGGATACAACTGCATGGAGTTACTGGACATATGTCTTAGAGAAAAAACACTCTCAGGGAATTTATAAATAAGTTTTTACAAAGTTGAGTAGAGGAATTGATTGAATTAAAACTCCGTTTGTTGTTCCAGAGCCTTCTATATAGTATGTATGGCTCTGGTTGTTCTTAGTCTTTTCTTCAATATAGCACGCTGTATTTGTCAATCTTCTATAATCTATACGTGTCTTCGTACCAGCACATCTATATGAACTTTCACCCTTTTCAACCTACCTGGCCGTCGCTGGGGTGTTGGCTTCCCTGACAACCTGACACCCTCTCCCTATTTCCCCCTCTTGATTCACCGCCTGGGAGTGCGATGTCGTCCAACGTGAGGGTATCGTCAAATACATCTTCAAAAGACTGGTTCGGATCGCTGTCCATCGTCAATGAATTATTTATCAATCCTGTGTCGATTGGAGACGAACAGAGAGGCGGGTTCTTAACGTTCCCGGGCCCGTCTGTCGATCCACTACTACTAGTTCCGAGCAAAGAGAGGGAGGAACGCATAGAAAAAACGATCTCCTCCATTGAGGGATCATCACTGATATTGTTGTTAAGTTCCTCCACGCACCCTTTTTTGTCACTGCGGCTATATGCTAAATCCATATTGGTAAAATCCGGCGAAAAGTACCATTAAAATCATTATAAATTAGGGACGGGAGAGAGCCATAGCGCGACCCGATATAAGAAGCTTCGTATACGTTGTTTACATTCGGGAGGATTAAATGCCGGGACGCCACCTGCGTTGTGTAGGTCACCCCCTGGGTTGGTAGGCAAGATGGGCACGCCAGCTCGTGGTGGTTATTGCAAGCAGGCGATACACGTTTTGCGCAGTCATTAATTATGCAGACGAACAATTCACATTAGAATTCAGTCAGCCTCTTTATACTCGAGAACTTTGATGACATGCCACAACGTCTAAAGCGAATTAATTCTATTTCCAATATGATTTTTTTAAAATATGCACATGTAGGGCCTACGGTCTACTCGGATTCCGAAATATCAGAACTATGATTCATGTATCAAATGCTAGCAAGTTTATGGTGTTATCCCGATAGGAAATATAATTCTTTTGCAATATTCCATTTCCTGTTGATTGTCAGACAATCAAATTCTATTAAAGCGGGTAGGAAACCAAAAAAACCCAAATGATTCATTACTTATAGACACTTTTAACATTTTCTTATTCATGCCCCTCCTGCTGTCGGTGAATCAACTGATTTAAATACTTTTGTTGAATTTCGAATTGAATAAATTTGTGAAATTATGCGAAATTTACGAAAATTAAATGAAAAATAACAAAAAAGAAACTCTCGGAAATATAATTAAATTTTATTGACAGTGCTTGTCAGTCGCTAGGAAATACATATGATGTTGACACACCATAGAAATATTGAGTAAAAACTCCTGGATGGAATTTGTTTCTAATGATTGTTTATACAAAAGTAATTTGTCGACGCTTTTACACAGACAAATTACAGCGCATTTGTGTTTTAGATTATAATAAGAAAAGTCATATATATAATGACTATACACGTCGTCCTCGTAACAGAGCCCTTCTCATTTGAGCACTCGCCTGTTCTGTCCCATTTCTATCACCAGAAAACGATGCCATTAATCGGTTGAAAAAGTCTCGCCTTATTTTGAGTCGATCCTTTTGTTTCTTGAAAAATGTCGTGAATGGATGCTCTGTGGTTGGAATTCTTGCCGACTCAAATATGGCTAATTCAGAATTCTGAGGGACACTCTTTAATGGAGATGCACTTAGCCTGGCTGGATTACGAGGTGGCCTGTTCGACTGAGTTGAAGTAACGAGGACATCGAGAATTGAGACGTCATTATTTGAGGAAGTTCCGAATAACTGAACAGCCATCGGGAGAGCTGCAAAGTTGCTGGCTCTGAACTCAATCTCATCATCAACTGCTGGTAGGGCAAGTGTACCTGTGGCCTGGAATTGACTTCGCCCGTTGGTGTTCGTTCTGTCATTAGCTGAAGAAGTGCTGTCTGGAAATAAAGAAAATATCGTAAAATCAGCAAACCAAATCAGTTTATGGTTTGATTTGTTCTCAGCGCAAAACTAATTGAACTGGTTCGAAAGGAAATCTAATACTAAAGAAGACGTGAGTTAATATTTAGACAAATCGTAAAATGAACAAATATACTTTACCTGGAAACAACACCAAGACCATAAATAAAGTCAAAATCGATGGTAGGAAAATACATCCGTGCGGTTCCATATCAGCAATAAAACAAACTATACCTCGTGTGTGACTGTGTTATTGCATCAAGATTGGGGGTCAGTGTGTATACGGAAGATATTTATGTATTCATGAATTCTCCATACTCATAAAGTTGTATTTAATACATTCATATGAACGGAACTTAACCTTTGCCTTACCCGTGGTTTGGTGAAAGCCATCGATATCATCCCTTGAGGGGAACTTAAATACATATAGGCCCAGGTAACTATGCAGATGGCGGTCACTGTAATGGGCCTATATATATGCCATTGGGGGATGGGTATAGTAGCATCAGAAATATGCTCTTTTTATCACTAAATATTTCTCTGTATTTGGGCGGGGATATGTAATATATGCCTCCCTGATTTGAGATTTAACCATGGTGTTCTGTGTGAATGTTTTCCTTACTTTCAAGAACGTATAACAACTTGAGAAAAAATAGCAGCGACATTCGTCAGCATTGAATTAAAGGCATGTTTGAATGTAGCCTATTCAAAATAATATTTTGATGTATCACATACTGCATGGATTTATGAGTCAACCCCATTTTGTTTTATTCATTTTTCACACTAGTATTGATGATGCGTTTCGCTACAGGTCTGAGTTTCTGTTAACTGGAAAGATGCCTCAAGAGTGTTTCTCGGTGCTCTAGAAATAAGCTGTGCGCAGCTATAGATGGATGTATAATGTTATACACTCCCCCAAGCCATAGACCTACTCTACTTATTATCTTGATCGTGTTAGACATGACACGATGTGAGTCTGATGGTTCCGACATACGCAACAGTAAGGCTTTTATATTTGTTATGTCCCATACTAGTATATATGTACTGGATAATTAATTGCTTGGACCTGTTTACCCAGTACACATAATAACATATTATTAGATTGACGTAACGAGTCACACTGCTCTCCTATGGATTGGAAGAAAAATACACCCTACAAAAACCCCTACAAAAAATAGCGGTGGGGCTGCAAACATCAGTAACTACAGACCAGATTCAAACATACATATTTAAATTGGATAAAAATAATGTATAATCACAAACAATAATTATATTACATGGGAGTTGATACCATACTTATGATCCTACATGAAAGCCAATATGTTTTTGTTTTATTTAGCAAAGACAACTCAACAATCGATACAAAAAAAACTGGACACACTATTCATTGATTTGTCTAAGAAATTCAATACTCTATACGACAATTATGCTCCCAGCATAAATCAGACAATATTTTCAAAGCAACGTACGGCACCGTAAAATTAATAGACGATTGTTTAAATATATCTGATTTAGATACAAAGCAGTAACATACTTCTGGGAACAATATACCCAGGGCTATCCAATGTGCGGAGAGAACTATAATGATAAGGAAAATAGATGGGTTATAGTGAATCACTATAATATGTCCATAATACTAGGAAAGCAATCGAAGGATTGCACGAACAGGCAGATCAGTAAAGAGACAATAAACACAAAACAGCAAATATCTTAAAACTTAAGTTTATCGACTGTCATATAGGGTCTTTTTTCTATACTAACAGAAACTGTTCGCTTTTTAAAATAGGCCTAGAGCGTCATAATTATGGTTCATTTACTTTATTTGTTCTTTCAATAAACCCAACTCACTGACCTAGAAAATGCGCCATACTTATGTTTACAAATTTATACACGTACGGCTATAGGGCCCTAGGTTTGGCCAATTCCATAATCATAAGATTTAGTGTTATCTTAAGTGTAGACAATAAAGACATCCCTAAATCGTGTGATCGTATGAAAAGTGTTTTCACATTTAACGTTTAACTTTGAAGAAAAGAAGAAAAACCCAGGGAAAACTACACGCGACTAAAGTATGATGGCTGCCGTGGTGAGTGCGGCTGGGCGGACGACCGGCTTAACTCTCACGTCGACGGCTCGTTTTACCGACCGCGTGGAGTAAAATTGTTAATGAAATACATAATGAAGTAGTGGCTAAACAAAGATCCTACACATTGCAAGATAAGCATGTAATAAACATACAATTATTACGTTTGATTATGTAATAGCTGAAATTGTGCAACAGATTTATTACCGGTACAACAGCGCTGTTAGAATTCCTCAGGCTAGATTAGGCAATATTGAGCGATAGGCCTATTTGTTTATCATTGTCAGATATGGCGCCTATCAAGACTATACCAGCAACCGCATCACGGGTTGAAGCGCTGGAACAGTATTTTTTGTACGCTATATGAGATAGGCCTACAGGAGTAAAAACGAATTTGTCAGAACAGTTGATAGGCCCAAAGTTGAGAGAGTCCCTTGAAACGAAGGGAAAGCCTCTCACCTCAAACCGCAATTAAAGTGTCATTATAATTCCATTAAGACCGCATTATAGTCCCATTAAAACGCCGAGTCCTAGGCCAGGAAACCGATTAGACTGTAGGCTGACATACCATTCTTATCTGATCTGAGAATTTGGACCTAGAGTGAGAAATGCTTCTGACAGCAAAATGGAAAAGTGCAGCCTTCCTCGAAAGAAAGGTAACGAGCGGCTAGCCAACACATCGTCGACCCTACATTTACTATTGAATATATATATCCATAACGTGGAGGGTAAAAAGGAAGAGGAACATGGCCTACCTGGTGCTGTCTGCTGGCAGACATAGAGGAATGTATCGATCAATTAAGGTCATAGGTTAAAATAATAATAAGGCGAGAGCCCAAACAATATGGGGCAATCAGTGAAATGAGGAGTGGTCTTTTACGATTCCAAGCAGTGGTAGAATTTATCGGCCTATTATTATAATTGATTAATTGAGCTCAAACAAAATACTTTGAAAATAGCCTACAATTAAACCGCCTCGAGAGATATTCTGAGTGGTTTGCCTGCAGTCCCTGCAGTCCCTCTTGACTTAATTAGGCTAGTTAGCGTACAAGTCTAACTCTACTATGGGAGACGGCCGTACATACCCAACGCCATTGGGTCAGTAGGCCTAAGGTTCGACTAAAATTTTAATATTATCTTGACTCGGAGGTCTGACGTAAAGTGCCCTAATTTCGTCAGTTTTTTTAAAAACCCACATTTCTAATGTGCCTGCTTGCCAATAGGTAGCGCATAGGCCTATGACGCAACCCTTGATATTACCATGAACTCTGATAAGTTAGGAATGAATTAGGCCCTACAGGCTAGATATATTTTGAGCAATGCAATGCTAATAATAAAACTGGTAGGACGTTTCAAATGCATCTAAGTAGCAGATGACAGAAATAGGTACCGGTATCTCATGTCTTATTTTCGTCAGTTTGGGTGTCTGTACATAGGCCTATCGTCAGTGGGTGGGACAGGGGGACTTATGACAGAACCCTTGATACCATAAACTCTGATAAGTTGGAATGAATGAAATATATGTGGAGCAATGCAATGCTAAACATGAAACTGGCAAGGCATTTTAAGTGCATCTAAGTTGCAGGTGACGGAAATAGGTAGGCCCTATCCCATGTCTTATTTTCGTCAGCTTGAGTGTCTGTATATATAAAATGCCTGATATATCACTATCAGGCAAATTTTGGTGACCTTATATCGTCACTTAATATAAACGACTACAAGTTCCAAATTATGAATGCTCCGTCTTATTAATCAGAGCTATAGGCTAATAACACAGAGGACAGACGGTAGTTCTAGTGTGCATGGCGTTCACAAAATGGAAGTTTAGGCCTATGCATTTGTTCCAACTAAAATCACACTTTGATTAGGCTACCTTCAGCTATATCCAGCCTGTTCTATGCATAAACATGGTCAACACTAGGGGTGGAAACTTTGACCATGCCCTGGGGCCATGCATTTTGAGTTAAAAAACGACATCAATATGCCATTTTTCGCAATAAATCTGTAGAGAAGGTTCACCCACACCTTATGACAGCTTTATTTTAGGTCTCTAGGCAATATAGCAGAAGCAAGGGAGCCTTATAGGTAGCGCATAGGCCTAAGACGCAACCCTTGATATTACCATAAACTCTGATAAGTTAGGAATGAATTAATTGGGCCCTACAGGCTAGATATATTTTGAGCAATGCAATGCTAATAATAAAACTGGTAGGGCGTTTCAAATGCATCTAAGTAGCAGATGACAGAAATAGGTACCGGTATCTCATGTCTTATTTTCGTCAGTTTGGGTGTCTGTACATAGCCTAGGCCTATCGTCAGTGGGTGGGACAGGGGGACTTATGACAGAACCCTTGATACCATAAACTCTGATAAGTTGGAATGAATGAAATATATGTGGAGCAATGCAATGCTAAACATGAAACTGGCAGGGCATTTTAAGTGCATCTAAGTTGCAGGTGACGGAAATAGGTAGGCCCTATCACATATGTCTTATTTTCGTCAGCCTATAGCTCTGATTGTATACAACTAACTAACCATACTTTTATTTCTATCTTTGATTGTACCTTTCTCACCTTTCTTGATTTAATGTTTGTTCAACTTAACTTGATCTCGAGTAGTTTTGTTACATAATGTGTAGTCTAGCTAGACACAGCAGTGGGCGGAAAACCATGGTTTTTCTGATTTGAAATATCACCCGTGAGTCCATTATCCTCATACGTACATGACATCCTTGTTCATAACATTTTTTTGTACACTGTGCATGCCCGATTATGTTCAACTGTTATTTTACCCAAGATTGGCTGTATAAAAATTCTAAATAAAAAAAATATATATATATATAAAATGCCTGATATATCACTTTCACTATAAGGTTCACCCACACCTTATGACAGCTTTATTTTAGGTCTCCAGGCAATATAGCAGAAGCAATGGAGCCTTCTTTTTGCTGTAACGTTATTAAGACCCTGACGGATATAGGACGCTTTATGTTACAAAAATGTCTATAAAAATGCTATATAGGGGCCCATATGCACGCTCGGCACGTGACGCCACCTAGTGGTCTTTGGGGGGAAATTCTCACGGTCGTTATTTCTACGCGACACAAGGCACTTCCGCTACAAAATGTCGGACATTGACAAGTGGGTCGAAATTGCTAAGCAGTGCAACTACTTGCCTGAGCATGATTTGAAGGTTAGTATTTTAGTTCCCTCTCACATCAGATGCTGGAGTGTCTATAGAACTTCGCCAAGCCCTGATTTCAGGAATAGACTCTGATTCCCATTCCCTAAAACGCTGCCTTTTTATAGTACCTCCTCCTGCCTTGGCACTTCCCAACGTTGGCATTGCTATAGTCTAGATAGCTGCGTTGTGAATGTGAAACACGTCGGGATTCGCCATTCGATTTAGGCGTTTTAGACTTAGACATTTTTTAACAAGATGTAGGGAGACTATTCCATATTTCCTTAACGAATCTTGATATCTAATAGGGCCTTGATATACCTTAGTACTCGCATCGCTGTCTGATCTAAGCTAGTTAAATGGAGTGGCGGTAGTCCTACGGTCGGTAGTCAACTTCGTCGTAGACGTAGTCAGTGGTACTAAGTCTAAGCGGTCACTGGCAAGGCAGTGCACTAGCTAGGCTAGTCGTACTCTTAGACTTTTTAGTCTAGGTTTTCGTCCAATGATATATGAAGACTTGTCAAACTTGGAAAATCAATTTCTTATTTGTTTGTTTGAAAGGGCACTGTTTTTTGGGGGTTTTTTTACTGACTATATGCCCTAATTTATCACTATATTCTTAGAATAGAATAGATAATCTTGTATTTGTCCAAATTAAGTACAATAACAGTGGGTTGTAGACAAACAGGTCGACATGCTTATCCATCGAATCAAAGTCCAATGTATTTCTTCCAGCGGTTACCTTAATTTGGAATAATTTCTAAGATGCTTGACTTAATATGGTGGATTGTTCCCTTATCATGTTTTTGTAAAACCCAATGTGTCCAGGCAGTAGGAATACCCCCCTCGAAAACACACAACAAGGGTGAATTGGCCCACTGACATGACATCAGTCGAATAAAGGGAGGCGGGACCCAAGCGCCCCAGGATTGTAGTGCCCAGACCCTAGCGTCTAGCGCCTAGACTCAAACGCCCTGGCCTTTGATCGAAGCGCCCACAGCTTTGATCGAAGCGCCCAGACTGTTTAATAGTCAATTAATTACTTTTATTAGTCTATTTTTTACTCTGGACAGTTCACTACCCCCTTTACTGACGTAGGACCACCAATCTAAGGTTAGGTTTAGGGTTAGTTTTGGTATTGTTTAGTGTTAACGATCTGGGCGCTTCGATCCAGGCCGTGGGCGCTTCGATCCAAGGCTGGGGCGCTAGCGTCCAGGCCGGGGGGCTAGGATCTTGGGATGCCACAGTCCTGTGATCAAATAAAGGATGTCAAAGTGGTTGGAAATGTTCTAAGATGACTAGGCCTACTCTTAAAACTGGTCCATATTTAATTATTTGTGTTTGTCCAAACCTCGCTCCCATTTGACAAAACTGTTTGCATGTCTGGGAGTCTTATAATTGCAATCATTCAATTATCATTGAATACACTATGTTTGAACAATGGTCAATGCTAAGATGAATAAATAGTGTACATGTATGTGAGAAAATACATTGATCCTTATCTATTATTCTAAAGATTATCTATTCCCTGGCAAGTACTGAAAAAAAACACTATATGGCAGACACGTGCTGGTTTCGATGTAATCAATTTAACCTCAATTTAACCTTTTTGACCTTCAGAAATTATGCGATTACGTTGGGGAACTCCTTATGGAGGAGTCCAACGTGCAGCCGGTCTCAACACCTGTGACAGTATGTGGAGATATTCATGGACAGGTCAGTAACAGAAGGTTCCTTACACATGCAACGTCTTTGATCTTGGATAAAGACACATCTGTAATATAACCATATTGATTCTGATGATGACGCACGAGTTATATAGATACAATGTATACATTCATTTGTTTTTCTCTCTATGTTATAATGAATGGTTATGACCTGGTTATCGCAAGTAATATATTATTAATTAATAAGCCTGATAATTGATAGTGGCTTATAATGATCTCATTTATGAACTGTTTTTTATTGCTGGAGTAGTGGTCGTTTTTCTCAAAATCCAGCCAGTGTTTATGTATTTATTTTTTTTCCTTTTTCAGTTTTATGATCTCAAAGAACTGTTTAAGACTGGTGGAGAAGTCCCAGATACTAACTACGTATTCATGGGAGATTTCGTTGACCGTGGTTATTACAGCTTGGAAACATTTACGTTACTTCTTTGCTTGAAAGCCAGGTAATGCTGCTTATTATCGTATCATAAAATCATTTAATCTTTCGTTTATATTAAGTTAATATATCAGGAATATTATTACACTGCGTCAGTCACTGGCTAGTCTTAAAACAAACTATTCTCATCCTCACGCATGCTATTTATTCTCCAGGTGGCCCGACAAAATCACACTACTGCGTGGAAACCACGAAAGCAGACAGATCACACAGGTTTATGGTTTTTATGGTAAGAAATGCTCTTTTTTTCACTCTCCCGAAACAGATTCGCTAGTTTTATCACTTGTTTAAAAGTATGCTTCGGGATTACCTCGCTAGCGCGGCCTAAGATATTAAATGTATTCATATGAAAGTATATTGAACTTTTTTCTCTCTTACTCTCATAGCTTTATAGCAACCTATGAAACTATATTCTGGCACATGTTCTCAATATACCTTGTGGGACAAACGTAATTAAACTAGCCTGATGCGGATCCGAGAGGATCGAATGCACGTAAAACAGGCCTGAATGAAAGTAAAATAATAAAATCAGTGGTTAATCCTCTGCTCCCCCCCCCCCCCCCCCCCCCACTATTCTATTGAGTTATAAAAGGTTAGCATTTTATATAGAAACATTGATATTAAATTTACTTCGCAGAATTGGACCGCATTTGATAACTTTTTGAAACAGCCCAATAACCCTCTAGATTAAAATTATTTTCATATTATTTCCGTTCTCGGCTGAATACTAATTAAGTTTGAGTAGATATATTGTATACGAAACATCATATTCTTTAACCCTTCATTGATCTCAAGTGTCATGCAATAGTTTTTCCGTGAGTTCAAATATAATAATATTTCTTTTTGGCCACAGATGAATGTCAGACCAAGTATGGGAATGCCAATGCATGGAGGTACTGTTGTAAAGTGTTCGATCTTCTAACTGTTGCGGCGGTAAGATATTTCTATTATATGTATTGTAATAATTTTTAACTGCACAACTCAATTATGATGTGCGTATCACACTTTTCACGTTAATGACCTTAGGGTCATCTGAAAATACAAAGCCGGCTTCATTAATATTTGAAGAAACGCCCTCAAACATTCCCCATGTTAATAATAATGTATATGTAAATTTACCCTTTACTTTCCATTCCAGATCATCGATGAATGTATTCTTTGTGTCCATGGGGGTCTCTCACCGGACATCAAGACGCTCGATCAAATAAGAACCATCGAGCGAAGTCAAGAAATCCCTCACAAAGGAGCCTTCTGTGATATCCTTTTGGAACCTATCATTTACCATTGTATACATTGTCGTATGCGGGGTTTCCACAAGTCATTTAAAATGAAAATAAATTAAGGCCCTTAAAAGTGATTAAATTTCGTTTTGTGTCCTTAAAAATTGTAGTGACCCAATAAAACATCTTCAAAATATATTCTCCACAAAGTATATCTATTCAGTTCAAATGTACCACAAGGCATCATTTAACTAGTATAGTTTCAAAACTTTCTTTAAAAAGACCTTAAATTTTAGTTTCCCTAGACTGGGAATCCTGGTATGGTTGTTTTGCATACCCCCAACATTGATTTCTGTGTACAGTAATGAATGGTATGTACTGAAAAGACACATTCAATGCTGTAAGGGTTTCTCTCGATATGGAATCGACATTATTATCTTGTATAATGCAACCGTGCTGCATTGTGGAGAGGAGTAAGATAATGGCACCCAATGCCACAACTCTCTGGGAAATATGTGGACTCACTTGGCAACGATAGGGTGTGGATGTTGCCACTGCGACATCCCTCGCAACCAAGAGTGGTTGCTAATATTTAGATATCAATATCCATCAGTCCGTCCGCTAACATCTGGCATCTTGTTATCTGGATGTTGGTGATCCGACTTCCCGGGACACCAAAACCATAGCGTGTTGGAGAGAATCATAATTCAAGAACAGAGGTTTGGCCTCTGAAGAATTGACGGCATAAATTGGCCGTTCACAGTTCTGAAATGCTGATAAGGGCGCTTAATCAGTGTATGTCGGATTGCCTGTTTTCTCCGGTCGGCATATAAGAGTCACTTGGGTCTGTTTAGTTTGCTGAAGTACAGAAAACATTGTGTTATTTTTGAAAGTATCTTTGACTTTTCCTTAATTCAAATCCACATTTAGTTTGGTCTGATCCAGAGGACATAGACGCATGGGCCATTAGTCCTCGCGGTGCTGGCTGGCTGTTTGGACCCAAAGTAACTAATGAGGTGAGATTTATTTTATATTATCTTATATACATGCATAAACTGTGTATGGGCCTTAGTATATTTCCTCCTTCATGTAAAAGTCGCCAGTTCCTTGATGAGGTTCGAAGTTGATGTCCATACTTCATGTTTTTTTTTAAATTTTCCTTTTTAAGTTTGCACCGATCATATATGAAGTGAAAACATCTGTTTGATATTCCAAAATTCAGTCAAGTTATATATAGTCTTTCAAAGAAAGTTGTCTGTCTGTAAAATGTTATGATAAACTGCTTAGTCTGTGTAAATGTTTTAAAAGGAGAGAACGTAATACGATGAAAAAATACAGGTACACCTAAATTTTCCTGACATTACGAGGTGCAGTTTAGAAATTCTTTCAGGCAGTAGTTTGGTTTTTTAAAAAACCTTAATTGGTGAACTATTCTTAACTATACGCATGTTTGGATTGTTTTTCTTTGTAGTTTGTGCATATCAACAATTTAAAACTCATTTGTCGAGCCCATCAACTCGTTCATGAAGGTATGTATCAGCACGTTGAATTCTTTTATTTCTTTATAGTTTGAACTCGACTGAGAATATAGTGTTAAACAAAATGTTATCTGCTGGGCACATTTTCTTTAATAATAATTCCACACCCCTCGTAGTGTCCTCGACTAAATTAAAATTAAACTTCACCTTCCCTACGGTCCGTCTCGTTTAATTTAAAAATTAAAAAATGAAGTCTATATTAAGGGTATAATAGTTGCATATATTTGTGAATCATTACTGGGAAATTTGTATTGCTCATATAATTGGTCACAGCGTCATGAAAAAAATCATTAGCCATACTATGGACCCTACGTTATTTCGTTTATCTTACTCGTATGTAAATGATGAATTTAATATTTCGGAAAAAACAATTGGTAGTTTCTTGGAAGGAACCAAAACATCGTAACTAATAAACTAACAAATGCAAACAGTACTGCAATATTTAATTAATCATATTACAAAAGCTCTGTCGAAATATGTTCATGTTAGATATTTATGTGCGATAATAGTATTAATTATCATAAAGAATATATGTGCAATTCCTCTTATTTTTGTTTAGGTTATAAGTACATGTTTGATGAGAAGTTAGTGACGGTATGGTCTGCCCCGAACTACTGCTACCGCTGTGGAAACATTGCCGCCGTTCTCGCCTTCTCAGACTCCGACCACAAAGAAGCCAAATTGTTCCGTGCTGTCCCCGACTCAGAAAGAGTTATTCCTTCCCGAACAACAACCCCTTACTTTTTGTGAACACAATTCATAGGCTAGTTCTTTTTTTATAAATATACGGATGCTATGTAGTGTACCAATTGAAAAAAACAATTAAGGAATCAATTTCGTTTGTTTTGTGACTAGTTCCAGTGTCCATATTAATAAGGTTATTATCTGAGCAAGATTGTTTTTATGTTTAACCAAATTTGTATATATTAATATTATATTAAAAAAAAGTAGTCTCAATGCATAGGTGTCACGTACTCTTGTACAGCTTGATGTGTTCTGTTATTGCACCAGAAAGACCCTTATTCAGAAAATGTGCTGTGCATATTCAACTTGACAGGTAAAAACGGACCCAGTCTTTGTATATTTGTAATAATGATCGGTAAAAAGTTCGTGTAAATATCATACCCATTATTTTTTCTCGAGTCACTTCCTTGAGGCTATATCCTTTCTTCAAGCTGTCGTATATTTATTCATTTTATTCCACCCTGTATTTTTGTAATACAAATTAGCAGCTGAATCCGCGTTTTACAAACACAAAAAAATTGCACGTGCGTCTGGATGAAGTTTTGTTTTATCTCCTGTTGGAAAAATTACTGCATATAACATGATACTTACAGATAGTCCAATTTTACGCATTCCATAGCTTCTATAACAAACAAAATCTCCTATGCCTCGGGTAATTGTAATGACATGAAGTAATGTACTACCGGTAGAAGAAAACTCAAGCGTATGGTTTGAATGAGACGTCCGAGCTTTGCTATAAAGATTAACATAGCTGCGATTCTAACCAGATTCACTTTAAAATACATGTAGTTGGCTACTTCTATCAGTTAGAAGTCAAGCTGTCACAGATGTAGCCCTAATGAACATGTGTAATGTAAATCAATGGGTGGCTCGTATATCAAGTTGTAATTTGAAAGAAGTTTGCATCAAGTGTCCCGTACAATATATGCATTATATTGTGAGATGGTATTTGTACAAAATGCATATGTAAAATATGACCTAGACCTGTATCCTACTGGTATTGGTAATAAAAAGTATTTTTATGAAAAGACGTTATGAGTGCATTATTAGTTTGTAACCCTACCGAGAATGTGCAATTTGACAAACATGAAATATGATCATGAAAAGGGAGCATGCCCATCCGATTTCCTAGCATTTGCATGGCGTCTCCATTAGAGGGCGCCCTCTGTCGTTTCCCACACCTGGTTTCGGGTCACGTTCACTTATGCAGTAACTTCTCTAAAGCTTTCCATTTCGGATTTTCCACTAAAGTTATTTATCAAATGTCAAAGGCTACCAATCCTGAACGCCGATTGATTAGTACCGGGGAGGCATTGTCTAAAGGAGCAGATGCCTATAGTTAGCCTGAGAGTTGGCACTAATGTGGAACTTGGCTAAAAACTTACGAATACGCGATTACCATCTTTAAGAGTCGAATACGAACCTTAGTACTGTATTCAGTCAGGAAACTTATAGTGTACATTTATGATTTTTGAAGTGTTTCTGGTCGTAGAAATTTAAAAGCAAGTCCATGGGTCCCACGCTTTAGAGATATTTTAAGTATCATTGATAAAATTCAGATCATTATTTTTACTTTTTACTCGGCGACTCAATAAGTGGTAAATTTATATTTATGGTCCGACAAAACATGACTAAGAAAGTTTCCAATTTCTCCCCCAAAATATGAAATCTGGCTCGATTTTGAGAACTGCTGTTATATAATCTTGATGGAATTTGGGGTAGATTTGACGGTTTGGGGAATTACAGAAATACTGCCTGAGTCAGCGATGACACTCCACGCCCCGCTTAGGAAAAAAAAAAGCTTAACTGTATTTAATTTTCTTCACAATTCCCATCGACTTCTATACTTTTAATATTCAAAGCAATGTAGAACCACATTTAACATGGTTTTCTACTGATTTTTTATGAAAAATATTTGAACTAATAATGAAAAAAAAATTGAATCTATCTCCCAGAAAGAACTGTCGATCAATGGGATAGTCCAATTGCCATATGTATGCTAAATTAAACTCCACCGTAGTTCATTGAGTGGCCACTAGGATCGCATCGTGAAAGCTCTGTTTGCTAGGATAAGGAAGATCCAGCTTTCACCTTTGGTCTGTTTGTAGATTTTAATCCTTCAAGTTCTCTAATTTAAGAAGAAAAAACACGGCACGAACAAGGTTATTCATTTTGCTATATTTTATCACTTCAAATTGATATTTACATTATAAAAAAGACAAGAAGCAGTTCATATTAATATATAATCTATTAACATACATAAACCACCAGGTGTACATGGACTGGGCGTTGATCGTTAACAACATTGGGCCAGGAGGCCTAATTGATATTTATTTTAATTCGACGACCCTCGTTTCATTCGTATTTAGATAAATATATAATCATCCTGAAAACTACCAACGCTCAATAGAGTGAAAAGAACCAATATTAGACAATTTGTTTTCCATTCAGCGTAAAGAATGATAAAATTTGTATAAATACAACGTATTTGTCGTTCCGGACCTTAAAGCCCACATAATTATCATTTAGTATATGGTTAATATAATAAAGGAAGAAAACATGATTTCATCACCACAATACAGACAGATTCCAGCAACATACGAAACACTTTCGAAAGTAATATCGAAATAAACAAATCACTTATTCACCGGTAAGGAGGCGAATTCCAAGGCCAATGGTATTTTAACAATAAAGTACACTTTACTTTCAAATTCAACAACAGGGTACACGTTCGTTTGGCCTCGTGCTGACAACACAGAGGCTTCCACCACGGGTCATGTCATTGGCGGTGTGGTCTATTTACAACCTCCTAAACCTATCAAACCTTCTCTGATAAATACTCTGGGTTAAGATATCATAAATGTATGTAAAATAGAAATGCAGCTCCTCAAAAGTGGCGAGATTAAAGCGACGGTTTATTTTCATGGGCCTTCCTATTCTTAATCGTTGGATCACATTTTTTCTTAGCTTCTACAGAAACTTCCTCGTGAGCCAGAGAAGACCTCATACGCTAGTCTTTTCTCGATTTGAGGATAAGAAATATTAGGAACAGCCACTTCTGAAACTGTTAATTACTAAAAGGCTCTGAGCTAACATCTGCTGCATATTAAGAGTAAAAACTAAGCAGACCAAGAGGAGAGAGGAATAGGGAACGAAGGGGCTGGGATTCGGGGGTCACAAGAATAGTTTTAGTGAAGTCCCGCCAGAGTCACCCACTCTACCTTTCTAAAACAGTGATTAACACAACAGCGTTCTATCACATCAGCAACTATGTGACAGGCACAGATTCACAACGTGAAACATGAATACATTATTGGAGACAATCCTGACTGAGAAACTGTACCTGTACAACCGGTATCTTCATTTCAAGGTCACCGTATCATTTGTAATTCATTTTGATTCCGCCTTCGTAACCTTTACACCATTTAACCATCACATATGTAGGTGGGGACAGGGCGAGGATCAAATACACATAAAGTGTCTTTTTGTCACGGAAAAGGCTATTTCTAAGTAAATATTGATATGGATTGCCACTTTACATTTTCTATCATCTCGTAGAAGGACTCGATGTAGAGAGGCGACAGTATTGGTAACACAGATATTCTTTTCCCATGGGTGGGAAACACCTTTGTCTTTGTTTGGTAGTTCATGGATCACCGGCATGTCATATTATATATATATATGGTTAACTATACACATTACTCGAGGACGGAGCCTCAGCGTATACATCAGGCACTCGGAGAGTGACAAGACAATAATAGAGAATATATCTTGTGAAATCGAAGAAGCTGTGATCAATGTTACATCGACATTTTTTTGTAGAGTAAACTGAAACTACTATCTTGCATTGCTCGGAGTCCATGCCGAGGCCCATCATAACTGAGTATTAAAATAAGTATTATATGAACTGATGATTGTCAAAATAACAAGGATTGATCTTATAAAAAACACAGAGGAATAAGTTGATAGATGGAGCTTCAACCCCTTACATTCAGCCTTCGACCGACAGTATAACCTTCACGAATCAATTGTATTTTCTGATGCCAGAATATTTAGATAGATGGCCAGGTCAAAATGTATCTTCATATTCCAATCATGTGCAACCCCACAAAACAACTAAGTTCACCCTACACTATACTTTGTACACACAGGCTAACAAGTTCTCGTCATTGACAATGGGCAAGGCTTGGCAAGAAAACAAATCTTGCATTATAATAACCGAACATTCTCCTCTTCAAGTTACACTGTTCCATTCAAACAAGGTGAACACTATCCCCTTTCTTACGGAAGAGTATGTGCCTACATCCGATGGACGTTATAACCAGCATTATCAGAGGTCTGAATTAACATCATCATTGTTAGGAAAAACAGGTGACAACCAAGATCATTAATAATTATCTGCGGCAGTGTTTCTCAGCAATGACACATACATGTGAGATAGCGTTTATATTATGTTATGTTTTAAGGGTGTTTTTTTTAAAAAAGAGAAAGGTTTTTAAGTGTTTTTTCTCAAAGACATGTAGTAAAAAACAATCTCTAATAATATTCGATGATATAAAATAAGGAATAGCAATGTGGAATAATACTTTATCCTGCGGGATGTCATATAAACTATTTGGTTTCCTAAGGATTTCTGTCCTCCTCCATCACGTCCAACAAAGCCGCGCGAAATGAAGGTAGTTAAGGAAGGCATATCATAGAAACAAGAATATCTTTGTCTCTATACACATCGTAAGAGTGCAACTTGAAAGATAAATAGCAAATTTTACTGAGTAAAGCAAAAGAAAATAAGCTCTAACACTAGTATCCATACAGGATTTCTTTTTTGGATAATGCATGGAACAACTATTATACCATAATTAAGCACGTCAGGCCAAGAAAATGAAGCGCATGCCATCTACAAAAATTAGTATCATTTCACCACAGCGAATATTAAGCAAACTTTATCAAACCAGAAAGACCTAGCCTGGTTTTCCCATGTCATGAGTAATCTTCCATTAATGCTGATGTACTATGTGTTGAATTAAGAGTCGATATTACAAGCCTTATTTCACAATGTGTTGAATTAAGAGTCGATATTACAAGCCTTATTTCACAATACAAGTTGAAAGAATCATGCCGGCCATGACACGCACACTTCCCAGGAGAATCCAGACCAGTGCAGTAAAACTAACCTTCGAAGGTAGTTCGGGGGAATGGAGGTAAATAACAATACAGCATTTGTTGTCCGATGATAAGTCACATTTAAACCTATACTCGGTGACATAGTATGTTATGCAGATTCAGTATGTACGAATGCCACTGATGATACGATGGAAAATAAGGATGTTGCATTAGGTTCCTGAGTGTCGCTGTGTTGTTGTACTCTTATCCCGAGGGAGAATATATTAGAACAGGGGTAGACGAAATCATTATCATTATTAATGAGATGAAATATGAATCTGCGTGCAACATTGACCCATCTCCGTCGTTCAAGCGATGTTAAAATTTAGATTTTCTCTTTCCATACCCACCCTCTTCTGGATACCATTTACTTCAGCGAAAGGCCGAGAATATATCAAAGCTACGGCATAAAGCATCTGATAAGTGAAGGGAAGTTACTCTGAGAAAGCAACATCTCTCTCATCTCCAATACAATACAATATCTATGCGCACGTAGGTGATCTTCCCACATGGCCCCAACTAGGTAGGCTCTCTTCTTCTCTACTAGCTACACATAACTGTACAGTATGCGCCTTCATATGATGGAGGAACCCTAAACCCGTCCATTCTACACGCATGTTAATAACATAATATACATTCCTTGCCTTGGGCACAATTTTCAACTATCTTTTTCGTGTTTTTATTTTCAGTAAGGAGGAGAATATTTCTCAGGCCCGATTTATGTAAATCAAGGTCCTCCAATGTCAATATGTAAAGGACCCCCCAAACAAATTTTTACAAGTCTCACCCCGATTTGTTTGTCTTTCCGAGAGAGCAACGCGAGATTAACGTCACAACGTCAATGTTACACACCCTTCACACAGTGACGTCGCCATGTCGTGACTCAGACCAATGAACATAACAATACAGAATAATAGTCCTTTAACCGATGAAACGAAGATATACACAAATATATAGATATAGTTTTTTTTCTTATCATAGCTATGGCGGGATGATAAGGATATCTGTAGATTTGTTGGACAATACATATTTATTGACCCACGGGGCCAGGGCTTTCAAGCATCTCCAACAAGAATGTGTCGATTGGTGTGTCACCGATGAGTTTGAAGAAGAAGAGGTGCTCAAGACACTTGAGGCCGATGCTTCGCAAGGCGGGCAGGCGCAGCAGGAGTTTGGCAAAGCGTCCAGGTTCATCTGGGTACTGTGTCTTGCAATACTCTTCTAGTGACGCGTACACCTTCTCCCGGAGAGACTCCACTGGTTGGACTGCTGTCAATCCTTTGGCATCTGCAAAGGAGATGAGAAGATTGGTATAAAGTATGCTGTATATATATATTTGACGATAATATTATATAAGTACTACTACTTTGAATATTATATCACGTCTTTACGGTTCCATACCTGTAAATGCACATTCGATAACGTAAACATTTACTCGATTCTTCAATTAGGATATAATATAGCAAGCGAGGCCAATACAAATATTGTTTTAAATATTATAATCCTCGATGCCCATGTAGCATAGATGGATGTGTTCCCAGTAAATAAGGAATCATAAAAAGTCAAAAGCAATATTACCTGGATTGAAGAGAACAATGGCTCGTAGACATCCAATTTCTGTCTTGTCCATCTTCATTTCTCTCATCTTGGCAACAAGTTCAGTAAGCACGCGGTCAAAGATGGCGCCCACGCCGGCCTGGTGGGCGCTGCTTCTGTGCACATGTAGACCGGTGGCAAGCAAGAGTCCGTCCTTCACGGATATCGACCGATGGGAAAACCCAGAAATTAACAGTTCGTTCCAGCCTGGAGTTGAAAGAGGAAGACACATCAGTGAGTTGAACAAAAACAGAATAATGGTAAAACTAGACATACGGTCTTCGGTCCCGGTAACCAGGTGTAAGGATACGTTTTCAAAATTATTATTTATTGAAATCAATGGCCATGTTTAAATTGCAATATTTTAAAGAGTTATGTTCTTACTAACGTAGAAGTGGATAGATATGTACATTCTATTTAAAAAAACAACAAAAAAACTTCGCCCATATACAGTTAAAAATGAATGAAGGCAGTTCCGAGGAAATTTACCTGCTCGTAAGAGAATGACCTGGTCTTCAATCGGCAGCTCTATAAAATGCGGAACTCTTTTGGCCCAGTCAACCAAAGTGAACAACTGTTTGTCTGCTGATTGACAGATGTTTGTAACGGTGTCTCTCTGCAGGAAAAAAGACGAAGAGTAAAACACTTGGCAAAAGATAAAAAGTGCCTCAGTGAAAAACGGTCATTACCTTAACAGATACTACATGAGAAATCAATGGGTCAAATAAAGCACTAAGCAAATTTCATTGGCTACGTCAGACCCGAGCTATACATACAGATACATAGCTCTGATCAGATTCTTCATGTATTATTATTGTTTAATTTACCCTAAATTTAAATTGTGGGATGATTTTATATGTAAAACAAACCTGGGTGTCAATGAAGTTATCTAGCATGGGTTCTATCGCCAGTTCTGCTTCGAGTAGACGCTCAACCGGCATGTCATTGTTGGCACTACTAGTGCTCTCAACTTCACCTTCACCCTTCTCTTTCACTCGCTGCCTTTCCTCCTGAACAGCTGCAGAAACAAGAATTCTCATTTGTGAAGGTTGGCTGAAATCTGGCGATTTTCGGCCCATTGGACCGTCAACAGTCTTTTGGGCGGCGACAACTATGCAAATCAAAGAGGAAGACAATGTAGGGCGTCCCCATTTTCTCGCCTCTTACGATCAGCAAGGGGGGTGCTGGGGACCAAATTCTTACCCCGGATACCCACGGGGGTGATCAAGCTAAGAGACGCTACATGATATCTTATCTCTCGTTACAAAGGATGAAATAATGCTGAGATGAAAAGACAGTGTCGACACGCCCATGTGAAATTACTCGTTTTAAAATCATGAAGAAGTCAATGAGGAATTGTATGATGAGACTTCTTTTCCAGAATCATATAATTTTCTTAAGATTTCAGCTTGGGGTATGAGATGTATATTAGCATTGCTAGATACAGATATCTATTGAAGACGGGGAGCACCAAGGCAAACAAAATTACACGAGGCCCAGTTCGAGTTGCATCTACTTTTTGTACTCCTTGTCTAGACTTCTCAAATTACAATGAGAAGGTATAATTCCATGAAAGTGAATATACATCATGTTTGAGCTAGGACCGAGATGGAAACTAACCAACATTTGATACAAGTCTTAAAATAGCCTTACCTTCACGTTTCATCCCCATCGCCAGACACTTCACATAGCGACAATATTGGCAGCGATTCCGCTGACGCTTATCAATCATACAATTACGCTCATCTCGGCAGGCATACGTAAGGTCTTTACGAACTGTCCGTTTGAAGAAACCTTTGCATCCCTCGCAACTGCAAAAAACAATAATTGTGTTGATTTTTAGCCTACATAAAATCATGTATTAAATTTGTAGATCGCTTTTTCATCCGTGACAAAGAATGTGACATTTGACAAGTAAAGAAGAGTGCCTAAATCCGTTATCACGCGCCTAGTCAACCGAATGTGAAAAAGCTCGAAATTATTCGGAGTATCGTTTCTCTGCCTCATTCATGGGCTCTGTGTTATTGTTAAAAAACAAACCCAAACTTTCAAGGCCTATTTCAGTTTATTAGAACCCAAATGAAGGATCCAGGGGGCTGTAGTTAATCAACAGATTTGATATCAATCACCGTTTTTTCACGTTTACTTTGTGAGTCCATTAATGTATGGTGAGAGGGGGCGGGTCTAGGGAAGTTTTACAGTAAGAAACCGCGAAAAGCTCAAGTCCATTTAATATATTCTAACGGAATTCCAGGCCCTTCGACCGAAATGCCCATTTTCCAGGCTGTTAATACTTTTGTCCAAATTCAAGGCTTTTCCCGGCGCCCGGAGACCCCGTCATTGGATGACTAACTGAATACCAGAATGAAAACAACAAATCGCAATGCCCAATATATATATCACTACGTAACGACCAGGGGAAACTTCTCGGAGCCTCCAAAAGAAAGACGGGCGCACACACTTTCAGTTTTAGACGGAAAGGTCAAGCGTTAAGACTGACTTACCTGTAAACGCCGTAGTGCTTGCCCGACGCACGATCGCCACAGATGGCACAAATGTGTTTGGATGAGAGGGTGGAGTGCGCTCCCGGGTGTGTAGGCGACATGGACGATCCGAGCTGCATTCCTCCTCCAGGAGAAGTCATGGAACCAGAAGGTGATCCCATGCCACTATGGAAAAAGAACAGAATACGGCACTAAGTTATGAGTTTACTGGTATATCATGAGAGGGGAATCTATTTCTCCATGCCATGAAGTAATTATGTTGTATGAGGCTGAAGTATCTCCATGTAAGCAGTAAGTGAGAGCGAGTCACAAGGCATTATGCAGCCAGACATTTGGGAGCACAACATTAGATACATCTATAATGAGTATTGAAAACAACCACATTTAGTCGGTGAACCAGAGTAGACTGAAATCAAATGCTTTTGAAGGAATCATCTGGACCAAATGATTCCTTCGAGCATTTCAGCCAACAGAAGCTGATCTCGTTTATCTTCACTGGTAACAATATATATCGAGAAATCTATTTTTTAAAGGTTGAGGGGTGGGGGGCATTTTCTCCTTTACGGGCGCGACACATCAATGGGAGTCACAAAGCTTTCGTTTGTTGAATGGAGTGAAACTGAAACAACTTGGTGACAAACAAGCCATGACCTAGCGTGGCTAAAAATGAGGCCAGTGCCCTACTCAAGGCCGGAACCAAAACATGTCTGCTGGATTAGATCAGCATCAGAAACTCCAAAGCTTTCTCTAGTGGGAGGTAGAGCATACCTAGATTGGCATGCCAAGTCTGGGCTGAGCAGGGTCTACTTTTATCTTGTACAGGTGTCTAGTCTTTGTTAAGTAAAAGCACTCAGGCAGGATAAAGCCTTTGGGACATATAAGTAGACATGATAAATAGCGAGGTATTTACATGACGGGGCGGTAGGATACCCACTACTGACCTGAGAAAAACATGCATGCCTCATGCCAATTTGAAGTTAACATAGGTGAATGGAATTGTATCATTGCCAATCAATCAATCAATCAATATAAAGTCGGATAAGGGCGAAAGAATTTTAGAATTCATTTATCTTTTTAAAAAATGAAAAAAAATGTCAGCTTCTTTAGGGTCCTTTCGCCTGTTTAGTAGCCTTCGTCCCAGGCTGCTCAGGGGGCTAGGGGACAAATATTTTGCCTAAGGGGTTTTCATCATTTAGATCTTTTAATCTCGTATTGTATTTAATACCACCAACGTGACTGTAGTCTCGTTGATATCACAGATACATGTTAGGCCCTGGTATTCGAGTGAGTTAAAAGGATCCCCAGTGTCAGATGCCTTACCCTGGTGAATGCATGGAAGTGGCAGAATGCAGAGTAGGACTTTGCAATGGCCCCGATGGTGACATTTGTGAGGACATGGGTCCATGTTGGAGGTTGTTGCTCTGCATGTGCGTGAAGAAGTTGGCACTGCCGCCAGACGAGGAAGGGGAGTAACCGGAGTTGCCAGGAGGCGAGCTCAGGTTAGTGATGTCTGGTTTCATCTCAGGAGGTGAAGGAATACTGCTGGCCATGCTGCTCACACTAGGAATGGGGCTTTCCATAGTAACCGCAGTTGACTCCATGGAATCTGAAAAGATAATAAGGTCACAATAAATAAAAATTGGATGATGCATACATATTCAACGGAGCATTCGACATAGGGATGCACACAACTAGCGAAGATGTACATGGTAAAAAGAATGGAATATAATGCTATATTTTAATGACCAAATAAAAGACCAACTAATAAGTATGGACTGCAAGTGGTAGCAGTGAATGAGAAAGTTGGTTTGAGTTATTAGGATTCGGGTAACTTTTGGGGCACGGACACGTTCGGGTAATGCGTTCAAATTATCGACACAGCATATACGACTCTAACATAGTAGTCATTGACATTATATTATTAACCTGATATTAACTTAGTTATGGCTATATATAATTTCTTTCTGTATCCACGACACAAAGCTAGTCGGGTAGAGAGTAGAACAAAGGCGTGGGTGATTCCTCTCACTGACATCATGTGCACTCTATGCTCCCATTGTCTACCACGTACCTCATCCCATCGTGGCCCTGCACTCAAATCCCAACAAGTACATGTACAAATAGTTTTGGCTTCGGGTAAATTAATATATATTCTAAATTTTACTTTCTCATTTCTTGGGTAGCTAAGTAATGGATGTGGTGACGGTACCTAGACTGGTTAAGACACGATATTTCTAATCACCAGGGTCTCTACATCGAAACATATTCATATTGTCATATTGCATCAATGACAGGATGAGCATTCAGCGTGTTATCAAAGACGGTGGTGTTATTTAGCAAATTGTACCAAAGGTAAGCAAGATTAGTTCGGTTTACCACACAATATAGCACTATAACTCGGTGAAAACGCGTGGCTATTGTGTACATGTCCCTAGATAACATGCTCATTACATTCTCTTAATATTGCTTCATTGCCACTACTTAGCCACCGTAGCTAAGCTTGAGCAGACTTTAGTGATGCAAGAGGCTTCCGACATGATGCAAGTCGGGGAAGTTCTTTAGAACCCCCGCGTTAGTTAGAAGCTTTTACACTAAGGAACCACCAATAACAACATGAGATTTCAGTGTTTAGTCACTCATGTTAAAAAAGTCACAAGAATTCTTGAAATTGATAGTGAAATACCAACTAAACGACCAGTTCGAGGTGAGTTTGCTTTCTTGTTTTATTTCATGAATCTCAACGTTTCGGTACATACGGCACTTTCATCAGAATTCTTGATATTCACTAGAGTATTATGAATCTCATCAAAAACCCTGCTCGATATCATACCTAATATACCTGTTCGAGTGGAACATTTGATTTCCATACACGATAACCTGATCTAGAAATTGCTACAAAGAATGATATCCACGAGTAGCAATATTACATCATAGGACTGATTAACAACAAATGTATTTTGTTCAAGATAAGAAGTGGAAGGATTGAAGACTGCTACAAGTCTAGCTCTCCAGACACTCGGATGGCTACGCTAGGTCTTGCATATTGTAACAACCACAGCCAGAGAACAGCCGAGGCGGGAATACAATGATCGATAGCAACGTGTCTGGCAACGGGAGGAGGTAAAAAAGGGGACTGTGGATGGCTGCCAAGGGAACCAAACAAAATGGGTACTACTCCCCGACTCCTTTAGACGACGTTCTTGCTCACTATTTACCTATATACTTCACTAAATAGTGCTATTTAAAGCCATTAATTGCCAAAGTATTTTCGGTGTAATGTAGATATTACACCAAAGAAAATATTATTATATTAGGCCCTAGGCAAAGACATCGTTAGGGTACAGCACATCGTGGAACTGCCAGTTTAACGCCAGGGGAATGATTTAGTCAAGGTTATACTGCATGACCCTTCTTCCATCCAGCCAAG
This sequence comes from Sthenelais limicola, assembly GCA_942159475.1. Classification (NCBI taxonomy): domain Eukaryota; kingdom Metazoa; phylum Annelida; class Polychaeta; order Phyllodocida; family Sigalionidae; genus Sthenelais; species Sthenelais limicola. Next base: position 80,491,017 of record OW804096.1, on the reverse strand, counting down.
TGCACATTTGATAGCTCCGCACATTCCCTTGCAGGCCAGACTACACTACTTCCAGTCCACTAAATCTGTACATGCCCAAGACACAATTAGAAAATATTATACATGCGAATAGATAATAAATATTTAAGGGTGATTTTTTCACATTGTACTGTATTTATATAAACGCGTTAATGCGTACTTCTCTATGTATTCTGACACCATCTAATTATTGTAGACTCATTTAGAACAGAATGTTATAATCATAACTGTGACGTCCATGTGCATGGAAACATCCAACACGAACGTCCACGATTCTCAACACAATCACGACCCACAAGATGTATTCTCAATGGACATAAAATAGGTCCAAGCTATAGACATGTAAAATGTGTAGTGGAAGCGTGGCTAGAAGATCCAAGAACCTACGGGAAATATGAGAACGCGCTAGAAGAGTTCTTCAAAAACAACTGTACTGTTGAGTGCATCATAATCTTGCTTCCAGAAATGACATCAACTGAGTACCCCAGAACTAAAGCTTTTAGTGCATTCAGTCTAGGCTCAGAGTTGAGAGCGTCCTCGCTCCAAACCACAAAATGATATAATCCCATTAGGATGCCTACATGACCGAGAAAGACATTAGCGCACTAGGCGTCCAATCACTGAATACCTTATCTTATCCGAGTGATTGTGCGCCAGACTGCCTTCACAAGGGCTTGAAAATGACTCGACAAATTATAGTAACGCATGTAGGCAACGCAGGAAAACATCCACAGGGTGGACAGGCGTATTTTTGTAATTGAAGATGAATGCTTAGAGTAATATCAGGGTTTCCTTCTACTCTGAGATGAATGTAACTGTTTGGCCAAATTTGTAATAAAAAATAGATAAATTAAAGAGATAAACCACAGTTCAACTGGGAAAAAAACTGAAAATAACATTTTGTTTAAACTTTGCCTCGTGAAAGAACAAGGTTATGTGAATTCAAAAAGCCAATAAAAACAATATGTCACCGGGTTAGTTTTCATTTTAGGGGGCCTCAAAATTTATGGTTGTTCACTATAGAAGTCTATGAGAAAAGGACAATTTTTTCGTTTTTTCAGTATAAAAAAAAAATTGAAAATAACTTTCTCCTAAAAATCTCTATAAACATAGCTAACATATTGCTTTACCCTTTCAAGCAATAAAAAATGGGAGTCACCGATCTTTTAAAAAAGTTATTCAACTGAATCTGCATCCCGGTGAGTTAAAAACAGGAATATTGAAGATTTTCAATGCTAAATAATATATTTCAAAATATGTTGATACCCTGTTCTTTCATACATGAGGGTAAACATCTATAGTGGTTATGTTTAGAAGACATTTCAATTAAAAAAATGTTATTTGTCTGTCTGAAATCTTGGAAAAACTGACAAAATATCAATTTTTCCCACATACTTCAATACTAAACTTTGCTGGTCTCTAGAAAGAAAAAAAATATGCTGAGATCCATTTTTTTTTGCTTTTTGTTATCCTCCAACCATGTACTTTCTCAAGACAAAGTTTGAAAAAATTACTGTCAATCCTTATTTTTCATGCATTAGTTCCTTTAACTCCCGCCTGCAGCAGTGCGTATAACAGTGGTTTATCTCTTTAATAAATGGCCTCGTGTACCATCTATCAGCAAGGGAGAGCCCTGCTAGTTCTTAGAGTGGGAATGATATCAAAGAATGTGTTCTACATCAGATCTTAGAGTAAGCCTTAATCTAATCTTTTAATCTAAGATCAGATGGTTCCTACCTTAGAAAAGTCCTTTTACTCTCAGTTCCTACATTACTCTCAGCTCCTACATACATGTATTTGGAGTTTTTTTCAAGACAACCATCCTCCTTAATCATCTGCTAATAATAAACAGGGAGGAGGTATCAACTAATTAAGGTTTGATGACCGAAGGAAGAGAACGAACCCCCGATGCAACATCCCGTACCTGGTACCCTTGCTCGTAATTAGCATTATCTCACCATCAAGGCTCATTATTCATGACCGGCCACGTAACTGCCCGGTGGTGAAGCTACAATGTGGTCAGCTTGGTCAAGGATGGAGCATGGAGTCCAAGGGTACAGGCGAGTAAATGAGATTTACCCGCCTCATAATATTTTTCAATGTGGTGAGAGGATTATTTAAATAGATGATTAGTCACTCAATTGTAGGATATCAGACGGAGCAATAAATCAATGACTGGCCGATTAGTCGGTCTAGATTATCCAACTTGGCACAGCAAGAGACGGTTTGGCAGAAGAAAATCAGGCTGCACTTTGAGGTAAGATCTGCTAAGACAAGAGCTGGGGGAGGGGGAGAGCAGCTTATGACCCAGTGACATTTGTGTGACGAGAGCGGCTCGTGTGTTCTGCATCCCAACTACAAATACTGCACATTATGAATTGGACTCAAGGACGGCCAGATTGTTGTAGCAAGACCCACCAGCATGACAATGGTATGCGCGTCTTTTTTCCCCTCACCATGCATTATGATGAATATGTAGGTGGGTGTGAAAGCGGGGAACACATGTAGCAGTCGGTGAATACATATAATACGGTAATTATGCCAACTAGGTAATGAAATTTTAAAAATGATTTTTAAATTAAACTTCCCCTTCCCTACGGTACGCCTCGTTTAATTTTAATGTAGTCGAGGACACCACGAGGGAGACTTAATTAATATTATCATCACCATATTCATATCATAGCATATGACTAACGGAATACGTCCCTGATATCTAATATCAAATTCCAAGCTTTCATATTTATCATTGACATCGAAATGATAGCAGGTCCACCGGTAAAGTGCCCATTGAGTATTATATATTACACACAAGAGCCAACAAGTAGAACCTTAGAAGTGAACACATATTGTACATTCGGTGAATTACATTCCTTCCAATGAGCCGAATACTTCACTAAAACAGTCCTTTAATAATTTCCATAAATCAGCCCAGTTCTCGTATTATTGGAGCGGCATGAATGTATAACATGATGAATTCTGTGTGAAAATTGGCGCGCCAGCAAGTCTGCTGACGGTGCAAATGTACTTCCTAGTAGTAGTACGAGCCTGTCTCGGCGTCTGCTCAGGACAAATGGTCCATAAAACCTGCCGCACCAGACGTTCACGCTACAATAACCGGGCTCGCCGACACCATCACCGTCCATACCGCCGTCCCTGGCATTTTTCAAAATAATTCTAATTACAAAAATGTCATCAAGAAGCCCCACATTGATCAGTCGAGCACAGCCACCAGGGGCAGACTGAGCATCGGCGAAGCATGTTTTAGCGGGATTCTGTTTTCTCATGGCCACCTCTGGAGTGAACTGACGGAAATTAGCCCATATATAGATGGGCGTTGCTAGGACACGGGAGTGCTTTTTTTACGAGGTCGCCAGGAAAGCAGGCCGGGTCCAATAGCGGTTTGTGTGTGAGTTGGCACAGAAAAAAACAACCTTCAATATATTTCACAAACCGGATATTCCGCCCGAAGGGGCAACTACATCGACGTTACATGGACATTACTTACAAGCGTAACCGAGTTGTAGTCTCGTATCGGTGATGCTAAAATCAGGGATGCACCGAGGGTTGGAATGCTGTTAATTGCCTATTAAATGTTGTTATATTAAGCAGCTTCACTGGAATAATATCCTATATGTAATATGTTGTTTCCGTTTGCCAGCCATCGTTTCGACAAATACCAATCTATTTGCGTAGCTACAAATCTAAAATATTATAAATCTGCAAATGGCGTAAGATACTTATTCCGAGAATTTATCACACTTTGAGGGATTTTGTGTGCAAAAGGGCCATGCAATATTCATGATATATTGAATAGCTTAACAATAAGATTGCCACTGCCGCTATATTTTAACAGTACTTCTATTGTTAGAATCTACGATTCTATCCTACGGACAGGGTGGGTCTTCCAATTAAGCTATAAATGTACTTAGTTTTAATATTGAATTAAAGTAGTCAAGGGACGCGATGATATTCCGCAAGCTTAAAATTGGCAGTCTACATTGATAATAATGTCACTTCAAAATTCATGGGAGTAGGTGGGAAGGACCACGTTTGCCATGTCTTCGAGTGAATTCCATGAAATCGGTTGTTTAAACGCGTGGGCAGAGGGGACGGGCTGGTGGTTCAGACCCAGTTGATTACCCCCTTTCTTTACTCCCTACTGACCTCGACAATAATATAGTTAATACAGATAAACCCAGGCAGTGCTTTGCTTATTTCACATCCGCAACGCGGTTCAGTAAAGTTATGGGCGGACCGAGAGAAATGCTGCTGTCCTTTACAAGACTTCACAGAATATGACCATAAAAAACGTGGTATAGATAAAAGGATTGAAATGAGTAAGCTTAATCATTTATCAACCAGTTAGGTGGGGCTTATAGAATGGGGCTCTTACGAATCCGGGATGATTTGCATGACCCATTAAGATAAAAAAAAAACAACTCAATATTAATTTATGGAATAACTTTACTTGTCTTTAGACGAAATATTTGTCCCCCTGACCATACGGGAACACCGAGACCAGCAATTATAAAGTAGAAGAAGGCTAGAATAACTGAAGTCCGGCATTCCTTTAAGTTTTTCAACAACATACCATATTCAGCAATTTGTAAAGAATGTTGTGTTCAAAGGAGAGAACAAAGGTGCTGGGGCTGAGAGACGGTTGTTGAGTTGTTACCATGGTAATTTGACCTTTACTAGGTGAAGAGGAATGAGGTTGAGGGCGGACGGGCTGACCGTTGCAGAGTACTGAGAAGGGGGTGGGGGTGAGTTGGAGGGAGGAAGGAAGGAATCAAAAGACACTAAAATCAGGGCTAGGCAGAGGCAAATCAGACCAAGGATTCCCAGAACCGTCATCATCACAGAGGCAGACGCTGGAAACGTGCACAGGCGTCGACTTGTTTACATTGCTAACCCAGATTTCTCAGAGGTCCCCACAAACGGTGGCACTGCATCATTCAGGGAGAGATTGATGTCAGGACATAATCAGCCATTCCTCGCAGCTCTCACAAGTACCGAGATAGCCATTGTTCTTCCCCAAACATAACTCATTAGTAACTGAGAATAGATTCAATGTGACTAGAAGGATGAGAGTTCTAATTAGGGGGTGCCCAGCCTCGTACACCTGTAGGGCAAGCCCCACTGACACACTTCAACACGGAGAGGTACGCTCAGAGGGGGGACCCCAGCCTGGGAAAAGCAGCAGCACCGTCATCTATCTAGTATCTCGGCTATTTTGGTTACAGTACCCTAGACCTAGTTAAAGAGATAATGTCAACTACATGTATTTCCATGGCAACACTGATTAACAAAAAAATCACTAGCTGAAGAATTGCCAAGACACATATTATAGAGGTGAATCAACCAAACAAAGTCAAAAGAACTAAAACTATTTGACTGAATCTACGTAAATCAAACTCAGCATTGCATAATTAAGTATAATGGATCAATATCCAGTGATTCAATATGTAATGGCTTAACACCGTACGGTATTGCTGATTTCACGACTACATTTCGAACAAAAAAACACGCGACAGCTACCATCATTAATTTAATGACGTTATTCATTAGACGCAAGTAGTTAGTTCGTAGAATAATGTCCTATGTTACTCATATTACTCTAAGGTTTCTCTAATTTTACTTGTCAAGTTTACATGATATTGTCTACGTTTATTTTTTCTATCAGAGATCCTCTGGAAGACCTATGGACGGGCCACCCCTTTCCAGCGTAGATGGTGTTGTTATTTTATATTATTGTACTAAATCCGGAAAATCGAAATAAATATACAATTAATAGCTGTTATATCTTATTTTTCACTTTTTCCCTGACGAAGGGCACCCGCAGCCCGAAACGTAGGAACATAAAAGTAAAAAATACACTAGTCTACCGATTTTCGAAGTTGTGTGTCGGACCTTGAAGCGATATTCAATACTTTAAACTATTTTATTTTTATATTTAGGATATACAGACTACAGCAGGTTAAACAATACAGTGAAACATTATTGAGACGTAGGCTCAGGGATTTAATTCAGATACGAATTGCCATGGTTTTCTACCCACTGCTGTGTCTAGCTATTTACCAATGCTACCGCAAGTATATTCAATGCTTATGCTAATGACATAGAAGTATACAAAAATGTGGTTCATATAATTTTGTGAGGCAGGGATGAGGAAGAGGGGTGAGATGAAGGGTTGATGGGGTCGGGTTGGGTGAAATACGTATTTCTGTCTTCATTGGTCGGGTGCATGGTTACGGTATCTGAATATGATTGTTTTGGGTAGGGCCAGTGTTGTTGGGATTGAACAGACTGTACGGATCGAAGTTCAGCTTTAGTACCGGTCAGTCCGCATACTAGCCAGACATCCAGGTCCAAGTACTCTGTACGGGTATGGGTACAAATGTTATTGCGCACCAAAATTGATCTCCCTATATGAGCTATTTCTGGACTTCAGCCAAAACGTTCCACGTCAGCAAAGAAAAATTCCAACCCACATGGTGACACAAAATTCTCAATTCAAGTAGGTATATATCAGTCAAACAATGGTGATGGAAAATTGAGAAATCTCACTACTCAGAGCAAGAATATTTGTAACCCTATGTTTATTAAAAGAGAGGGGGGAAACGTAAACGGTGATTCAAAGATACATACATCAATCATACGTGTACCATCTTATGACCTGTATTTTACTTCTCGGTGGAAAAACACGTTATTTACGTCTGTCCGGGTAGCCGAGGGCAACTTTAAAGGCAACCCATGGCAAGAGAGAGGCAACGTAGTGGTCCGTTTATAAGTCAGGGTCTCTCAAATTCAGGCCGGGGTTTTGGAGGTCATGAAAACAGTAAAATCCTCTCTCAAATATAAGCCGGTGGTGTCAAATATAAGCTGGGTCTATCTGGCGAGACGAGAAAGCACCAACTGAGAGGAACTCATTCACCTCACCCTCTACGTGTATTTGATTAACTTTTTCATTGAGTCACGTAGCATTGAAACTGGAAATGCATACACCACGAAAACAAAAAAAAGAAGCCTATATTGATGGAAAGCCGGGGCAAAAGGGACCTTAAAAGAAATATAAGCCAGGGTTTATGAACGGACCACTACAGTATCGGTCAAATCGCAGATCTATATATATTCTCCAACCTTTGTATCTACGGGTACGGGAATCTTGGCTCAGGACCAAAATCTAGGCTTATATCTAAACTTGATGGATGACATAGTTATGATGGCTAACATTGACCCACCCCTGACTCCGCCAATGCTATTTACCACTAACCGTATACTCTATAACATCGCTAAGGACGACGTAATTTATATGCATGTGATAATTCTAAACGCGAAGGGAAATTTAATAGTAGAATCCTGTTCCTTTAATCAAAAGAACTGTAGAATAGAAAGCAGGAGCATCTAAACTAATGTCCAAAGTTAGACATTACTAGTAGTACATGTATTAGTAATGGCAAGTAACAGCTTACCTAGATTGCACCGCCACCTCTGCCTACAGCTTACCCAGTCTAGGCTCAGAGTTTTTTTCTTTTTAAACATGTTTATTGACAAAAATTTCGCTGCTGCGATACGTTTCATTCAATGTCATACAATTTGTACAAAATAAATCAATTCAAACAGTTATTTGAGTTTATGTGAGTTATACATTCGACAAATACATTTCTACTGATAAGCTACTTATATGTTCTTGATAATCGATACCATAGACAATTTATCAACTTATTGCATATGCGAGATATGAAGGTAACATTCCTTCTTGCCCAGTAAAAGAGATACAATTCACAATGATTCCAAATATTCTGCGTTACATTTCACACACCTATCTGAACTCTGAATGATTAGATATTCATCATCCACCTGTCATTTTCCTTTAGGAATTGTTTTAAACTTTGGCCAGGGCTTTACTTTTTCTTGGGAAGGAAGACTGTTCCAAAGTCGGTTCCAAAGTAACGGGCCTATCGGAGTTGAGAGTCCCTTCAAACTGAGGGAAAGCCTCTCGCTCCGAACCGCAAAATGTCATTATAATCGCAGTAGGTGTCCAATCACTGACATAACATTCGTATCTGATCTAAGAGGCTCGGTTACCAGGAAATGAAGAACACCTAACAAATATGAAACTTTTAATCATACACATTCGACTTATTTCCATTGCTGGGGATTGGGAATGTTGTGCAACCACTCTTTCTCAAACATTGCCTAACACCAACACGTGTGCGTTGTTGACAATCTGCACCACGTATCCCATCAATAACACCAATGCACGAGGCTTCCGTCTCTATCCGCTCCTGGAAGCTAGGAGAGGCAAGAGCACAGTCCTTCCTAGCATTTTATAAGCGAGTGAGGATTAAAAAGTCACTCGGTGCAAAGTCTTCGCGACACACCCACGGACGCAGTTCCATAACATTAATATCAGGGAACACACCATGCGGCAAGAAGCTTATGTTTGATGGACATCTAGTTCCTAATTAAATGTCTGTCAGAATGAATAAGGCCAAAAGTGTATACATGTAATTTGTAAATACAAGGTTTCCTATATGCCTAGAGAAGATACCGCATCTTCACAGCATGTGTCTAATACATTATCACGACCAAATAAATAGTTTATCACAGACCCAATGAATAGTATTTGCAGGGAACAAAACAAAACGTGACGAATTAGACTAATTTAGTGTCATGAACTCGCCTTGTTGTCGCATTGAAATGACACAGACACACAAAAAGAAAAGAAGAAATGACACAACTTATTATTGTAAGGCAGCATTCATTCTAACCTTGGGGTGATAGGTAGTTCTAACCAACCAGTCACATAACACAGTCGGTACTGGTCACATTTCCCAGTGGAGTGAAATGTCCATTTGAAGCCGTGTCATTAAAGGCAGTTGTGGCTAGTCTATATACGTAATGGTAAGCTGTCTAGGTTATGAGGATGCTAAATTAGAGCTTGTCAGTCTGGCCATGACTTAATGTGCCGTAATCGCTCATGAATAATGCGAGTGTTAGTGAGCTAAATTTGCATACCTTTGCTCTCTTCCCTGGCATTCATCTAATTCCACCCAAGCCACGTCCAAACAATCATCCTTTGATAAGACCACGCCAAGACTCACACCCAAAGCCTCTCCCCACTTTTCATCCCGATCTTACTTAGCATTTAATTATGTAAATACTTGGAACAGGCTGTATTGAATTAGATTTTAGACTCCAGGTTCTTATTCAGGATTACCTAAGGTTCGCTAAGAGCAGAGCGTATGAATACTGCGTGAGATGCAATATTCTAAAGCGCTAGTCAGTCAATACGAAGGCTCAGGTATTGCGTATGGAGAGATACTATTAAGATGGATTTTGAACTCGAGGTTCTAAAATGGAGCGTCTTACGTATATGGCGTACGCAGCTTGCCAGACACACACGTCGGCCAACAACACTTGGTTTCAAATCTAAAAACCGATCTTACGTAAGGTAAACCAGAGAAGAAGTAAGCATAGGTATAATCTACACCTAGCCATTTTCCTGCCACACACATTATATTATGTAATTATTTAGAAGTATGAGGAGTTGATATTATCCCATAAAGGTAAATATGCGGATATGAAAACTGTTCTAATCGATTCGTTCAATAATTTTTGCGTTGACCTCTCTGATCCTAGACTGTCCAAGAAGCGTCACGGAAGGAAAATATATATAGTTCACTCCCGATTTTACTTGCTTAGTGAGAGCCTCTGAACCCACATGTTTCCAAGTGCAATACTTATAAATTGGACATGCGTTTAAGAAATACTTCACTCAAGTAGCCTACCCGGTGCATGAACACACACATGTAAGGTCGTCGATCTACGTTACTCAATACATAACTGGGACCATCGATCTCAGATGCTCACATGCTAGTAATAATGGTGTTGGTTAAGTTCTCCTTTTCGTGATCTACATTAATTTCGCGGACTGAGTGTTCCAACCAGAAATTAAGGAATTAAAGATTTATCTGAGGGAGTAACACTTAGCCTAGTCTTGGGTTGCAGGATTGCATATTGGATTATCAGTAAAGTAAGACCAAGAGGGAGATTTTCGGCAAAATCACACATAAGACAAAACAATGCATCAAACTTAAAAGAGCCTTGCTTCTCCCGACCCAATATTGCAGAGCAATATCTCAAAAGTTCTCCAAGATTCAGTCAATACGGGTCATTGACATATATACGCTAAATGAGATTACAATAATGCCGGTATATATATGAAATAGTTATACCTTGCACATCACACGTAATCCAATGAATGGTATATGGGCATATTTTGTCTAAGTCGTCTCTTGTCTAAATCGACCCATAACATATTGCTGACTGTGGGTGTACTTCCATTGCTTCACCGTAAAGTAACTGACTATTTGCTTAAGAATTGAGAAGCGATGTCATTAGTTTTTACCAGCGTCTTCACTAGTGACGGGCAATGTGTTGTTTAGATTGATATAAACCAGTCATCATTTAAATGAACCTGAAGCGGAATGATTATGATTAACAGTAGACACACAATTGCAAGGTATATGACAGTAATTGACTAATTCTCAGGATGAAAACTTATGTCCTAGTAGTATAAGAAAATTCTGACGGCCCCCGTTACCACAGTCGAATTTTCATCTTTTCACAAAGAACATTAATATATTTATTTTAATTCAGAAAACAAGGAAGTCTGTTTCTGAAGAAGCATGTCTTCAACGGGTACAAAAATGAGGTATTGTATTACTCATCTTAGAATGATAATCAATGTAATCCTTATATTCACGCACATAAGTTACAAGCGTCAGAACACACCGGCATTGATTTAATAACCATTCCAATGTACTACTAGGACGAATATAGATGTCTGATGTCTAACCATATATATGCATTTTGTACACGAATAACACAATCTAAAGATGGTATGCATGCATAAAGGGGAACATTAATACTTGAGCAATACTAACAGTTAAACTAACTGACATAGGACGTAAATGCTTGCAAGATAGCGTTACATGACTGAGACACTAAACTTACTTGTATGTTAGCGAGGAAGGGTAAACAAGTGACAGCAAAAACAGAAAATTGACAACGGCTTCCTCCGCCCTTCCTCGTGTACAATCGCATGTAGTTAGAGAAGAGATACCATGGAATGAACTATGGGAGGTCAACATACGTTAACTGTCGAATTACAAGAACCCAACTATACTTGTCATCACAGACTTGGCGATCTTGCAGACGCGAGTACTTAAACATAAAATGATACATGTGCTCCTTCATCTCCCCGACAACAGCAACCTTCCTCCCCCACCAACCTACCTGAACGCTCACCAGCCACAAGCGGCCAACACTGCCGCCGTCGCCACCGTCAGCAAATCGCCCCTTTCCAATGTCCTAATATCGCACCAAGACCGCGGTCAATCTCTAAGATAATGGACAGCGAGGAAGCTCGATTCCAGAGCCAACAAGATGTCCTGGTATGGATCCTTTTGAGAGGATATCTTTCCTAGAAATCACTGACCTAGATAAAGTGAAATGGCAACGCCGAGATGTGTATATGTATACGGCATGTCTGTGCAGGCCTCCCACTCCACTTGCTGCCTTACATGCACCGAGAGTAGGTTAGCATTCGAGCTCCCTCATTGGCCCATAGTGGTCATGTGATTGATTTGAGATCATGTGGATGAACCACCGTACGTGTCGATCAGATTGTCTTTTCCTGCGGAAGAAGGAAGACCAACCCAAGTTGGGACCACAACATGAGAGATAAAACAAACAAGGCCACCATGCCAGATTGACAATTACACACAAGGCATTCCCCGATAGTCAAATCCCGAGAGGTTACCTATATCGCATGTTACAAACGCTCTAAATAGAATACTCTCTGGTAGTGCTAAAAATACATTTTGATAAGAGTAATATTCTGGAGATTATATCAACGTGTTAAAGCCCAAACGCTATTTAGGAAACTATAATTTTTTTTTTGCGAATAGCAGAAACATTGTAATCTTCAGAGTATTTCTGCAGCATTATAATGATCGACATCATTATTTACCACCAGAAACATAAGAAAAGACAGTCAGTTTCTCTCTTACAAGGAGGCAGACATATTGGTGACTAACAGCGCCACTGGTGGTAATTGACATTAATTGATGACGTCACTGGCCCACTCTGTCTGATTGGTCCACCTACTCGGGACATATGTAAACAAACATTGCTTAGTTTGAAGTATTGATATATATAGGCCTATACATAATTACAGGATGTATTAACAGTGAGAGGAATTGTATATTAATACTATTACTTAAACAGATCATAAATACACGTTATTCACCCAAGAGACCCCCGATTTTAGTGTGCAACTCTCCCCCTGCTGCGCCGAAAGTAAACGCCACTAATGGCGGCGGCGGCGGCGGCGGCAATGTTTTGACACATTCACTCCTATCCCTTGCCTCATCCTGACCCTCCACAGCTTTAACACTTTCCCCAGCATTTGTTTATGGCATATTCAAGATCAAACGCAAATGCTCATCATTGGTTTATATAAGACAATGACTCCAATCAATTGAGAAAATATGTGACCACTCAGGCAAGGCAGGGGAAAGGCCTGCGCCTTGTTGTGGCCGGGTTGTGGGTATCATACGTCATCAGAGGTCACATGACTAACAACAATGGCGGCATCCATACAAGTTGTCTGCTATAATTAATTCCATGTAAAATAGCTCCCTATTACTTTAATAGATGATAATTACATAAAATACATAGGTGAGGTTTTTGGATACGATTTTCCCGCCTAGAATATGTATACATGATATCCTATGAAGTTTCGGCTTTAATATAATCTCGTTGCTTTAACCAACGAGTAAACATCAATATGTTCATGTATACTCGGTGCTTTAATATAAGATATTGTTCATAATTCCGAATTCTTATGTCAATATGAAATCCTTCGGCATCACTATTGCAAAGGTAAACAAAATAAGGAATTGTGCAAAAAATGTTTATATCAGAAAATGACAATTACCAGCAATTTCCTTGCCAATACTAGACTTAACAAGTGAATGTAAAGAAAGAAAAGCTTTTGGAGTGTCTAAGTTATCTTTTAAAAGATTAAAATGCAGATGGATATGTGTTACATACTATGATAAAATTAGGAACTAAAAATAGGCCGAGATATTCCACTTCTCAGAATGTTTTATGAGGGTACCTATATGGGAATCTGGGTATACATACATCCGCTATCCCTCTGAGGGGCACTAGTACTTCTATCAACTCAATAAATCAAGTGTATAATTCTATAAACTTGGAAGCATAATGCACTTCGCATACAAAACGTTTCATATGAACAAAATACCTCCCTGAAATGAAACGAGCGAACCATTCAGATCTTTTGCTGGACAATCTCAATCTAGTGGTCAAAATCATCACGCAAATGAATTAAGACTGCAGCACCAATTGCAGCAACACAATATTAACAACTGATCATTCCGTAATTGCAGAACAGGGAACAACACTACACCATCAAACTGGTCTAAGAGTAAACCATAATTGAGGAAATGGTTTCCGTTGACCCAGGGAGGTACCACCTTTCATCCACCCTCAACAACTTAGATTTCACCAATTTCATTTCCAGGTGGACATTCTTTCATCTTCTCATTGCTTGATCATATATATATCTATCTTCGCAAAATCCCCATAACCCGACTATCCACATTTGTATATCTTAGTCAGTTTCTAACATCAACAAGAATACATAGCCTATATGTAATCTTTCCTTTATAAGCATCCCCGAAAGCGAATCTGCGAAAAAGAGATACAGGGCCTTATATGATGGATAGGCCCTATATATTATCGCTTGTTGCATCTAGGGCAAAGGGTGAAAGGTTTTTGTGTAATTACAAGATAAAGTGTGACGTAGGGGATTCACAGGCAGCGTACCTGAATAGGGAAAAGCCATTGTGGGGCTGAATGGAAAAGAAATTCTTTTGAACAATTGTCGGACGGTTCAGGTATAGAAGGGAAACCACAGGTGGAATATCATCTCTGAGAGTCATTTGTAAAAAGACACATTTCCTCATTACATGACACACACACTGACTATGCACAATGATTTAGTCCAGGATTGAACAGAATCATTGTAATTGATAGATAATGTGAATTGTGTAACTGAAAAATGTCTTGAAAGATTCGAATGACTGTTTCTTCAATGATGTGGGTTTCATGTTCCACAATCGTAACTTATATGTTGTCATTTATGACGCACATTGTATTTGTTGTTGAGGATAATAATTTACGGACAGATTTAACGACCCTGAACAATAGCCGCATAATAATGTGTTTTAACATATAGGCTATGATTAAAATCATGATGTTGATTCAAACCACAAGGCGGAATAATATTGTACCTCTCTACTCTGCCATAATCTGTCATAGGTAGTATTGTGACGAGTAGTCCAAATCAAAACCTTATCTTTATATCTAACCAACACCCTTCCCCTCCTTCCTAGCCAGTGAAAAAGGGAATGGTGAAGAATACTATAAGGCGAAAAAGGCATGGTCAAAATGCATCGAATGGAGAAAGAGATCAGAGAGGGAAGCTTCAGTAGAAGCTCTTAGACAAGAGTAGTGACTTTCAAGAGTCAAGTTATAAATTCCCTGCCACATCGCTTTGCACCTATTATAATAGTATTCCCAGGCCACATGTCCCGGCATGAGAAACCCGGCTGACTGGTAGGCTAATCAATGGTGCTGCCACCTGGGAGGAAAAGACACACAGCCCTTCACACTAGGCGGTTGCTGAGGATTAATGGATTATTTTAATTTTATTTATAGACTCCGTGTTACACCATTCAATGGTAGCGGCACACCTTCAAACAATTGATATTTAGACAAACCTAAGGAACTATTTTAATCAAATCAAATTAAAATACCAGATAGTCCTATCACGGGGATATAAATGCACAGCTTTGCTGTCCTCGCACACAGCACCGAGAATGAGTCATATTTATTCTCGTTGCTCAGTCAAGGGACGAATATTTTGTCTAATATGGAAATACCCCCAGGTCGTATAGTTAAGATCATATTCTTTTCATAAAAGAAACTATTAAACTAAAAGGTAGATAAGAAGTGTCCCTTGGCATCATATTCCCAGGGGCTGAACAAACAAACATTTCATTCTTGAAATGAAAAGATCCATACACCGTTATATATACTTTTAGAGAGATAACTTAACTAAAGCTACCTAACAGTGGTCCTTCAAGA
The DNA here is from genome assembly GCA_942159475.1 of Sthenelais limicola. Taxonomy (NCBI): domain Eukaryota; kingdom Metazoa; phylum Annelida; class Polychaeta; order Phyllodocida; family Sigalionidae; genus Sthenelais; species Sthenelais limicola. Next base: position 80,475,753 of record OW804096.1, on the reverse strand, counting down.
AAATAGTATCAAAGCGAACAAAATCATGTTGGTATTTTGACATCTACCACCATTTTAACATCTACCTAAATATGCGGACCACGTGGAGTAACCTGGCAACAATTTGATAAACTTGGGGAAGACCGTTAAATTATTAATAAATTTATATAAATAATATAAATTATTAATAAATTATTACCAAACCACTTCGTTGAGAATAAAATCAACGCTCTTAAAGTGAAGCTATCGGTATAATGCCAAATTTAAACATGCCTAAAGGTAAATAATTATAGTTATAGCATATTTCCATATAGGCCCTTTTGCCCCAACGAGACTAATATCAGGTAACCCGTATAATCTGCACACATAAAATGAATTCATTACGAAATATCATCACACGCGAGCTGAAAGAGCTATCATAAAGGTAGAAGCCCCGCCCCTTTTCCTGCCCCAGATTTTTGTACTGAACGAAAATAAAAAACGAAAAGCTACATTATATATTATGTAGAGTACTACACAGAATCTTAGTACGAGCACATCGACGATCATATGATGGAAAATAGTGATCGAACAGGTTATCAGTGAAATTCCATATGTACAATCATCGATCTTTACGATTAACTACCAATATATTATGTTATACAATACCACTTTGCAGTAGGAACATCATGTTCGACAATAAATTGTCAGTTTCATAATCACACAGGACGAATTCCTGACCATTGAATTTATTTGAATAGTTAAATAAAGCACACATGGAATCCGAATATTTGTTAGATGATTCGCTATAACCTCAATCCAATGATGTGGGCAAAAAATGTGTTACGTATTCCCTCTGCCAAATCTAAGCGTTCCACCTTAACTCTTCGCGACTGAAGCCAGACCAGAAAGAGAATTCATAGATAGTGCTGGGGTGGAGTCCTACCTTCAATCAACCACAAACCAAGATCCTGTGGCACATATTCAACCATTCCGCCTACGGAGAGATGGACCATGACCTACAGATGCAGGGAGGCACACCACCGATAACCAACTCTTCCAAATGAAGATCTATGTCCTTCGTCGTGGGCTAAGTCTCACCAACGAGAATATACTCACAATATGATAATGTGTGTATATTACTTATAAATACATATAGACCATCGGGTAGCTCCTGCTACCTACACCCAATCCGATGGAATCAAATTATCTTTTGAGCGGGTATGTATGTATGTGTCAGATGAAAACCTTGTATTTTGTTTGAAGCGCAGACCACAGATTGAAGATTCATTCTAAACTCGTTGTTTGGAGGGAAACATTATCCGTCCTCAAACATCCAATAGTGAAACGGGATTAAAAAAAAAAGTTTAAGCACATAAGTTGCACTAGGCGACCTCGATTTTAATTTATCTAAATTTCGGCCTATCGAGTCCGCTCCTTAGCCCTCTATTCCAAGTACTACTCCTCTGTGGTTTGTTGATAAAGACGACATTGCAGCATCTTTATCAGCATTGATAAGCACAGTTTTGATTGGCGATCTTCTAATGGGGAACATGGAAAAGACTTGGGAGAACCTTCTACTCTAAGGGAGAACTGACTGTGTCTCTTCCCCACTGTTGTCATTACACAATAACATGATAATTTCATGAGAGAGGAAACGGGGAAATCGAGACAAAAGGATACGGTGGAAAGTGTTTTAAGGATACAAAAGGTAATGTTACACAAGGTCATCCTGTTTAACCTTTTATACTAGGATATGTAGGGAGGATGCATAATTCCGCAAACAGGGACAAATCCTAGTTTCGAGCGTACTCCTGATTTTAATCATCAATTGGACGCCAGTATGATCTTTTTTGCATCCCCAGTTTTCTCCCTTCGACCAACGAGAATATACTATATTCTCGTTCGTTGCTTCGACAGAGAAATAACTTGGGATCATATCCAATGACAGTAAAACACAAAAGCGTTTTATACCTGTCCCATTTGTAATCTTTTTGTTCTCATCTGGATTGGCATTCTATGTTAGGTCATAAAAAAGGAATGATCTCGCTTAAATTATACTTCTGTTTTAAAGAATACAAATAGAACACCATTTAAGCACATTCTCCACCAAAGCTTATTGCAGGTTCCATAAGGTGTCCCCTCTGTGTCATGAAAATGACTCCGCTTATTTTCCCCTTCGTTTTTATTTGTATATTCAAGGCTTTTTCATTTGTATGCAAGTCTGCCCTTGTACAATACTCCTAAATCTAGCTCAACATACATGTTACTCATACTTAGTTTGAAGGACAAAAACTCAGTGCAGCCTCTCGTGTTACCCAAAGGTTATTGGCTGAGTTCGAGCAAATACAACATGCCCTGCCTGGATGTGCATATGAACATGGTCCTTGACCGCGTTTTCTCTAACGTCAAACCTAGTACAAATGAAGAACAGGAGATAAACCTCTCACAGCTCTTCATATAAAAATCCTCATGCAAAGGTCTGTTTGAATAATGTGCATAGGAATGCCTGTAAGTGCCGGTCCATTGCGATATACACACGCGAAGTGCAGTGGGCTATTTTTTACATGCCTCTCAGCAATCTAACCCCCAAAGATTCGGTATGCCCAACTCCACCGTTCCAATGCCTGCATTCAATACAAAAGCATGGGAGAAGCTACCCCCTGCGAGCAGGCCTACCCTCCCCCGCCATATTTTGCTTACATGTCCTTTCAAGGATTCACCCGAGAATAAATAAAAGGAAATTCAATAAGTTTATACCAATACTTCATTTATATTTCTACCGAATGGAAGACTATCTAAACACTACGTCAGCATAGCTGTTCAAGAAAGAAGTAAACTCGCCCGGGATGGCGATAAAGGGACACACTGTCCATGCATAGATCTTTTTCATTAACCACATATTATTCTCCATTTGGATTATCAAGCCAGATCGCTGCCTGTGATACATAGTAATAGCCTAGGCGTTGCTCAAAACATGGCGGTCCTTTGAAAACAAGTCTACAGTTGGCTAGGGGCAGTTATCCATGTAAGCATTATTAACTAAATAACCATATGCCCATGGGCCATCAGAAAGTGTATCGAACTGTAATGAATTGAACATGTCACTTTATGATTAAAACAAGAAATCTCAATAACAAATAACAAGTCCATCACGTTTACTCAATGAGGTAACAACAATGCAAATGCAGTGATGGGTTGTCCAAACCTTAGTTCAGCCAACATCATTCTTTCTCATTCTCATTAAGTTAAGATTGGATTACAGTGTCACCTTGTTAGCCTTGCAATTTACGACAACTGAGGGCATCAATGATATTCATTGCCAGAAATGAGTGGAACTAACTCAAGCGAGTGGGTGGAGTAACTCGCGCTATTGCAGGAGTGGAGGTGCATGGGATTTGGGGGTAATATAAGTGGGTTTGCTGCAGGGGTCGTAGTATTCAAGTCACTAAAGCTAGGCACACATGATCACGTACCTAAGGTACAGTACGTGGTGGCAACTGGGGTCGAACCTATGAAAGATCATTTCACAAGGCCGCATCCAAGTTTGGAACTGGGAATGTCGCCTTTCCAAATTGCAAAAGCATTTAACAGGGTATGGAATCCCGCACCCCCCTTTCGATCCTGTTTCCCGTTTTTTTAACAAGCCCCATTTCCCGAATCCCGCCGTTTTTTCTATTTGAAATCCCAGTTTCCAGAAATTAACTAACCAAGGCGGGCCAAGTCTACCATTACGCTTACGAGCTTCCAAAACATGCTCATATTGATTGAATATGATCAGCCTTTCGCTGGATTCTTTTTCGTGACATATAATTGTGATAAGGTGTATAGCACAAGGACTAATAAGCGCGAGGACAGGTCTATATCGCCTAGGCAACTATTGAAGGTAGTTGTCAGATCAGCTAGATATAGATTAGCTACCTGTGCAGATAAAAACTTTCGCGGGCTTATGTTTCGCGGTCAACCATTTTAAAACATTTTTGCGGAGAAAATCGCGGTTAACCGTTTGATGCATCCTATCCTCGGGATCTATAGTATGTAGAAATCTATGGAGTTCTTGTATCAACAAATTTGCGCAGCACATATGAAAGAATGTGTCAATGTCGGTTCATATAACACCATTGCTAAAAAAAATAGTTGATTCACGATTAGAGAAAATATGTAGTCCGGGAGTATACCTCCCTGAAACTCTCAAGCTGAAACCTTTGTAACATTTGATATCCAAATATTTCTACTATTTTAAATTGATTCATCATTATCATTATTGACAGATATGACTAAAATGGAATTAAGGGGCGGGAAAATATTAGTTTCGCGAAGAAATCAGATTAAGTTAAAAAATCCTCAATTGTACTGTACTGGTGGGCACTAGCGGGCGAGCGCCTGTTTTATCCTCTGGTGGCATTGGAAAATATTTCGCGGAATTCAGCCCGCAAAAGTTTTTATTTGCATATTAGTAGTATGACATTGAACTTGTGATATTTAGTATGCGACCATTCACCGGCACACTTTTGGGACCCGATAATAACAAAAAATCTTCAGAAGGAAATGACACTTCTCTTCATTTCCAGCAAAATGCCTACAGTGGATCCAGCCTAAGTTGGACCTCGCATATTCATACCGCATCCACCCACTCAAACCCTCCCCACCAACCAGGAGGAGTGTGGGCCATGTTGTGGTGACCTAGGGTGGGTAGAATGACAACAGGCACCACGAGGCCCCATGTGTTGCACTCATCTACAAGCTAGCACACAGTGCCACTGGTATCTACATCTTTTTAACAAACAAAACAATTGCACTAACTAAGAGATTAATCCCTTACCTTGTCAGCCTACTACCTAAACTATTGCAGTAGTTCACATCCCAGATCTACCTCTTGATCACTTGGTGTTGATGCTGGATTCGCCAACTTTCAGGCAAGCAGCAGTTTTCTTAATCCATGAGTCTGCTGCTGGTGTACCTAATTTAGGGGTGACACCTTCGAAATATTCAGAAGCATTGTATATAAGCTGTCTAGCTTGACTGTTCAGAGGTTTCCCTCTTTTCAATGCTTCAGCCATTTTCGTTGAATAATTCCAATCAATCACAGGAGTATATAAATAAAAAATCCAGAAATAGGGTATACAAAATGTAATGTAAAATTCCCTAAAAAAGACTAGCTTTGAAGAATATTCACAGAGATGAAACTGTGGTACACACAAGCATGGAAGCAGAAGTGTGAATGACCATGTACTAAGACCAAGGAGAGATACTCCCAGGAAAATGAGGCAGCACATGGTTATTTCTTGTCTGCCTTGCTTTTTTGAAATATTCACCTTTATTAAAATCTCTCTCCCAATATTTCTCATAAAATGCACTAGCCATGAGCTATAATTACTATATCATGATATCATATTCATAAAGAAATCATATTTGGATAAGGATTTAAATACATTATTTTATATTTTTAATTTGTAAAAGAATCTCATAGTCAGGGATCTCCCTTCAGAGCCCATGTTGGAATTCTTTCATTCCACAAAATGTTGTGGTATGGTTAGCTATGGTTTGGCTATCAGTAGACTGATAGAACAGGCCAAATATCACAGATTGGGGTGTAGAACTGTCAACAAAGCTATCAAGAAGGTAGTAAAAAGGCCTTTCAGAGAATTCTTTATGAAGGCAGAGGTTAAAGTCTTGTCAAATGATACAAGATCATAGGGACACACTATGCCTGCTTGCAAGGGAGTGACAAATGACCAACAGACGGTTTAGGCACCACATCACCCTAGTGTATAGTCTATTCAGAATCCCCTGCTTGTCCCCAGATCAAACTTTAATTTTCTATGAAAGTTATTGCAACACAATTGAATTATAATTTGCTCCAAGGAAAATCGCCCCTATCAGCCAAGCACATGTCATTGTTTGTTATTGCTAACATGTGGCCCCTGTGAGTGACACACACTCACAGCCAGGCATTGGCTCAATGTAGGTCGCCTGAGCCCTCTGCCCCTCCTCCCGCTATAATGAGGACCAACTTAGACTGGATGCACTGTAAGAGAAAACTATTTCCTATTTAGCCGTGACGCCAGAACTCTCAGTGTGCCCAACAACCAAAACATGACTGCTTTGGTGAGCGATGAGAGTAAAAAAAGTGACTTTTTCGCCATTCCCCACCCTTTTAATGCCTGAACACTTCTCTCTTGCCTTTCCTGCGTCTCCCATGGGTTGTTCACTGATGTCGAAATGTACACTAGATGACCTCACTGCCTCATTGACCAATCACGAGCTCGGATAGGCTCTGCCACAGCCTGTCGGATGGGACATGGCAGGAAACAAACATGCTGATCAGCGCCTAATTTCATCCACCCGGTGTATGCCTCTCGTATAATTCTATTCATGTTATACAAGAATACAGTGAACTACCAACACTGCAACACAGCATACTAAGGGGGTGGTCGGGGACGGCAAATATGACAAGCACCTATTTGATTTCAAGAGAGCATCATCACCATCTAGGTAGAGATATGTGTGCATGCGTAGGGGTGTGTGTGTGTGGGGGGGGGGGGGGGGGGCAAAATGAAAGGCCTTCTCTCCAAATGTCCCACATAAAATGAAAAAAATCCCAGTACACGCTACGAATTACTTCTTTACGCGGCCCCTCTCCTATGGACAATTATCCAGAAACTATTCCCCAAAGCTAGAATCAAAACAGCTTTGATCTTCAACGTTCTCTCGTACTCATGGATTGTGTTCTACACACATCTACTACATATTCATAATTAGTGTTACGTAATGATGATATATGCCTTAGTTATGTGTGTTATACGTAAACTAAATTGGGGCAACGATTGAGCCATTTACATTTGGCCGCAGAATGTCGGACAATAATCCCGTAGCTTAATTCATGTTGACTAAATGTAATAGACCCCTCCCTCCGTGTTTATGACCTTCCACCTCCGGCGTTGGGGCCATAGTACATGATGTCTCGCGGCTTCAGTTGCTCTGGATGTATTTCCTTAATATATGCAGCATGTGTGAGCAGGTATATGAGCCTTTATTTGCACCAATATGTACCAGGAAGCCACATTTTAACTGTGAAATAATGTCATTCATCATTTACATACGGATACCTTTTATCAACAATAATTTAAGCATATTATTTTCAGAAACAACATATTATTTAATCAGGTTGTTATACGTGACATGTATGGCCTCGATGGCAGGGTCGGGATTCCTCCCGGTCGGTCTGCCAACCCCCGCCCCCCTTTTCACTGAGTAAAGCCTACACATAGTAACTAATATAGCTTAGAACTCAAGTCTAGACTCTTCCTCGAAGCCCTACGCCAGTGCCTTACATGTATGTCATATTGGACACAGGGCAATGAACACAGTAAATCAGGTGGAAGGAATTGGATCCAGCTGAAGAGGGAGAGAATATAGGGGCGCGAGTCTGGGTTACATCCTAGAATTCTAAGAATACATGATAGAGTGTTATTTAATAATATTGAACTGTGCAAACCACCCTCACCCTCACCCCCATCCCCTGCCCCCCGCCCCCAATTCGGAACCAATCCGAAGGTTCAGAATGGAATAGCAAGTTACAGTTAGTGGAAAGAACCATTGCAAACATGACAGCATAATGCGCTGAATATGAGTAGCTACCTCGAAATGAATGAATGAATGCAAGAAACGAATGTACATGTGTATACATATTTTGTATGATACATGTATACACATACACTACAATGGTTATACAGCACCCATTTCAATTATTTAGAACGAAACAGCAGGTATGTTGTTATGATTGCCCCACACTTGTATATATTAATTCACAGTTCCAGGCTTATCACTCTCAGCAGCTCGGCAATGATGTGAGCGATGGTGACGGAGCAGGGAAGACTTATGCCTGCCTAGAACTAGGTGACAGGGGTTGGTGGTAGGTGAGATGCATGTATAATGTATCCATGGATGATTAGCCGCCGATAATGACATTTCCAGCCGGGAATCACCAGTGGTGTTCTAATATTAACATACAAAGAAGTGGCTGTTTCTCGGAAAGACCTTAGAGTAATATGGAAAGGCGCATTAAGCTCATACAATACTTCGCGAATCAAGGGAGCAGATTGTCCCACGCATGAGCTAGTGAAGGGGGGGTGTAACATGTAGTAGAAACAAAGAAGTTGCTCTTTTGGGCGAAGTGATTCCTAAGACTTTTGTCTTGCTACATAAATTTCGCGGGTGGTCAGTACTCACAATGGTTACCATAGAGTTGCGTGTGATGGTTGCTATGGTGACGTTCCCTGTCATGGTCTGGGTGACGGTACATGTTGACAACACTAGCGTCGGTGGTTAAATGGTAATCCTTGAGTGTCCCAACGGGCCTAATCACTCCAAGATCCCAGAGTGCCAGAGTGAATGACCGAGAAGTACAGTCACGGGAGAGAGATAATTTATTTTAATTCATTGTAAAAATGAATGCAAGAGTGTCTCCAACTCATGGATCAAGTCTTATTCTTCTATGCCAAAAAATGCAAGTATATTTTTCTTCCTTTTTAAAAGAAATGTAGCCGGCTATTTCAGTACCAGTAAACAATAATATCCACACATCCCATAGAGCCGGGTATTCCACACAGCTTGAGAGAAGGATAACGCAGGGAAAAGTGGCTCCGGTAAACAAGCAGTGTCTGTGGCTGGAGTCACCTCAATAGTGAGTTAGGGGGTGATTGAGAGGGAGTAGGAAAAGAAGCCCAGAGATGATCAGGCCGTCCTACTCCTGGACACTGAGGATTAGCAGAGATGGTCACAAGTAATGAGGATAAATAAATGGCGACAGGAGGGAAGACACCGACAGAGAGGCCTAAGGGGGACGCTCCTCTAAGGTCGGTAAACCAGAAGTCAGGAGGCAGTATCCAGTATCTATTGCCTCTTATCCAAACCCCTGAAGATGTCTTGCTCCAAGAGTTTCCGCAGATTTAGTACTAGCTCTGGTACACCCACTCCCGGTCTCTCCAGGCAGGAAGGAAGTAGAGTAGTAGTTGGAACACGGGAGAGGAGTGGTTGGCGGTCAGCGCCGACGCTCATGACGCTCCAAGTGATGCGGCGTATTACTACTCACTCCCACTCTCCCTCACCATCCAACTTCAGTTTCACTCTCTGACCAGGCTCTCTCCCTCTCTGACACCATCTCGCTCAGTCTCTCGCCTTTCATTCAGTTCCTCTTGTTTTCCCGCATCCCTCACACTAGCGCTAACGTCAACAACAGTCCCAGTCCATTGTACTGCTGCGGCTTGCAGATCTTACGCTAACATGAGTGTTTATCAACAGCTAGAAAATAATATTGAACACACGCTACCTGGCAAGATTGAAGTATAGATTAAGAATAGCAAAAGTATATTTTTAAAAAAACCCACTAAAATAATGAACTAAAAAAGCCACTAGGAAATTTCATCATATTTTTTGTTCGATCCTGAAAGAACATCAAGTGTTACAGGGCAATGCTTTTTGATTTAACAACAAAAGGAGAGGTTTCCACTGATCAAAGGAAGCGCCACAGTCTTTCTTTCATCCGGCATGCCAAGGTTTAAAAAGTTGAGTGAGGCAGCAAGTCGAGGAGAGAAAATCGATATGAAAATGTTGGGTGTGAGGAAATGGAACACAAGAAACTAGTGGTGTCTGGAAGAATTATTGCCACAATATTGCCCTCTCCCTGAATTATATAATCGAAACCTTCATAAAATGAAGTCGGAGTCAAAAATCATATGAAAAACACATACAAATACCCCGCTTATTATGAAATAATTTCCTATGCTATGTCACATATTAATATATACCTGAATGGGCGATGGGGTGGGGTGTTCTAGGGTTAATCTCAAGTTAAATTCACTTCGTTCAGCAAGAAAATTCAAAAGTGATGCTTACGCACAGCTGTATATTATTTTGGAAAAATTAAAGAAGAAAGTCGTAGTTTCATTCGAAACTTGTTCATCATCTAAACCACCATCAAATCCATATTTTGTTTTGACCACTTACTCCCGAATCATACTTTGGTATCATACTTTGGTATCAATTTCGTGGCATACTCGATTATTTAAACAGAGTAAAACCGTCGCGTTATTACATGAACATTTTGTAATATTATGTCAACCGGGTATTACATTACATTTGTCGCGTACTATCCCCGAAACATTCAAGGACAGTCACAAGAGCAGATGATATAATATCCTGAAGAAAGGAAGAAGAATGGAGACTTTGTAATGGCAATTGTTATCGACTCTACAACGTCATACAACTGGGATTATGAAGGAAAAAAACAGCTTTTACGAACACAGACAACGTACAATACGTGGGATCCTCACATGAATGGAAGTGGTGATGAAAACTCCAACGTGTGTAGCCTAGAGCAGGACTGGCTGCCTTACGTGCGGGGGGGGGGGGGGGCTCGAATTAATATACTTCTTTATAAAACTGACCCAATCAACTACCGTATACACTTCTGTAACCATCGCATTAATAGTCACGTTTTCAACATGTATTTATAGGGCTAATGACTAAATGTTCGCCCTATGAACGTCCTAACAAATATGAGACTGGCAATATAAATATTCCACTAAGAACACGTTCAGCTATACTAATAATACACAAGAGAGGAATGAGGCTGACGGAGTGTTGGATTTTTTTTACCAACACAACGTTAGCTAATAGGTTGGGTGTTTATACATTGGTAAAGAGGGATATGTTTTCAATTTAGGCCAAAAAAAGGCAGGGAGGGGAATGTTTTTCTATGTAGGGGGTTGGTGGTGGGGGTAATCGGAAACACACCTATTTTTGGCGGCCTTATTGATTTGACCAGTGAAAATTAAGTATTATTCTATTACTTGGACATGAAACTAAGTACAATTACATTAAGTTATATTTCGATTTCATTCATGATATATCCTAAGTATTATTCTATTACTTGGTCATGAAACTATGTACAATTACATTAAGTTATATTTCGATTTCACTCATGATATATCCTTGTGGCATTTAAATGTGGGCATATATAGAATAGTCAATCAGAAAGTCAATCAAAAAGTCAGAAATGTCATTTGTTAAGTCAGAATAGTCAATCAGAAAGTCGAAATAGTCAATCAAAGTCAATCAGAAAGTTAGAAAAGTCAATCAGAAAGTCAGAAGTCAATCAGAAAGTCGAAATAGTCAATCAAAAAGTCAGAAAAGTCAATCAAAAAGTCAAAATAGTCAATCAGAAAAGTCAATAAAAATGTCAATCGAAAGTCAGAATAGTCAATCGAAAAGTCAAAATAGTCAATCGAAAACTCAAAATAGTCAATCAAAAAGTCAAAATAGTCAATCAAAAAGTTATTTTAATCATTTTAATTCGAAATAGTCAAACAAAAAGTCAGAAATAGTGAATTGAAAAGTCAAAATAGGCGATTGAAAAGTCAAAATAGTCAATCGTAAAGTCAGAAAAGTCAATCATAATGTCGAAATAGTCAATCAAAAAGTCAATCGTTAAGTCAGAATAGTCAACCATTAAGTCAGAACAGTCAATCAGAAAGTCGAAATAGTCAATTGAAAAATCAGAATTGTCAATCAAAAAGTCAATGGCATTTTGCGGTTAGGAGCAAGACCCTAGAGAAGGCAGATGGGAAAAAAATGATAAAAATAATTTCTGTCCTAATGGGATTTTAATGACATTTGCGGTTCGGAGCATTTCAATGGCATTTTGCGGTTCGGAGCAAGACCCTAGACAATGTAGATGGAAAAAGAATGAAAAAAAAAATTGTCCTAATGGGATTATTAGGAGGGATGGAGGAGGAGGAGGAGGAGGAGGGATGGAGGAGGGGGAGGGATGGAGGAGGAGGAGGAGGAGGGTGCAAGGTCAGATGAGTGCAAGGTTAGGGTTGGTCTCCTTCCTCCACAGTGGGACCACATCACATGGGTTTAATGTATAAAATATTATCTTGGCTTGTGTTATGTAACATTACGTAACATTGTGTAACCTCATTATATTTATATTATTATTAATTATCACCTATTATCACATTACTTTAAATCGCTAATTATACTTAACTAGCTAGGACTGTGCAAGTCTACTTATACATGCTAGGCCATGGATATTACGTAAGGGCTCCGCCCACTCATTATTATGCATGTAACCTCCTGGAGGAGCCTGTAGTTGAGATTACCATTAAACAGTTGCTTCGTTCTTCTCATGAAGTTCAGACGTTCGTTAGACTTCTTATGTTAAGGAGAATATATTTCACACGACTTATTTTTGTACATCCTTTAATTTACAAAGTTTGACATCTGGACTGTGGACATCTGGAGTTTATGAGTTTGTGGTTACACTGGGGAAACACCACCTGAGCTGAGCTGGCCCTGGGCTTGCTGGCCTGTCTGGCCTGGTCTGGCCTGTCTCTGATCTGATAAGGGGTAAAGGGCCGGCCTCTGATCTGATAAGGGGTAAAGTTCTTAGTCAGGTGATGATTGCCCTAATGAGTTTCTCTGATGTGACCCATTGTGCCGAAAACAGAAATAGGAAACACTCTTGAGTTATAATCTGAAATGCTATGCCAATAGGTAAACGTCCGAAACTTTTCTCTAGGTTAAGGAATAGAATAGGAAAGGCAGGAAAAGGGAAAAGGGGGCGAAAAAGTGGCTCAAACAGTCAGGGGCCACGTTTGTCAGTAATAGATGTATTTTCAAATCGTATCTAGATGTAAAAGCTAACGCTAATAATACCGATGACTAATGATATATATGTAGGGCCTCTGCTACCTTACAGAACAATATTAAAATGATTTGAAGACAAACATCAATTGATGACAAAAAAAACCATCAGTTTTGGAGAAAATACCCTTTTAAGCGACATTTGGCTATAAATGGCGATATAATTTGGGGGAAATTTCCCAAAATACTGATTTTAGTACATCTAATCCAGACTTGCATCCCCCCGCCCCCCCCCCCTTTTTTTATGCCGGTGACATTACTGCAGCAGCCGCAGAGGAAATGGCGTCTAAAAACTTGCCATGAGCACCGGTTAGCAGTAAATACTGCATTGCTTACAAATCACTACTATTTTTATCAATTCAATCAAACGCTTATCTTCCATCCAAAACTAATGATTGCCAGCTTTTTTTAAAAAAGCGGCTACTATAATGCATAACCTTCATTTAGGTCTGCCTCGGTCTAGCTTTTAGGATACCGTCAAAAACATCACGCCATGCCATGGCACAGGGAATTCTATGTTGACGTAACAAGTGTCATTTAAATGCCAGCCAATACGTGATAGCATGTGAATGGCAGTTATCTCCCGTCCGGCATCCAGTCCTGCAAAGCAAATGTTGAAGACGAGAATATATCACTTCTCCACCGGCCACACTCAACCTTGCAATGCCACAGGTCTCAACACAAGGTAGCATCGCCCAAATTTACAGCCAGAACAAATCGCAATACAAACGATCCGGAGGGAGAAATGAAATTCACATGAAAGCAAGAAGATACGGGGACTCAACTTTTTCTTCGTACCCAGTTTTCGGAAAGAAAATTAGAACAGAAATGGGAGAAAGGGAATACGGCTTATCCCCTTGAAACGAACAGGTTTCGACCTTCTTTCCATAATCAGGCCACTTTAGCTTGAATCAACTTGAGCTGTCCTTTAAAAGGAAGGGTCCGTGATGGAGGGAAGACAAACAAGTAAATGTCACTTCCTCTAATGACGAGGGATGCGGGCCCAACATGGCAATCAATGCCGTATTGCTTTCACTGGCATAATCCTAGCTGCTAATAAGCCCTTTACAGACACAGGCCCGCGTGAGGTTTACCTGGATAGTACTATCACTGAACTTTACGGCAGCGCCACTTTTTCTGTTTAATTATTCCTCCCAGACTCTTTAAATCACTAGGTTGTGGCCCTTATTTCATGTACACCCAGGTGGGAAAACAAGCGAAATGTAGTGTATGTAGTTTAAGCAACGAGATTATATAGTGTTAAATATAATCTCGTTGGTTTAAGCAACTCCTTAACATCGATAATTGCAATTAATAAGTCAAATGTAAATGGCACTCATGAAAGTAAGTCCTTACCCGCTCTGTGATATCGCGATTGATGGCCAGGAAACTTACCTGAAAAGAGGAAAGATAAAACATTAAAATCAGAGAAGCAGAACCAATTAAAACATGACATAGCAATAGACCCACTTAAAAGTTGTGATCCTTCTTGATAAAATACCAATACCAATCTGAATCACAGGGAGCTAACGGCTACCAGTAAAGGACTGACATTGAGGGGCTGCTGGAGCACTGTTGGGGGCATAATCCCAAGGCGAAGCTGGGGTATTATATAACATGCATCAGCCAGCACAAATCACAATACACTAAAGATCGGGTGGAGAAATCAATACATAATCCCGAGGCGAAGTCGGGGTCGGACAGCGGGTCGGAAATTAATCAATTGAGTCCCTGCCTGAGGTCGTTATAGCTCCAAGACAGTTCAATGCAATGACGAATGTCCCTTATACAGACATCAAAACATGCACAACAATAGTATAACATAAGTTTCTTCCAAAAGATATAAATCAATTTTATAATTTTTAGAGACTAACCGTAGGTAGTTGAATTAAAATTTAATTTTCATGAGCAACACATAGGGTTGCGGGAGTAAATAGTGTGTGTGTGTGTGGGGAGGGGGGGATAATGAACGTCTTATGCATGGATTTACGCAAAAGGTGTAATGAGCTAATATTATTCAGACAGAACGCAATGGTTAATCTTGAGGGAAGGGACAAGGCATTTCCACGATTGTTAGTACTATTGTTACTGCCAAAACTAGTGGCAGTATCCAATTTGAGAAGCGGTTTGACCACACCCATCGATACAACATAATTTTAACATCTAATCGATAGAATTACTAGTGAGCTGTGAGACCAATACTTGCCGATAAGCGGTGGCAAAGTTGAGACTCACGCACAAGTTGAAAGTTTTCCCCTCCCGGTGAGTGAGTGAGTGAGTGAGTGAGTGAGTGAGTGAGTGAGTGAGTGAGTGAGTGAGTGAGTGAGTGAGTAAATACTAGTAATTGATTAAAATGATTCAAAATAAGGGTTTGCACCTTAATTGCTATTGTTAACTGAGTTGCATATAATATACACCTTTTTCTTACTAAAAATCTTTGTTCAATAGTAGTGATAGAACCAAATATTGTGGGAGGAAGATCGGGCGCCTCAAAAACCATGGCCTTATGTTGGCGCTTTATTTATTTAATCGTCGCTCACACTGTCACAGTTATGTGTTGTACGACCAAGCTCTACTAATCACATCTGGTATCCCCACGTCTTCATTCTCTCCCATCTTTTTAATCCAGCATATGATATAGGCGCCATATATATTTTCATTTTACTGTTCGCTCCTCCAATAACGCCCGACATTCAATTCATAATAGATAGCAGGAGATTAAACGACGGGCTTGAGATGGAAATTTTAATACTTTCAGAATGAGAACCATAACACTTTCATCTCCTACATACCATGTCTGTTTTTAGTTGCATAGAGACAAGACGAGAACTTCTTGTTAGGAGACTGCCGCCCTTCAGCGCATGATCTTGCTGGAAAATCGTCGTAGTTGAAATGATTTTCATGCCGAGGGTAGGACCTTTCATTATATTGGTGATGCACCCACATCATCGGTGTTCATACAATACTTCCTTCTTGCCTATATGGATCCTTTACACAAGAAATATCGGTATCCCAAGGGCAGATACCCGGGAGATGAAATTCCAAATAATTTAAGATTTCTCCCTTGATCAGTGATATACCTATAATTCCTGGATGATATGAAGTCTTTAATATTCTTGCGGTGTTCAATTAAAAAATACCGCACCGTCTGTTCTTTTAGTCCTTAATAAAGGCCTCTTTCATAATGCTGCGCTATATAAAAGAGTTTTTATGTATGAAGAGCAACTCAAGAGACCGCCTGCTTGGGAATGGGTAAAATATTCCACACCGAACGGGCGAATTTAATAAGAGATGCGGGCGCCCAACGCAAGTCTCTTATTTCAGTAATAATGGTCTTGCCTTCATCATGTGATCACAGAAGCGGCTATGATCAGTAGACTATAGAATGTGCTCTATTGCGTCTAAATAGGCTCTATATAGTAGCTCGTATCACTCTCCCTCCATCTACTGTCCCGACTTGTAAAAAATCTAGGACTCTCTTTTAACACCAACAACCCACAGGCCTTTCCCGTCTTCGGAGAATTCAATGTGTTTTATCATTTAGGGGTGACGTACAAGCTAAGGGGGTTACACTTCGGAGACTGAACAACAATATAATATGATGTTTCATATGCTGACCGCCTTCCTCTGTTCCTGATCGGCAGTATCCTTTTCAAAGCTCCATCCGATACTAAACACTAGCAGAAGACATAATATAAAGGATACAAACAGACCCGTCTAAATATCATACTTAAGAATGGCGCCATACAAACAGAAGTCTAAAAGAGTCCGCGATGCGTATGTATACACAGAGCAGTCATGTGCCCCCAAAGATGATCTAATCTCAGTTCACTGTTATTTAGGTTATTTTGGAATACGAATATCTGAGGCTATGGTGGGGAAGAATGGATGGCCGGGTCCAATCAAAGTCAGGTATCAAAATTAAAATTCAGAGCAGGGGTTTCAACCGATAACAAGTACTCCACATAAAACAACACAGCGTTCAGAAAGGTCACGTCCAGTTTCAGGTAGCCTTTTCCTGGCGCATCTCAGGGACCTTGGGAGGCAATAGATGTGTAATCAGTTGCAATTGGAGGAGCGCCTTTACTTGATGAACCAATTCTTCAAAATTGAATCATTAACCATCCGTAACGAGACTGAATCCCAATGAGTTCATTGCAGAACCATAATAGTCCGACGGCCCGTCCCTTCCAACGTTCCGCGTTGACAACTCGTTGAACAAGAACTAAACACACCAATATATCCCTAAGATTGTAAATTAGTGGTGCTTCCAAGTACTCCCTCTAAGTAGAAGGTAATTTCCTCGGTTACTAGGACGATGGACAGCTTTTGTAGAACAGGTACGATATAATTGCATGAATAGGTGTTGGAGGCTTCCTTGTTGTCACCTATCACAGTGGGTTACTTGCAAACCACTGCTGGAAGGGAGGAGGAGGAGGATAAGTTACGATGAAAAACAGCCATGTACTTGATCACCCTTTACCCTAGTTTACATACCGGGCTCCTGTCACTCGACCCCAACTGGATCTTCCATGTCTGCACTAAGCTACCCGCCCACCTACAGTTATCCGGATCCCATGTATGCCACTACTACCTCCACCACTATGGGTAAAAGCTTCCATACATATGACATCATTCACTAGAAATTAATCACTCGCATGCAGGCATTGTGTTGTGTCCACCCGCTGACACTAAAAAAATAGTTTGGTCGGTTGCTTCGGGGAGTTGTGTACCCACGATATTCTGACTGCATCTGAGTCTCGAGTTCATAGATGGGACGCTTAGCCTCAGTCAGACACATTTTTATATACTTTTTGTGCTTCTTCCACGACTGGATGGCTGCAGCGTGGAGAAAACTAACAGTACAGGGGGAAGGGGGCAAGCCACCGTTCTGCACGACATCATGGAAGTCAATGTCGGGATATACCAGCCGTTAATACATAATACACATTTTGAAATTATATTTGTGATAAATGCTCAGTCACACCAGCAGTTTTTGTAATCATATTTATTCATAACAAAGATAATCTAGGTCAGAGGTCGAGGACAGATTACGTGAACTGATTGGGGCGTTGGTTGAGGAAGCTGAACAGATAACGAGAAATGGACTATTCATCCTATTTCGGAAGCTCCATTCGGCATCACACACCATTTTGCATTAATTACATACATTCGGCAGCTATTTCAAATTCACTTATTTCACTTTTATATTTCAGTAGCACAGTTCAGCAGCTAGATCTTTCGGCATTTATACTTTAGGATTCGTCTTACAACAATATATAAATTATTACTCTACATGTAAAACATATATTTACTGCATCATACTATTTTTAATATGTAACTGGCAGCACACTTCTGACAGATTGTTCATTGCATATTTATCAAACTCGCGCACGAAATAAGAGTTATACATTCTATTAGCTGCATGCAGCACCGTATCTTAAATATCTTCCCAAGGCAAGTGAAATTGTAAAAATATATATATAAAAAAATGTATTTCCTTAGGTTACTTGTGGTTTGGCCAACACGAAATGAACACACCATGAGAAAATCGCCTGAGCACTAGTAATGTGATATTAAAGCGAGGGACTAGTAACCCTTATCAAAACAAAGAAATATTACATTCCCCATTTAGCACACTCTCATCTCGTGTTATCAAACACAATACAGGAGGGGCTGGTTTATATCGAATCTATAACAACAGAATCGTTAACGTTCTTACACACACTTATGCCTCCCCCCCCCCCCCATGTCCCTCCTCGGCTTCCTAAACCCCACCCCCATCTTTCCGCACCGTCCCTTAGTTTCCAGCTTTCTCTCGATAAACCCTTGCTTTCTAGTCGGCAAAGTTGACTGGGTACACATTTTTGCTTGACTAGATTCAGGCACAGCTCAGTTTTGCCTGCCAGTTTGATAATTCTCCCATTACATCCCTGAGCAACTTCCACAAACATAGGACTAAGCCAGAAATCATCAACATGAAATAATTTCACAGGCCGTCCCATCCCTTGCTCTTCTCCCCACATAACCTTCCCCCTCCATCATCAACATAACCCCGCACATCGCCCCCGACTGAATAATCTACTCCAAACCTTCTAACCTGTCTTATGTTCCCCAACTGCTCCCCAACTTTGCCGCATCTACGAGAGGCGGCAAAGGTTTCGTGGCCCTGAAAGAAACTTCCAGCGAAATTTGCCACTGCCATCGAGCGGCAATGTTCTGATCAATGTTTTGCCAGGCAGTTCTCGCTAAAATTGGGCGGCAGAAAATCCATTCTAGCCTTTGCGAAAAGCAGACACATAAAGCTCGGAGGCAAACTTTTCAAGTTAATGTCATGAAATGCCTCCTCAAAATGCTCACTCATATTGCATTGTCTATTGATTTATCCGTTTTTAATACCAGCCTGCCCCTCGCGACTGTAACGCACTGTGACGGAGTCAGCTTTAGTACTTATCCTATCCTCGATTATTCCCCTACAATCTCACATCAGCTGTCCGCCCACTGTCGACAGTTCAAGATATTTTATTCATCATTTTCACCGCAAAGGTCTTTAAATATTTTCTCATGGATTTTCCACTCTTTACAAAAAAGTGGAATTGTATCATGCAGTGGAACTGTGATAATCTAATATTACGCTGTATTACATCAGTGACCCCGTGTATAAGTGCATGTGACAGACCTAGAGGTATAGATAGAACGGTCAGGGGGTAACATTTAATACCAGAGTCATATCATGTCAGATACCGAGGGCATCGGGATTCTGATCTCAGCTCCTGCACATTCTCAAATAAAATAGGAAATGTCCAGCATAATAGAAACTAGAACCCCCCCCCCCCCCCCCCCCGCCCACTCACTAATTTTTTGTTTATGTAAAGACGAATAGCTTTATTGACAAGTTTAAATTACATGACACATACAGTACTCATTTTCACACAGAGGATGGGCAATAGTTGTGAATTGTCACCAATGCTGTATTCAAGCCCACTCACTAAATGGTTTTACAATGGTTGAGAAGAAAACTAAAGCCGGTTAGCCCGCGAGAAACTATCCACAACGTATAAAATGTTTCCCAAATCTTAAGTCACAAAGGAAAATATCAAAACAAGGAAACATGAGAGGAATGTTGAGCAGAAAATAGTATTAAAATGTACACCATGCTCTAAGCCTAACAGCGAATCATTGCAGGTTGAATCACAGAAAATTGTGATGACATGTGACGTCATCAAGACATGTGACGTCATCAAGACAATGAGAATGGCATTGGTGAATTCTCTATGGCTCTATAGGGAGACTCCCTTTGTACAGCAATCTAAAGAGACTGAGAGTATCAAACTCCAACTAAGCTCAACATACCGGGGCTAAGTTTAATACCATTCGTTGGTTGCAGATTCGCCTGGGAGTTGTCAGGCCCGAATGTATACGCCTACCATTAATATTCTGTCAATGCACCATACTTTAGCAAAATTTCAGCACCATCGGACTTGGGTTTGGTCATGTTTTTACCACGAATTTCAGAAGGAGAAGTAGGAGAGACAGGTGGAAGTCCTCCATCATTAACATTGTTGAGTAGGCAATGGGATTTGATTCCTGCCAGGCGCCGAATATGAATAGGCTAATAGGCAGTAACAGGCAGTGGGGCATTTTTATGTGGTTCTCTACACTTATCGCTTCCAACGCTAAAGATCCTACCGAGCGTTTCAAAATGCTTCAAGCATAAATGAAAATGGGTCGGGGGAGTGGTTATTCCGGCATGCAACAATAGTCTGGAAGACCAAAACTGGTGGCAATAAAACCAATAATTATACGTGTAATGAGCAAAATGAGATGAATGGATCACCAGACATTATGGTTTATCAGTATTTTAAAAGTGCTGAAAAGAAATAGAACACTGCCAAGATCTTAGCAAGTGAATGTTTTAAAGACTAAAAGGCTTTTGAAGTGTCCATCAGCGACATTATGTGTGAACAATGTAAGTTCAGTCTGAATGTAATAATGTTACTAGATTCACTCGAACAGAGGACTGGGGGAGAGAGAGAGGGGGGGGGGGGAGCAGCTGAAGGGGGGGGGGGGGGGGAGCAGGAGAGACAGGGAGGGGAGAGAAGAGAATATAGGATGGTACTGCACATTCTTTACTCTTGACGATCTGGCATTTCTTTTCTCAGCTGATCTTTCCCTGTGAAGTTCATAGCCCAGAATCATATTTCTTTTCATTAGAACCAACATTACATACATCTATCACCTGAACAGCCATCTTCATGTCTTGTTAATAGGGAATTAGAGATAGACATACTTAGTGCCCCATACTAACAAGGATTAGAAACGACTCATGTACTCTCAAAATACCGAAGATGCACCTATAAGGGGTTATCAACCACATTGACCTGAAGCTTTATTCATGTATTATTCTTTATGTTTGCGTCATCGTGAAGTGACTATAGTTGTGGGAATCGGTTAACAGTGCAGGTTGATGCTTATAATTCCTTTAGAGTATGAATTTGCAGCATATTAGTCATCATGGCCGACGGCAGGACCAAATGTACCAGATGCAAGTAAGTTTTAAATTGGTTAGAATATTTTTAAAATCTCAACTTCTAAAACACAGAAGCCTCGATTCTAAAAAGCATCACTATTTTTTAAAAAGCATCACTAACCCCTTAATAATAAATCCATTGATTAAAGCCAACAAGAATTTTACTCCTCAGCATCGACTCCATAGCAAGATTTTGATGAGTCTAGGCTCAGAGCTAAGAGAGTCCCTCCAAACTGAGGGAAAGCCTAACCGCAAAATGCCATTGAACTCTTATTAGGGCACCTACTCCAGGGCCAGGATAACATTAACGCAGTAGGAATCCAATCGCTGACATACCATAATTATTTGATCAGAGATACTCTGAGCCTAGACTGATGACGAGCTGTCCCAAATCCAACACTTACCACTGCTCTGGTAGTGCGTTTACCTTGCTGTAGATCATGCGATGTAGAATTAACAAAGCAAGTTCATGCACCCCAAGTCACATATCGCTTTGATCTTCCCGCCCCAGGTTGTCGCCAATGATCTGAGATACATGAATCCCGGTGGCATTAATGACCTGACCATTATAGCATGGTCGGCGGATATATGCAGGTTATTTTACCTTATCTACCCGTCACATAATGGGGATCCTAGACAAAACCATTACTCTTCCTCTGAGGAATGAATCCATTGCCTTCACAAGCAGCCAAGTCATGAAACACTTATCATACCGAAAATAAATGGAATACACCCTACAGACAATTTATCTATTCACATTGGAGCAACCATGACTAGATATCTATTCGCCAATGAATGCCATGTTGGGACGCCGTCGCGGGGAAAAGATCAAATGAACTCCACCAATTTTATATCTCAGTTCAAATGATGAATTTATCCCGCTTTCATGCTAGGAAGAATGGGCGCAATATAATATTAATGTGTACTTCCGCGCCTATCACTATATTCGCCCTATTGGGCTGATCAACGAGTATAGACCGAACGTTGGTTTGATAAGAGAATTGGCACCATAATAACAGCTATCATGTCATCGGCGAGTACAACATTCCCAGTCAACATGCAATAATGAAGCAGGCCATATTCAAAAAGTTTTTAACTAGATAGACTAGTGAATCTGTCGCATCAACGAGACTGGAAGGACCTTCCAGTCTCGTTGGTCGCTTAGATCGGCTAGGTCCATCACGAACACTTCGGGAATCTGCTTTAGCCTTTACATGACCCACCAACCAGTGTATAAAACGGTACATCAGAAAAAGATGTACAAAAATGATAAGACCAGTAGTGTGGACGGAAATAATGAATCCATTATGAGGCTAAGGGCCCCACACTCGTTTGTTCATACATCTCAAGTCACAGACACAGATCCATGACACATGTTAAAAGTAAAATGTTTTGACGGAAAAAGAAGACCGTGATGGTGACAAAAAGAACATGCCATTAAAAATTGCTTGCGCCAGTCTGTCGGCTCCTAGATAAGTTGGAGCCGCTAAACGGAGTGAGAGAGGGGAGAGGGCATTGGGTACATCGGTAACTGGGTAACGGTTGGCATGGTAACCGTGGGGAAGCACCATTGAGTAAATCTCGTTGTGTAAGAAATTAACGTAAGTATTTTTGGATTGGTTCCATAATGTATTATGACGTTTTCTTTCACTTCTTTTATTATCTGAATTTTGTTTTTGTATGACCCTTGTAAGACAATATCTTGAGTTTATCTATTCAAAAAAGAACATAATATTTTCCGCTTATATTGAATTATGCCAAAGACTAGCCAAGTCCCTCAGCCTGTCTTTCTTTGATTCCTCCAGTGGGGGCACTAATGACTATGATACATTTCGGTTCTTCAACACCAAAAACAAAGACGTGCACAAGTCTAATTATACTGGGGTTATATTTTAATAATGATCATCTAGGAAAGGAACCAGAAACCACGAGAGATCAACTAAACTCCAGGTCTTTCATTTGAAAAATCCTCTATATCTTAGTTCTTTATTATGTAATATTTGAAAAAATAAACACATTGGCCCTCTCCCTCCCTATCTGCACGAGCCATTCATTTCCCCCTCAGGTTTTCCTATTTTTTCTGATCAGCTTTCATCGCTGAGTTAGGGAGTAGGGCGACACATCATCAAACGCTGCCTGCCTTGCTACTCTGTAATCAGCACGCAGTCGCATGAACTACAAAATGGCATTTCCACAAAATCCACACAATTTTTGGCCCTCTGCCACCATCTCAATCCCCCGCCATCAAACACAGTCGAATGAGCACAAAAAGGACGCCACCCGTCGCCTCTGATAGACAGCCCCCCCCCCCCCCCCCACACACACACACGTCCCACCCTCTTTCTTTATCTCTTATACCATATACTTTCCAATCCTTCAAACCCCCTCCCACTACCCTAAACACCAACCCCCTGGAAAAAATATCCGCTTTCGGTGATCGCCTTAACAGGGTAATTTCTCCGACACATAATTTCTGGCAACCAATGGAGTCTGGCACCAGGTTTAATGACCGAGTTTCAAGCATGGCGACATTCAGATCAAAGCCCAGGCAGTATCGGAGGCGGAGGATTGTGCCCCTGGTATTACATAGATTTACTCCCATGACAAAGCACCAACTTGCTCAATCCCCCCTCGCCACCCTCCCCCAACACTGCAGTCAGGAAAGCCAGTCTTCATCAGCCTCCCAGGATGGCTCCTTATTATAACCAGGCAGAGGGAGAGAGCTAGGTTCTGGGGAGGAAGACAGGGGTTTATCTGCCTCGAGGTGAGGTTTAGCGGAACAGGTGAGTAGGTAGGTACGGATTAGGGCTAAGCATGGGGTAGGCTCTGTAGGTGGTGGGAGGAGCTCTAGAGCTCTAGAACAGCTCCCATTCATTGACCCGCCCAACTCGTGTACTAGGTTTAGCAGAGTACTTGTTGATGCCAGGATCATCATTATCCACGGGGGGAGGGGAAGGAAAGTATCGTCTTACACAAAAATAATATAGTATTCAACCAGAGTAAGGAGGATCACTTAGGATCACTTATCTCTTAATACTTACTCTTAGGTTAAATCTTTCAAATTGTCATCACATTTTATTTTAGGGATTTAGGGATACAGATATGGCCTTTCTATCTTGAGATCAAACGACACCAGTCGAATTCAATATTCGTTCAAGGTGGGATTAATCCAAATAGCTTTTACCTGCTGGGAGGGCCACCTATCCTAGAATCGATGAACCAATTCATTATAATGCCACTTATAATACTAGTACTCAAGATTCACGGCAGAGGGCAGGATGGTACAGCCACTGTTTCCAAAAGTAAGTGCAGAGGAGTCAGATGGAGGTGGCCTACTGCCTTCTGGATGACCCCTAGGCTTGAGCTTGGCCCAGAAACGCTGTCACCCGGAGCGGCAGATAGGTGGGTTCGAAGGTAATACACGGAGGAATTTTGTTTACTAATGGCCACTTCTGGGTTTGAATTTATTAAGCAAACCCTACATTTAAGTCCTTGGTCAAAGAAGATTACAGTAAAAAGATATCCAAATCAGCAAGGTGGGCAATGCTAATGGAAAGGGAGTGGAGCAATTTTGAAATGAAATCGCGATTTGGTGAACAGACGTTGCTAAAGGGTTATCCAAGAATAAAGGGATGAAAACAGATTTTCATCAATATTTCAAGAGACGACAATACGGCGCCAAGCTTTAATGAGATTAAAATCTATACCTGTGACTGTCATGTGACAACAACTAGCACCCTGCCTGTTTGCTAAAAGGTTAGGATAAGGGAAAACATGCTAGAGGGATAAGGTTGAGGGTTCACTGAGTTGGAAGTCGGGGGGGGGGGGGGGGCAGAAAAAATACGTCAGTTTCTGCGGTAGTCCCAGACGCCAAACTATTTTTTTTATCAAGATTCGAGCTGAACTTAAGTGGGATCATTAGGGGCAATCAGCTCCAAATTATTGGGATCAATTGAGCCTGAATCCAAACCCAAGGTCTTATGGCGAAAATTCTTAGAGATAAAACCCTAAACTGGTGATGCAACAAGTTCTATTATGGTTTATATCAAGGCTGACGTTAAATACTCTGACGCACAAGTAATTGCACTCCGGTATGTCGTTTTAGACAAGACCATCATTCGATCCATCTTAATTTAACTAATAGTGAGAGAGGAATGTTTAGATGAACCTGCTTGTTTTGAAGTGGTTGGGGTTCGATATGTAGGGGTGGTTAGGGGGTGTTTAGGGTTCCGTTCTATTTTTACACAACAGACCGAGGCCAAGGAGGCGTGTAAATCGACCTGTGAATGCCCTCTAGTTTAGACATTCTTCTTCATCAGGCACACTGCCCCCAGAGATGGTCACAACAATGGTTATCGCCTCTCCTTCCAGTGTCCACCAAAAGTTCTTAGGGGTGAGTGTGCCTCTCGTGGCGAATAAATATTTAGGGGATTAGGGGAAAACAAGACAATCTAAATTACGTGCTAATGATCACACCATTTGCAAGAGATGGACAAGTCACAACGGCATGGCACTCGAGGGATGATGAATTAAAGAAAATGAACGTTTCATATCATTTAACTCCAAATAAGAACATGAAGAGGACATAAACACATTTACAGTTCATAAAATATTGATCTCTGTAACAATTATTAATTGAAGTTATCCAATATACGAAGGAAATATATCAGGTAAAAGAATGTTTCTAATATTTAAATATACATGTATACACTGCTCATTTTCCTCTCAAGCACTTAACATATAACTTAAACGAATACTTTTTCAAGTTTTTGAAGCACGCCCTGATTAATTCAACAAAAAGTATCACATTTTTTTATGAAGATATATGTATGTCTTATTTAGCCTGCATACACTCGCGTCTTTTTACTAATAGTATCATACAGACCATCTGACAGAGCCAGACACGTGAAGTGCTGTAGAAAGGAAAAGTAGAGATCGGAAGAGACACCTTAGTACTTGAGTCATTCTTATAATCGCGGAAGGCTTCACAAAGAGGCCTGTTTAGTTCATACCTATTTATGACTCAGAAGTCGCATTGTTTACTTCAGAATAGTGCACCCAGAGAGAAAGCTTCAATGAAATGTAAAGAAAGGATATAATGAATTGATCTTTAGGTGATGGTTATTAATATATTTTAAGAGATACAAAATCCTTTTCACTCATAAGTAAGATGATAAAGGTTTCTTATGTATAAATCAGTGAAGGAGAGCCAAGGATTGACGATAACAGCCGGTTCTGGACAAACAACCTGGTGCAGAGGTCCTGGTTATGGGCATTGAGAGATGCTTGGCTGACACAATCTGTGTTGGAGGGACATGCAAAGCAAGGACTTAAGTGTCAAGTGCTGTCTCTCACACACCAGGTCTGACAATAAATTACGGCTAATCAACGAAAACGGGATATATTCATTCCTGGTGAGAGACGGGCGCAAGTTATTCAGATACTATTAAGTAATGATATTCCCATTAAAACGCCGAGTCTTAGGCGAGGAGACCGATTAGCGAAGCAGGCTGACATACCCTTCTTATCTGATCTGAGGGTTTGGACCTAGAGTGTACCCACACAAGGGGTGAATATATTTTTTAGGCCCATCAAATAAATATAACATTAGAAAGTAGGCATAATTCAAGTGATTTGTTTAGTTCTTAGTTCGGATCATGGACCAAATACAATATGCCAGGGCACTGCCAATGAAATTTGATCGGTCTGGAACGCATGATCTCACCAATCATTTTAATCCACTCCAAATTGAACCTTAACCCCTGCCGGTGTTTAACCAACCCAATGAGAGTTTAATGCTATATTGGTCAATGTCGATACAAACCACAGGGAGAAATAGAGGTGGAACGGAGGGAAATCAACTGGTATCACGTTCATCAGAAAACGATCCCAAATAATAACCTCCTGCCACTCAGTTAGACTGACGTCTCTATTGAGACCGGCGACACATTGTTACCCCCAAACTGTGGCGTTATCACAGATCAAATTATATACATCATTATTTTGTTTTCCATAGAGCACAGATCACATGCATCCCGAGATAAGTAGGCACACTATCACAATCACAGACGACGGGAAAACGGGATGTATTTTCAATGAGTTGCCATGGTATCTGAAATGGACCCCTAAAATTTCTAAGAAAGTGTAAACAATGAATTGTTCCAGACAGTTTACTGTTAGTGTTACCCACAGCAATGGGGAAAGACTTTGGACCTGGAATCAGGATAGAGGTTCCCATACAAGTCAGGATTAGTCACACTATCGTGATACACAAATAAGCTTGCAGGAAAGTTCGAAGGCAAAAATGAAAAATATTTATGGATATTTACAGTAATAGTACATTTAGAATGGCGAATATTTTCAAAACGCCGTTTTTAAGAATTAAGACCCCAGATTTTTAATTTGCTGGAGTGTCTGTCAAGGGGGCGTTAGCGAGGAGGGATGAAATTATGATTCAAGAGACACTCCCGTCTCAATTCCACAGGGAGAATTCAATGCCTCTGGGTGACAAGTCCCGAGTAGTGACAGGTCGCCAAGTTAAAATATTGCCTGTCATAACTGAAGCACCGGTCAAGAGCCACTCGACGACATCTAAGTTTACATGGAGTCCACACAGTGTGAATTCCAAATACTACGCCCTTGAGAGGCCTACACTGATCAAACAAGTTGAATAAATCAAGAGTATTCAGTTAGGTCCAGACACCCAAATTCCTCGATTCCACATCCAGCGATAAGCTTAACCGCAAGGCTAAGACTAAGGCTAAAGTGTTAATGACTCCCTGAAACTTAGGTGACCACAACTGCCTTCTGAACCTGACTGTATTAGCATCCCGGGGCTGCTGAATTCTTGAAGGCCAAATAGAAACATTCCACCAATACAGGTTTCACGTACACAGGTACCACCCCTCGGTTCTATCCACAAAATTGAAATCTTCGGGCTTTCCTCCCGACGCAACGGATAAGTTAACCAAAAACGAAAAGGGATGCACATTTTATATTTACTACCATGCTTATTCTGAAAAACCTTCATGCTTAATCCTTTGAAATAATTAGACCAGTTAGTTTAGACCATGTACTTAATCTATCCATAACAATAGTAAATCCAATAAATGGCCTCCACAATCAATCAGGATCAATTGAGTGAAATCCCCACCCACGTATAGACTGGGATTGCTTGGTGGGATAGGCCACTCTATGATACAGCACTTTTACTAAACAAGCCCCTTGCAATTGGAAACAAATTTCAATACTTTAACAGCATGATGCTCATTCATGTAGATTTGGGCCTAATTTAGCAACGTTAACTTGAATCCCTTTTCTACCAATCCAAATTTAAGTTTTCATGAAACCAGTATGTAAGATCAGGGTCTTCAATTAGAACTAATTTTGTTCAAATGTCCACTTAAAGTTCGATCCGCATGGTAACGATTTTGAGATTATAGTCAAGTAATACAAAAACGTAGAGATTGGAGACAGCAGAGTGCGAAGATACCAACAGCAAACAGCTGCCAAATGCTTAATCTTGGCGTCAAAATGTGCCTTCCTTCCTGGTAAACTCTGCCTGAACTCTTAGAGATCATCAGCCACGCCCGACTGCGCAGAACAGAATTCACATCCTCACCTTCAGAGCTATTTTGCACCCTGCACTCCTCACCCCAAACCCAGCCCACCCAAACCCTTGCCCACCCCACCCCGCCCTTTCTCCACCCCTTGGTCCAGGTGTGTTGGTTGGGAGCAGGGTCCATGTGGGGGTGTCCCTCAACAGCAGGAGTCCTGGTGTCTGCATTTTTATACGGTTTTATATTTACAGAAGACAATGTTAGTGACAAGTGTCAGGCTTCATCATAAAATATTTTGGTAGAGGAGAATAGAGGCAAAAACAACAGAATTTATTGGACGTTTCGTATATAATACTAGCGAGGCGCAACTTTGTATTGCATTGAATGTGACAAGAATGTCTCGGAAAAGCAAAACAAAGCAAGAGCAGGTGTAGCCATTGCCCTCCATCCAGTGACTGTTAGAACAATCCCAACGGTATCATTCACCTGTAAAAGTAATGTTTATTTCGCAGATGCACCTCAACTCTCTCAGAGTAATCAAGACCTAATTTACAGAATGCCACTTGAGAAATTTTGACGAAAAGAGGACAATGGAAATACATGGATTAGCAGTTATAAATGGTTAGTTGGTCTTCCACATTTTCAACCATCAAATATTATATATGGGTCAGAAATTCAGGCTGTCAGCGAAGACACATATCATGAAACCCAACACTTGTTTATCAGACTGACCCAACCTTTTTACGTAATAGTATTACTTTCATTCACAAAGAAAACTTCTTAAAAAATAACAAGTATCTCGGCAAAGAATGCGTTAGGAAATAACTTCCACCGTAAATGAAAATAATATCTGACGAAGTCGTTTTCGGTGAAAATAAAGCCGAAGGTGAAACACAGTTGGGAATATTCAGTCAATGAAAGCTGTCCGTTGGAGCCTTGGAGTTCCCAGGATGAGATGACAATTCAGCCAGGACAGTCTAAAGGTCGACTCAGTCTAGGCCCAACGTTGAGAGTCCCTTCAAACGAAGGGAAAGCCTCTCGCCTAAACCGCAAAGTGTCATTATAATTCCATTAAGACCGCAAAATGTCATTATATTTCCATTAAAACGCCGAGTACAAGGCCAGGAAACCGATTAGCGAAGTGGACTGACATACCATTCATTACGATCTGAGGGTTTGGACCTAGTGGACCCTGCTTTGTCACCAAGACCAAGGGAAATCCTTGTGTCATGGATAGATCCATGTGTCTCATTGATTATGATAGAACTTTCTCAGATTTCTAGCGAACGACCAACACCAAACCAAGAAAATAGTCAATGTCCTCGTCCTAACGAGCCTTTTAGTACCTGAGTAAGGCAAAAAAGGTGTCTCCTGTTAATAGTAGATGGAAACTAGGTAGGGGTGTGTTTGGCTTTATTTTATTAGGAAACCACATTTCAGCAATTCAGAATATTGCGTTTTGTAACAATAGTTGTCTTTAACAAGATAAACGTAACCTTTAAGTATTTTTTGTTTATGAATTTGAAGGCTTGTATTCCAGCTTTAATTAGTTTTTGTAAACAAAAATATATAAAAATATGTAAATACAAAATAGGCAATGTGGGGTAAGTTTTTTTCTAGGTAGGCAGGGAGGCACACCTATTTTCTTTTGGTCTAATTAATACCAATAAGCTATTGACCCAAGTACAGCAGTTCAACCAAGGTTCAGTGTGATGCAATCTAAGAATCAAACACTTGTACAACCAACCTTCACAATATGTGTATACAAATAGAACAAACACAGCTTGAGATAGGCTGCACAAGTTATGCCCAGGCTATTCTAACGCCAGTGAACTCGTCGAACAGGGTCAGTGGGACCAGCGCCCAATTTTCATATCAAAATTCCTTCCAACTCAGGATAGATTATCTCGATCGGCTAAGATTTTGGGGCTTGGCACCCCTTGACTAAAACCCTGCCAGGAATATGGTCGATCCCTGAAGTATCAATTACCGATGGCCATATAAAAGCAGCCCTTCCCAATAAGCCATATTTGACTGTGTGATATAGATCAACCATTAGAGCTATCTTGACTTGTATGTGAACAAGGAAGTGTGGTGAAATATCAACATGCGCCATCGACAGTTCGATCACTCGTCCACAATAAGCCAATAATGAAGGGTCCTGACCCTTCCTGTATGTATATGTATATGTATATGTATATGTATATGTATATGTATATGTATACGTATATGTATATGTATATGTATATATACAATTAGACGCATGAGTAGCAGGGATATGAGTAACTCCAGCACGCCCCTTCAATAGGTTTATCAATAGAGCAAGTAATGACAAGCATCCTGGAGAGTACTACAACTCAATTATATGTGCTGCACTAGAATATATATCTTTAAATTGGCATAACATGTTAATGTATTATGGGATTAATAAAGCAACCATTGGTCCAATGATAGTGCACGCCTAACTAATAGCATATTACAATTTCGATAAGACACAATTTTGTAAATTAAATTGCTGATATTTAATTAGGCGAGAGATGAACCACAAGATGGGAAGCATTCGGAGATTAACAAATGGCTTGCCAGTGGGTGGTGAGTACGAAAGGCTTAATGCAGTCATCAACGAAGAAAGAATCATCACTGGTATGGACTTCAAAAGCTCCTTCAATGAGTGTGTGTGTGCTTTTCATGGGAATTGATCATGTTTTCTGGCAGCCATTTACTCTGGAATAACTCAAAGTCTAACCAGAGCACTGTGACTCAGCGTTATGTCAAAAGGCAGACGGTTTATTGATCGATACTTCTCCTTCTTCTGATCTCGCATCAACACGAGTAGGCCGAGGAAAGAGATGCAAGAATGGTTAGGGAAGAGGGTGGAAATAATTCTCCATTGAAATGGGCCTTGTTTCCAGATAGGCTCGCAGGTTGGAAGTCCCCTCTTTGCTCCCCCTTGAAAGATAAACGCTGTTTGTGTTCCCACAGACTGATCAATCATTGAAAACTTGAGCTGGTGTCTCCGTCCAGCGAAATACTTAACGATGTGTTAGAAACCAGGCTCTAAAGAAAAGCCAGAATATGCTATCCATACAAATGATATATATAGTGGCATAATTACTTGGAAACAAACATCTGCGGAAAAAAGGGATCAAGGAAGATTTACATTTGCTGCCCAGGGCGATTGATCAATGCGTTTGATGTAAATTTAAGCAATCGTGCAAGCAGTTAATGCATGAAAGGCCCCCTAAGAATGAGTCCAGCTGATAACATGTTAAACGATGCGTGGCTGTGCAGATTCAGATGACAAGGGACACTGTGAATAACAATCTCTATGACTCAAGTGATCCAACAGACAAAGCACCAATGTACAATAAAGAAAAGGCATTTTCACAATTGTGAGAATGAATGAATAAGTCTTTGCTTCTCATGAAAAATCTCGCAACTTAACATTACAGAAGTTTTTAATTTCCATTTTATTAATTAAGTATGAGCGCAAAAGCAGCGAATCAACATTTTAGGCTATATTTCAAGTAAGAACAATCTTTTAAGTTCTTTGGGCTGACAAAAAGAACTATTAAAGGGACCAGTTTTGTCTCAAGGCAATGTCTGTGGTTCGATATGATTTGTTTGTATCGGTAGCACCATCAACATTGTCAAGCCCACGCTCGGAGCCTGGCCAAAGCCCATGAGCGGCGATCATTCACTTTGCATCTATGGGCAGCGGAACAATCTGTCCGGAAATCTGTGTCCAGTGAATCCCAGTGGCTTTGACTCTGAGTCAATAGAGAATGGGCCTGGTTATTGTTCTCTCTGTCCTGCTCCCGCTTGCTGTGCCAACTACCAACTCTCCCATTCATTTTGGCCCTGGGATTTTGGATCTCGACATACAGTACCAGTTTTCGGATTTCGTTTCTTTCTTTTCCCTTTTTCTAACAGGCAGTAAGAATCCAGTTTCCAACAATCATAGATCACATGTCCTTAAAGTTTTACATGTAACAGATTTCCCCCGAAAGTGCTCCGACGGCAAGAGTGAGATTCCCTATAGACAGACAAGTGCGAGCAAATTAATTGGCATTTTCAGTCTTACGAATACAAAGCTAAATGTACCTTATATTTAGATTTGTCCAGTCATTCTAATGGAGAAACAAATATACCAGGCAAGGCACTAACACTTAAATGTTTCTTGCCTACATATTTCACATATTTTAGAGGGAATTTCTTGGAAATGGATGTGATCCAAATCCCTGCACGCTGTGGTCATCAGCAAACAGTCCCCTTAATTGGCAGGCAACCAACTTGACCCAGGTCCGGGACAAACAAGAAGATGTTTGTTTTGACAGATTCCAAGCCCAAGGAAAGGCTTCAGATCCATCAATGCTTGAAAGGGCATGGAATCATTAGGTCTAGCAGTTCCAGGTGGAGGAAGCGGGATCATTCAATGAAAATACACCAAATGGTGGGAACGGGCTAGAGGAGCCGAAAGTTTCAGACGACGCAGTAGTACATTTAGGATGCAGTTTCATCACGGTAGATTAATCATGGAGGAGCAGGGGGCCCACGTGTGACTGACGGGCCAGTTGGTCTGCTCCAGGCAGGGTCAAACGTTCAACGTTCAGTTGTACATTGTATAAGGGCTAGAGGCAAGGAATCCGTGTGATAAACTGACCATAAAATTACCGAGAGGTGTAATAGGAGTCCACAGTTAAATACCTGGGAATGTCTCAATGTCTTCATGATTCAATATTTGATTGATACCTGGCCTCCAGGGGAGGGAATATGCAAATTTGATTATCTTACTGCCTCTATCTAACAGTGGAACAGTCGTACATACACTGCAGGGCAAGTCTGCCACGCTTCATTGCGCTCGTTCGTCACTATTCCTCTCTCTAAGCTATTATGTAACTGTTAAATGAAGGATACCCAATTAATATAGAGAATGGGTGATACAATCACTATGAAGCGCCGGTAATCGGAAATGTAAATTAATTTTCGATTATTTAGATTGCATGGGCATATAATGCAGATGATAGTATTAAAATACAGGGAACTATTTTTTTCTGAATCCTCTTTCTAAATCCCCCTGTACTGACACCACGTTAATATGTCAAATTCGGCACAACTATTCCAAATACAAGTCCAAAATAATGTAAGGTATCCAGGCAACGTCTTTGGACGCCTTCGTCTTCCAATATTATTCACTGTAGAAGAAAGTGATACATGCATTGTCGCTTCCGGGGCGCAATGTATTAACTCCGAGAAAGAGATTCAAGACATATTTTGTTACAAATTAGATAGTATCAAGATTCAAGGTGAAGGAAAATGGGTGATACTCCGATAGCGACGAAAGACCATAAGTGACCTCGAAAATGAGACATTCACCTGAGCAGGCATATCATATCCGAACATGGTTCGCGTGGTAACTCGGGACTCTTCTCTGGAGTCTTACAGCTCAGTGATGATGTGCATATACCTGGGGACTCATTAACTTGAATATTCCAGGTCTCCTAATTAAATTTTATATCCCCAGAGTAATAATAGATAGTATTACTCTGAGCTGATATATACAACATTCATGAAGTAGGAATGGAGATCACTAGGAAGGAGGATATTTATCCGGTAATTATGCACATTTTCAACTTTAATAATTTCCAGGTTTTACTTCGTTTACCTATTATCTAGTTCTAGAATTGGGGAGATCCTTGGCTGAAAACTTTATCATCACTTGTTTGGCAATAGCCGGCATAATTATTGGACTTGGAGAGGTTTCTCGCTATCAACTTACCTGGGAAGGCGTACTCAGGTGGCGAACTGTAGTTGGGGTAGAGAGGATGGTTACCATGGTTATGTTCTTCCACTTTCATTGCCTGAGGTGGTGGAGCAGGGGGAGGCAGGTAGTCTGTCTCTAGGTCCCCCAGGTGATGAGGGGGGACCCCTGGCCTCCCCCCGCCACCCCCCATCATGCCGTTGTTAGAGTGGCGATGTGGTGATGGGGGCGGGTGGTGGTGGTGGTGGTGTTGGAGGTGGTGCTGTGGAGGAGGACCACTGCCAACCCCACTACCTCCAGCACCACTGTGGTGCAACTGCTGCGGAGGCTGTGGTTGCTGCATCATGCTTGCTCCAGTTAGGTCTCAAGTTTTCACACGCTCTGGCCCAGTGACCGATTCCACTTTGACGTACTGGGCGCTCTGGTGCGACAAGTTGAACTCACTCTCACAAACGATTATCGCCTTCGCCTCCACTTATGCTAACCGCAAGCACTTTAATTTCCAATACTTTCCTGTCACTTATTCAATAATTCACTCCTTTCCAAGAAAAACTGGTCAGTTGGGAGAGAACATGAACTCGAAAAGGGGTGTTTTGTCATATGTACTCAATATACACCCACAAACCCCCTTGGACAGGTGTTGAAATTCTATCAGAGAATTTGCCTCATAAACCACTCGGGGACGTCGGAAACTCTCCCAAAACAGGTGTTGCAACAGCTCATGTCACTGTATTTATGATTCATGCACTGAAGTGTCCTCTGAGAGCTCCTGTACACAATTCCTAGCTATATTGTATCTAGCATGAGGCAATAGGTTAGGCGCTTATGTAATTTGTTTGCAGAAGGCCGCAACCTCAAATGACCTTTTGGATCAGAGGTGGAACACAGTTAATCCTAAGTACAGCGCATTCCATTTTCGGACCTTTGAATGGCACGGGTCATACGGTTATTTTCCACTTCCACAAACCAATGAAAAAATCCAGATTGAAGCGGAATAAATGGAACCTCCAAAACGTTCCCTTGAACTTTAGTCCAGAGGATGTACGATACAGCGATCGAAGCTAAAATGGTGTAAATCCTTCAGATATGAAATACCACGAGTGACCAATACGACTTCTCCCCAAGACTGACACTGTTTATCTAAATATCCTGAAAAACAGTTTGTCAGTCACTTCTTCGTAGCATTAAATTAAGCGATACTCCAGAAGCATTCAACACCTCACCAAGGTTTGTCAGAAACTGCACCTCACAGTCATACATAAGAGAGGTGCCAGGCAGGGAAAAGATTGAGGGGAACCAATGTCTGACCTGTCCCACCGAAACAAGAGAATATCCTGGTTAGGGAAAGGCAGTCCTTTACGTAGGTAAAATATGTCTATGCACTCTTATGCACTCTATCGCCTTTCATCTAGAAGGCCCTTTCCATGAATCAACTGAGTGAGTGGACTCGAGGTCTGCACTCCCATCCATATTCCACACCTCAGCGATAGCCAACTTCTCCGTTGTTCTCAACTTCCCCCATAGGCACTGATAATCCTCGGTTCACTCCGGAGAGGAACAAGGGTGTACTGCGACGAAATCTGTCCAAAATCCAAAAATCCGGCACTTATTTTTCCTCAAACTTCCCCATGTGGTCCTCAAGTTTAACAGTGATCGATATCTAACCTCTAAATAGCCTGACAAGAGGAGAAGCGTGGAGTAGAGTGTCTTGGACGTCCGCTTAGGACGCGTGTCCGGGTGCGTTTCGTGGGTTAGGATGGAGTTGAGGGAGTCATAGTTTCAAGCGCAGTGTTACTCGGTGCGCTACCTTCAGCCAGTGCAGGGTCAAGCTCGTGAGTGGGCCACCACCACCCAACCCGGCTTTCGCCAGCGGTGCCAATCACACTTTTTATGAGCTACTCAAATTAAATGAGCTTCCGTATTTGGGTCTGGGAGATGTGCCCCCGCCCCCCTCCTCCCCGCATTAAGAAGGTATGCCAAGAATAGGCACTATAAAACTTCTTCAGGAGCACGTGAGTAACTCTAAGCTCAGAGAAAAAGTTTCTGAGCACTGAGCTTAGGGCACTGGCGATTATAGCACTGCCTTCCAAAGGGACTACGGCTTTGCAGCAACATCTAAGTTCTAACCAAAGAGTATATCATGTATTGTAGGACCAGCTAGTGTGACGTAGACTGGACATTCAAGGGGGGCTGGCAAACCAGGTGACCCTATGATAGGACAAGGAATATTTCCATGTTAGCCCAATGGACAGAGTCGGCCATGAAGGTCATGTTAAGACCAGAAAACAACTTAAGGCGTCCTCGATGCTCAAAGAGATAAAAATATCATTCTCCCCACATCACCTCGATCGACTTCTCTTGTTTCAGTAGAGAAGAATTAAACGATGCCATCTAAATTTAAAGGCCACGAATAGCATATATTTAAAAAATGGATGATTTATGGTAAACGGTAACTAAATTCTTTTGAATATTATTTAGCTAAATATTATTTAGCTCTTCATTTCTCTCTTACTTTGAGGGGTTTTTTTTTACTTGTCAGTGTGTATTTAGAAACCACTAAATTACTAGTACATACAAGACAATAAATAAATTGAGCCACCTTCCCATGCAACAAAACTAAATAGGTTTCAATGGAATCATGTCGAAGCAACGAGATTATATTTAACATATAATCTCGTTGGTCGAAGGGAGGGGAGAGTAGGACAGGGAGAGACGTTGTTAAAAGGTGACTGATATGAGAGACAGACCATCTTCCAAGATGCAGAGAACGTCACTAAGGCCACCTAGTGGAAAGATTTGGTACTTGCAGATGTTAGTCAGAACAGTGAACTCCAAACAACCCCAGACGAGTTTATAGCACATACGGGGTGGGGGTGTTCATAGTGCTATCATTACAAAACATCTTAGGTGTTGCATCAAATGCAAGGAAAGCAAAACAAAAATATGACAAATAATAGTAGGATTAAGGCACCAAGCATGGGTAGCTATACTATTATCAAGCGCTAAATCCCAATTCTTACATTTCAAAACCTAAACTAGTGCCAACCAATCACCCCTATGGTAGAATGGAACGCTCGTGTTATGGTCAGATGCTGGTAATATCCAAGTATTTGGGACGTCGAGACATAGACAAGCTTGTGGGGCGGGAGGGACATTTTGGGAGAGGGCACAGCGCAACGGCATGCAACTATCATAATTTACATGCAGTATAGTCAATAGTTGAGTAGACATGTGGTGATGACATACTCCTCCAAAAGCCATTAGAGGCAAAATCACCCCAGACAAAAGACAACCTAATGTAAATGTAGCAATAGAATCACACCATGCACGAAATTTACCAAGTCTGAAAATATGTCATAGAACTGTCCCATGTAAACCACAGCCATGTTGTAACATGAACTTAACACTTTTACTCTAAGCATGAACACACATTCTAGTGTTACAGAACAATATGATGTACAGCAGACGTTATCACTGATTGTGTGGTTGAACGTGACTAAAAAGTATGTGGTTTATAAATAAAATCAATGAAAAAGATCTGCGAGATTCCAACGACAGTGGCGGATCCTAGATTTGTTTGATTTTTTTTTTCTTTTCTTTTTTTTTTGGGGGGGGGGGGGGGGTGCAGGAGGAAGGTGTGTGGGGGGGGGGGGGGAGCTCACTGACCTAAGTGTTAATTTGTATGCATAGTGCCTTTGAATTTGACATGTTTCTCATAATTACTAAGTGTTCTTCTAAGTAAGTTTACACGATTTGATGGTTGGAATCAGAAAGGCATAGAATAGATGTACAAATTAATTCATTTAGATATCACATTTTAATAAACATCTGATCTCACCAATCTCTTCCATCCACATTATAAATTTTAAAATCATATTTCATTGATAAATAATTCATAAATAATTAGTTATACAAACGTATATCTTTGCAACATTTCGATAAATATCTGAGATCAACCCAAGGCCATAGCATCCAAGTATAGGAGGAAGGGGGAGGGGGGATCAAGGCTATATCTTGGTTGTTATCGTATGTCAGTTTCTAATCATCTCTTGACTGAAACAAACATCAATCTTACAACAGTTGTAAACCCACGCCTACTTTCTCGCTGCCTCCAAGGTATCAACAGCCACGGGCGGGACCCGCTCCTGCACAGTTGGTAGGTGATGGAAACGCCATTTATTTTTCCTCACGTGCAGCAAGACAACAATGAAATGCCCAATGACAATGATCCCCCTTTCACGGAGACTATTTCTGAAACTGTCTCTGCCACCACAATTAATTATACATATGAGCTTTCATGTGACAGACAGAATGAGTGATTGTCCAGTGCAATATGCAAGGCAGAGAAAGGGTTCACTTCACAAGTCCCGAAGGCCAAGAACCTTTTTAGCTGATAAGGCGGAACGTATCACCTACATTCTCTCTTCCGTCCGAAGCTCCTACTATCTTTTTTATTTAAAAAAAAACGTTCCTACTTTGAGACCACACCCCGGTAATTGTAATCCAAATGATTTATTATTATTTTTCTGTCTCTCTCTCCCTTCCTCTCTATCTCTTTTTCCTGGGTACGATCATAAACTGCCTCCCTCTCAGCTCTCCGGCCCTTGATATAACATTTCAATGTGTTGATAAGGGCGTAAAACAACCAATCTCACTCACTCACTCACCACACTTCAATGGTTATAAAGTGTCGCCCCAGCCTCAGATCAGATGAAAATTGGTATGTCAGTGATCGGACGTCTACTTCGCTAATCGGCCCAGGATTAGGCGTTCTAATGGGATTATAATAACATTTTGCGGTCTTAATGGAATAATAATGGCACTTTGTGGTTTGCGGCGAGAGGCTTTCCCTCAGTTGGAAGGGACTCTCTCATCTTTGGGCCTAGAGGCTTGTTGCCGATATTCAGTATTTCTAAATGATTTCAGGATTTTAAATATTATATGGCATATATACATTTTACAAATGTCAAGCATGTGTGAACTCATAATTACTCGGGAACTTCTCTCTTAAGCAAAGAAACAGACTCTTATTTATAAAACATACGCGTCAAGGCTTAGAGTAAAAGGTCAAGCCAAACCAGGAAGAAGATGGTGCGATTTTAAGTGTTTCAAAATCGCACCATCATTTCCTTTGGTTTTATCAAATTTCACTTTTCTACATAAACAGGAGATTTAGACTGATCATATGCAGACACCCAGAAACCGTCACCTAGTACCAGAGGCTCGGAAAGCTTATAGCTGCAAGAAAGAGGAGAACGATGTGTTGAGTATAGCCCCCGGCCAAGGAGATATTACGGGCGGAAGCAAACGTTAATTTTGTGGAAACGGGACACCGACTTGGTTGTGAAGCGTGTAAATTGCCCTTTATTCTAATATAAAGCAAAGAAGCTCACATGCTTAAATGCGTTAAGTCTACTGTGGCAGAGTTTGCGCCTACATTCCGATAATTGTTCCGAATAGATCCACCGCCAATTTCAACAATAAAAATAAAGGTAAAAAAATCCCCATAAATGTGCCCTTCAGAGACGAAAATATGAAAGGAAACTAATGATTCTATAGTATCTCACTGTCATTTGGTACAGGGCACACATCAAAACAGAATTATGATCCATTTACTCGAGAAAACCCACCAAATCCAGTTCAATTTCACATGAAACCCCAGGGATTTTTCTTTAACTTTCCATCTAGAAGATCAAATGTTACCTGTTGGTCAAATCGAGCACCATAACTTTTTCAACTATTTTTGTTACTTTCCCACAATCAGCGTTTCCTTAAACATAAATATGTCGGTTAATAAGGTGTTCATAAATGCCCGGTATTTTTATTTATTATAGCTAGAAAATATTACGTTTGGCACTCTAATGAATTGTGCAGGGAGATTAGTGACGTACATTTTTATGAATATTATGTTAATCACAGTAATAAAGATATTGTCGCAGTTTTTTCCTACCACGATTTTTGATATCGAATTTCTTCTTCCAATGGATATTGCTAAAAGAAATGCTGGACTGAATGCTGAATATCTGCATGGAACAAAACATTAGAAAGAGACCCAATAATAATAATAGATACACCGGGCATCTACCGGAACGCTACTGGCAAAAGTAACCTTGGTCCCTTTATATAATGCAAATTATTCGATCAATCGTAAGATTAGTTTAAGAAATCAAACAATGTGTTATACACAGCAATAGATGCAGTAAAAATATATATGAAATTAATGCATTAAGCCTACTGCCATTTCAAAGTAATTCAAAAGACCAGATTTATATTTATTCTATTCACATCTATATATATAGAACGTATAGAATCCTATGGTGACCCTAAATGGCTCCTGGAGTCCTGCCCCATTTGTGTTATGGACTTATACTGTTATTATTTCACTTCTTCCAATTGATGGGATTAAATAGTAGATGCGTAAGGCATTTGTGCTGGGCAGAATGGCCAGGATAGATTACCTCAATAGCTCCTCTTTCCGATACAATTGACACAAGTGCATTATGCCAGGAGAACTAATGATTTACAGCGTATATATTTATGGTGGTATTGGGAAAGGGAGGACTGAGCATGATTGCCATGGTCAGTGGATTACTTTTGATGGGAGCTGACCTCACCATGAACCGTCTGTTACGTCATCCAAGCCTGTGCATGGGACGAGGCATCGCTCTCTACTCTAGGGGCAACACAGGCCCTCTTATGCATACATACATATAAGACCAAATACAAACAAACTAGAAATGGCACTGTCATATGTGGGTTAGTTCATGAACGCAGAATAACCATCACAGCGTCACCGCGCTTGCATTTGTCCAGCAGGACTGACGGTCAGCCACCAAGCGAACGCCCAACTTTGGACTGACCAAATACATGGAAATCTAGCACGCAGTACACTAGCTAAGGGCTCCTGGTGGCTTAAATCGACATGGCTTGGATTTTGATAAACGATCGACATGACAAATCGACGTTGAAGTTTCTTATGATCGAAAATTCGACAGAGGTTGATAGTGTCTGGTGACAAATGACAAGAGAATTTTCCTAATTGCCTCCCCCACCCCCACCCCCACCCATCCCATAGCAGCTCAAAGCTTCTTTTTTTTAAACAAAAACAAAAAACGATTAGAATGGGCACACATTTTTTTGCAGTAGAATTGATGACGAAATCTCTATATTTTCCCTCCTCCTCCCCCTTTCTGCTGGGACATCCATCAATGCTATATTGTGCAGGATGAAACTTTTAAATTATCATTTTAACATTACATAACACAATATTCCCCATATAATGTCAGGAATTTTTCGACTAGTATAAATAAACCCGAACCCTACTGTGTGAGCATATTATATATATATATCCTGTAGCAGTCCCTGAGGAAGGACATAAGTCCGAAACGTCGGACCTTAGAGGTCTGACCAAACTGTTATACAAATAAACAAAACAAGAATTACAAGCATAAGCTTGTGTAAACGCAGGTTTTTAATTATTCGAATTATATAGAATTGTAATTATAAGTAAAAATTAAGTATATTTTTTATTATAAGTATAAATATAGGTCGATTACATAATAAAAATTATAAGTATAGGCTAATTATAATTAAAAATATGAATATATCAGACCAAGGGTGGAATGAAGGATGGAGTGAAGGGTGGATTGAAGGATGGACATTGTGTGCACACAAGTACATTGTGTGCACACAAGTACAGTGTGTGTACTTCAAGTACCCACCGTGTACCCTTCAAGTACCCATTCAAGTACCCTTTAAGTGCCCTTTAAGTACCCACCAAGTACCCTTCAAGTACCCACCAAGTACCCTTTAAGTGCCCTTCAAGTACCCTTCAAGTGCCCACCAAGTACCCTTCAAGTGCCCTTCAAGTACCCTTCAAGTACTCACCAAGTACCATTCAAGTACCCACCAAGTACCCTTCAAGTGCCCACCAAGTACCCTTCAAGTACCCACCAAGTACCTCCAAGTACGGTACACTCCAAGTACGGTACACTCCAAGTACGGTACACTCCAAGTACGGTACACTCCAAGTACGGTACACTCCTAGTACACTCTACACTGACAAGTACAGTGTGCACACTGTATGCACACACAAGTACAGTGTGCACACACAAGTACAGTATAGACACAAGTACAGTATAGACAGAAGGGGAGAGAGAGGAGAGGGGGGGGGGGGGGGGGGAGAGAGAAGGGGAGAGAGAAGGAGGGAGAGAAGGGGGGGAGGGAAGGATGGAGTGAAGGA
Organism: Sthenelais limicola; assembly: GCA_942159475.1. Lineage (NCBI taxonomy): Eukaryota > Metazoa > Annelida > Polychaeta > Phyllodocida > Sigalionidae > Sthenelais > Sthenelais limicola. The sequence goes on along the minus strand of OW804096.1, from coordinate 80,432,992 downwards.
TGGATGGAGTGATGGATGGATGGATGGAGTGATGGATGGATTGAAGGATGGATTGAAGGATGAATTGAAGGATGGACTGAAGGATGGACTGAAGGATGGACTGAAGGATGGACTGATGGACCGAATTGATTTTTTTTTTAAATTTTTCTTTTTTAATTTTTTTTTAAAGTTTATTTTCACATGTCTTCAAGTACACTACATGTATACATACATGTATACATGTATACGCATACATACGTATGCATCCTTCAGTTCTCCCTGCCACCTAGTCCATGAACTTGGATCCTTGCTCCGCAGACAGCTGAGTGGGCTGAAACCCCCATTATCGCCCACTCAGCTGGGCCAACGAAAACACCTTTAAAAGTTATCTAATGAATTATTTAAAGTAACTAAAGAGATAGGAAGCTTAATATGACTCTTATTAAAGATCCCAAATGAACGATTCTGTTTATAGATGAACATTTCTGTGAATTTGGATAAGTTTACTTTCACTTGTCTGAGCGGTAAAGGGACGTCACAAGCACGTGCAGCACTGCAAACAGCACTAGATTTGTGTGACCAATGTTCAACTGTGACTGGTGGCCGAGCGGGATAAGGCGCTAGACTAGGAGCAAGGGGTCCCGTGTTCGAATCGCGGCCGAGGCCGGGGACAATTTCTTTAGGCAAACATCATAACATGAGAGAGAGAGAGAGAGAGGACGAGCGCAGTAGGGGTCCTATAATTGGGAGCGGGGAGCGGGGAGCGGGAGAGAGAGAGAGAGAGAGAAAGAGAGCGGGAAAAATATTTAGTTTCCAGGGCTGAGAAACCATTTTTAAAACAAAAAAAAATCCAAGGCAATTTGCCCATAGGAACGCAGTAGGGGTCCAATCACGCAATTACGCAAAGAGGAGCAAGAGATAGAGAGAGAGGAGGAGGAGAGAGGAGGACACCACTTGTCAACCCCTAGACCTTTTAGTACATAGTCTATAGAAGGACTATAGAAGGCCTATAGAAGGATTATAGGAGGAGGAGAAAGAGAGTGTTTGACGACGAAGTAGGGGTCCTATCACGCAATCGTACGCAAAAATACCAATTCAGCTGCAAAACGCAGCACCAAACCCTACCTATGCCTACCGAATCCAGAACTAAGCCTACGATAAGCTTACATAGGGATCTACATAGGGATCTCACATGGGGGATCTGTGAGTAGTATATGTCATTTTAGGATTGCAGCGTAAAGTGACGGCTCCCGGCGGACCTGTATATTGACTCGTCCCGTCAGCCGCAATTGCGCAGCAATCGGATTTCCCCTCAGATCTAAAGGCAACGCTGACCAGAGTGCACGGTCACTGAAACGGTCACGGGCGAACCCATTCCCTTAAACGCAGGTGCGAACCTGCGTTTAAAAAACAGTACAGAATCGACTCATCATTTTAATGAATTTCAACAAAACCTCAAGGTAATTTCAACCAGTTGGTAGTCAACTTTCACAATCATTTTAAAAGTAAAGAAATTCCCAACCATCCACCTTTTTCATACAAGAACTATTAGTAAAAGAGAGAAACAAAGAGAATGGTCTCGAATTTCTTTTTAAGTGAAATTCTATCTCTAAAATATTAAGTTAAATACTTATACCAAGTGATAGGTGATAGACGAATACACTAAATTCAGAGAAAACAATTACATCGAGTCTACAAAAAAGGTCTTGACTTTATCTAATTTAAAGAATTAAGGATTGGAAGGATTCCAGGTCGATACACCTTCTATTATTTCACGGACAATCGCAACTTCGTTTAGGCACAGCAGATAGGGTTAATACAACGGACGATGGGAATAATAACAAGCTCAGATCTGATTTCCTTTCAGGAGTATTTCTTTGAGTTCAACTTCAGGTGAGTTGCATTTACCTCTTACCTGATTACTAAAACGATTTAACTGACGTAAAATAAGTATCAATGGCAACCGGACCTATTCCTGGTGAGTGCACAGTAAACTCTTGACCCTTGGTTTAGCTGGCTTTGAACAACACCTAATTTGGGGTATACATATGAGTGGATTAGGAATTATTCGGCCTTGTTGGCAACTAATATACAAAACTTCACCGATGTTAACTAGCATTGATATATTGTTATTTGGTGAGTCCTCTAAAACAACAATACCGTATGGCAATATGGCATACAACTGATATGATTAGGATAAAATTTACTTGCGGATCCCATATATCTTAAGGGATGATAGGCAGGAACCGAAAGCCAAATAAAAGTTGAGAAATGTGCAAATCATGTGATTAATTCTCTTAATTTACCAACACATCTTAAGGGATACATACGATTTGACATAAGTTTTTTTCAAACTGACCAAAGATTGAACTCGTTGTTATTCGATGCCAACATAGGACAAATCCTTAAAAGCCAGCTACTTTGCTCTAGCGAGATAAAGACATTTCCTATTTCACCGGCCTGTCTAAGCAGGTGTTTTCCGACCCCTGCACAAAAGAACTTTTGGCCATATTCTAAAGACAATAGAGGAACTTGGGGCAGTCCAGTAGTCTTGATATGCTGCGGATGTCAGGAGAATGAGTTCAAATGAGAATGGAAGAACTACTTCATGTAGGAAACTAAGTCATCTTGTTACACGTGACGCATGCAGGAACAAGACAGGTGTGTTGGAGAGATGGCTATCTGCCCGTCACTCCAACTATAATGTATTAGTGTCAACCTCTTAACCTGCAGATTCTTCCCTGGTAACTTTATTTTAAAATTTTAAGAGGCTTACCTGATAAGCAGTAAGGTGAATTAAAATTATGATTTTCTCGAGGCAGGCAACTCATGGGGTTGCAGGGAATATGTGATTTAACAAGACAAGTATCATTTGTTCAGGGGGATTCGGGGAAGGAATTTCTTTTAAAAGGAAAAAATTATGTTGCACACCTTGACTTAGCTTATCTCATACTCTCAACTTGGAGGCTTCCCTGGGGGACGAATATTTTGTATAACCCAGACTTAGAAATTTACCCCTCTCAAAATCCTACTTTTAGAGCCATAATTACAAAATGTAGAAATAGTAATTAGTAAATTACATACTTCTTAAGTTGTGGGATCAATAAGTTGCGGGTTCGCAATAAAGCAATATTTAATTATGAAAATATTTAAATCATATACATGTATAATCATGTATAAATTAATTTTATATAAAATTGAATTTTTTTCCCGAGATTTTTTAATGTAAAATATAATCAACTTACAAAAAACAGCAGGGGTATGTATTGTTGGGAGATTTATCCATTAAAATATATTTGAGTTATTTTATGGTGGAAACGGTGATAAATATAGTAAACAGTCTGTAGTATTTTTTCGGGGATCTCATTACTAATAAGGGGGTCTAGCGGCGGTAGTAACCAGTTTCACTATATTCATGAACTTTCATTTGAACAGACGGAAACCACACTTTGGACAAACAAATGGTAAGAGTGAGAATGTGGCTTAGACCTACGTTTTGTATAGGAATTCCTTTCCTTAATTGATTTATTCATAACATCACAGTTCATGTTCATAATATGGTACTTTTCTGGGGTTTTTTATTTATTAAATGTCAGATAAAAAGTACTGTGGAAGTGGTGACCTAAAAGGAGGTATAACGACCTACTGTCATCGGAAATTGTATACGGTAATAAAACAAAACAAAAACATGCGCTCAATCCAAGTTTAAAACTTCAGATGAGAAAGTCGCACATAATCGAACTTCTCGTTTCCCCCGAAATGTCTAAGATTAGTCCACTATTCTCCAATCATGATATCCTAGTGACAATGATGTGAACTAGGAAGTACATTTTTATAGTGTTAATATTATTCATAAAAAAATCAATACTGCAACTTTTTAAAACTATATTTAAGGTTTAACTATGAAAGCCTATGGGGATTTCTGAAGAAAAAACTTTGTAAAGATACTGGTACCGGTATTCATTTACGGTACTTGGAAAATAGAATGTTAGAATAGATTTTAGTTCCTTTCTACTACTGTCAGTTTCAATCTAAATTGTAAGTGTAATAAAATCTTGGAGATTCATCATTTTATGACTGAACTCTTCGCTGGTACTTATTTGAGACCAAACTTGGTGTGACTCCATCTTTTTCCCATTAATAAATATGCTCCCGAAAAGCTTTAAGAATCAAGTCTAAAAAATCAATTAATTTGTGGATTGTACCAGAGCCATTCATATATGTTATATCAATAGATACCGGTAGGCTATATTGCTCTGATTGTACCTCATAATACAATACGGTACAACTGAACTTATAACTCGGATACAAGTCCTGGATCACACTTAAAAGTGATACGGTTACATAGCTTTACATATGGCCCCCTCACACTATCCGACATACGACAGTCGGGGGGTCTAAAGACTGAAGTTTGAAGGCTCACACTAGCCGACGGGAGTCGGGAGCCCGGCGACTAGAAAAGAGTGTTTTTTGATGTCGTAACCGGCTAGTGCAGCTTGTTCTTTTACTTTTTTCTGAGTCGTAAGCCCCCCGACTCGCTGAAATTGAGTCGTAGGCCTCCCGACGGGCCCTCACACTGTACGACCCGATTCAACTTTTGAATCTGGTGTTTTGTCAGCTAGAAATGCTCCCGACGGCTCCTCCCGACGGAAAAATCCGTCTTAGACCCCCCAACTCGTTGTTTGTCGTATAGTGTGAGGGGGCCAATACCTGTAATATATAGAAATATAAATAGCCTCCAGTGAGGGGAATTCACACATTAGGAATAATCATACCTATATCTTAAATTAGAGTAGGCCTACTCAAGCTTATATGGTATCGTAGGCCTACCTTTAAATCGACTATATGCAGGATGCATTTCTCGCGATTTATTGTTACAGCGTCAATATTGAGTCTTGTCTTTCCAATGGCGATTGCTCTGCACATCTAGGTATGTTTTAAGTATGAAAGTTGTTGATGGACATATTTAGAATAGCTCACTAATTGGAGTCTTGAATGATTATTGACGCCAATTAAGGGATATGTTTTATCATTTATAAATTATATACCGGTACGGTACCGGTACCTATTTCATACTTTCATGTAGGCCTATGTATTGTGTCCATGATAATACCGTAATGAATATATGTATCAACGTAGAATTTATCTTTTCTATATTATCAAATCAGCACAGACTGAGAACAGTGTACTTGACATACTGTTTATGCTGAATACAAATCTTTAAATACAAATATTGAAAAGAAACTCAATTGTCACAAATGTCTATAGCTATTAATATCTTCCGTATATAGGCTTAAGTAGCCTAGTATTAAGCAAATTGAGAAAGACCTACGTCAGATATGGTAATTAATAAGAACCATCCCAAATCTTTTCTCCAAACACTCCATACACCACAAAAGTCCATATATATTTCAATTTCTCAGGCTTGACAATTACGAATGTCACGATCAATTCGTGTGCTGATCATTCTAAATGTAACACAAATAAAATTCCCTGTTGACTGTAGACCATCAAGTTAACTAGACACAAAATTACGACAAGTAGTACATAAATAGTCAGTGTTGTCGGCCGACTGTCCATTGGCTCCAGCATGCTTTCTAGACCTGCCCACGCCATCTCGAGTTGCTATTGGCCAGCTTGGGCTTGTTATGAAACACGGGCTTCAGGGACTAGGAAGACGGGTTCACAGAGAGTTTACCAGGTCGGTGTATGCTGAACTACTTCTCGCGGGGGGTGGGCTGCTGGTGGAGGTGGTGGTAGACCCAAAAAATAAACATGACCCGTACCACCATGTGAAGCAAATGCCGTATCAAAACCTACATGTCAACAGCTCTGCCATCTGAATTATGTATAAAAAATGAATTTGCCACCTTAACAGACAGTAGGCGGAGGTCTCGGCAAAAGGCATTTGCGTCCAGCCACAAGACAAATGGGATGACAATTCTCCGGTGCTAAACTATCACCGTCAGATTGCACGTTCGGCCGCCATTTTGACTCTAAGGCTAAGCACTCGCTCATGCATTTAGTAATATTATACTGGGATTTCACGAACAAGGATATAAAATAAAATATTCTTACCCATGTCAAAGCGATCCATGTTTGGTCACATTGAAGGTTGGCGGGACGTCTTTAGTTAGATTTGCCTGTCTACGCAGAAATCCTGTTTGTTTTGGTGCTGGATATCTCGATCAGCCTTGACTCCACGACGATGGCCGCGATTTACCTCATTCCCAGACGAACAACACGCGCTATTTCTCCCATTATTTCCACAAAGAACGAATGACAACCGTTACAGTTTGTTATGAACCTATAAATTTTATTATTTCATGATTACGTAATGCTGAATATCCACAAAGTTAATGATTCTTCGGCAGACCTCGCTTTAATCCACCCCTTAAAGAACGTGGTAAGTGTCGAGGGTCAGGCCTTCATGATCTTTCCCGCCTCCCCGTGAGTGATGACTGTCCCCCAACCATGCATGGCGGAGGAGGCGAAGGTGTGGAGCCAGGCTGGTTCCAGGTTGTCCTCGAAATAACTAGAAATCAGATGCAGTGACTAGTAACGTACGGTAGTAGTGTATCTCATAGAAAAATAGAGTTTCATCACATGACACGTACAAATGATGCATACATGTGTATTTATGAAAACAATTAGGCCTAACGTTAGGCCTATTAATTATGTAATCCTATGCAGGCCTAGGCCTACGTACGGTACTGTCATAAGTTTAATATGTAGGACTAGATTTTGTAATAACACCGTTCCCCCGTATGGACGCATTGGATCTGATGCGTTAAACCAGCTGGCATATTCCTATTTTTTCTCAAGTTTAGGAAAGCCGTATCGATAACGTAATATCCACAATACAACGTTAGAGCAGCTTAATTTACAAGATAATGGAGGATATTGGAAATGTTGGATTCACAAAAAGCAATACAAATAGGCTAGGCCTACAATAAAATTCGTGTTAATCCAATGAAAATAATGATATAAATTAAAGGATAATCATCAACATTTTTCTTTCCAAGTAAATAGAAGCTCAGACACTGCATGGTTGTAGCCTATGGACATTAATTAAAACCCTAATCAAGATAATTTAATTTGATTTAATTCATAGCTCCTTTAATACAGGATATTGTTTTTATAGTTTTAGATAGGTACGACAATAATGTAAGTGTGTCCTAATATTTCTAAACTTCACAAAAGACAAAACAAATTCTGATTATTCTCCCATGGATATCATCTGTCCTACGAACAAATTCATCTTTAAACAAATCTTTAAATTTGTTTCGTAGAGGATTAAAACAATATATTCCTGACCGAATCAGTTGCCAATGCTGCCATTTTGACCTCTATAATCTATTTAAATAATAGATTATGATTGAATTATGATTAAAGATCGGGAAAAGGTAAATTATCATCGTCAATTTGCCGAGATTCATTTCCGTCAGATATATAAGAAAAAAATTGAAAACACGAGTGATGTGGAAGAAACATCATTATAACAATTACAGTATATGTATGAGGTATCCAGAATTCCCTTTGGTAATCCTATTGGTAACAAATCTTTAAACAAATCTTTAAGTTTGTTTCGTAGAGGATTAAAACAATATATTCCTGACCGAATCAGTTGCCAATGCTGCCATTTTGACCTCTATAATCTATTTAAATAATAAATTATGATTGAATTATGATTAAAGATCGGGAAAAGGTAAATTATCATCGTCAATTTGCCGAGATTCATTTCCATCAGATATATAAGAAAAAAATTGAAAACACGAGTAATGTGGAAGAAACATCATTATAACAATTACAGTATATATGTATGAGGTATCCAGAATTCCCTTTGGTAATCCTATTGGTAACAAATCTTTAAACAAATCTTTAAATTTGTTTCGTAGAGGATTAAAACAATATATTCCTGACCGAATCAGTTGCCAATGCTGCCATTTTGACCTCTATAATCTATTTAAATAATAAATTATGATTGAATTATGATTAAAGATCGGGAAAAGGTAAATTATCATCGTCAATTTGCCGAGATTCATTTCCGTCAGATATATAAGAAAAAAATTGAAAACACGAGTGATGTGGAAGAAACATCATTATAACAATTACAGTATATGTATGAGGTATCCAGAATTCCCTTTGGTAATCCTATTGGTAACAATAATCTTATATGACAAATGCCACCCCTGTGAGTATTTTCATCTGGCAAACAAGAGGAAGACCACCGTATGGTGAGCGGGGCAGCATGTTTTGAATTATTGCAATATCAACACGATGTAGGCCCCCCTACTTGTTCTATAACCTGAATAAAGTTTGAATTTTAAAAAAATACAGTTACTTGTGGAATTGGCAATTCCGACAATTCGAAAATCGTGTTATTATTTTTCATAAATGATGTGATTTTAAATGTAATAGGCTACGAAACACTTGTTTCCTGTGATGCATGTCCTGTTGCATAATTATTTTGTCAAATATAGGCATACTGTTCTAACCTGGATGGAGTTACATTTGCAGAATTGGTATGGCCCAGTGCCCACTCCCTGGTCTCGATCAGCGCTACCCGATATTCCGCGATCGACAAAATGCGAGTACAAACTGCCACCTGGTACTTAATAAGAGAATCATATTGCCACACAAGGAAACCCAGCCATAGCTAGCCATGAAACAACATACAGTTCACTTCACTTTCTGAAGTTTCAATACCACTCACTAACCACGGGACCGATCGCAATTATTGCGTCTTGAAAAAAGCAAACCCATAATCTAAGAAAAGAGTTATAAAAGCAATGATATTCGAATAATGATATACCGTGAATAATTTTACTCTGATATTTTGTTTCAGGACTTGGCCCAGATGATTATCAGTGAAAACCCCATGCATGCTCTAGTTATTTCCAGAAATAAAACGCACACGGCAGAAATTTCAAAGGGAAAAAATGAATAGGAAAAAAACACCCTTCTAAAGTTCATCTTCATTTCTTTTGGGTGGACTCATTTCGTGCGGTTTTTAAAATGCTGTCTGCCATCTCACACTCAACGTACCTTTCACGTCTAATTTTCGGTTGGGTCAAAAGGTGAGTAATTTGTTTATCAAAGTCTGACAGTGCCTCTTTTTCACGGGCCTTTAATGAGACTAGAAATTTTATGTGAAAAGCATCTGACATCAACAATATACCTGGTATTCCGGCTATTGAGAAACAGTCACGCAAATTGTACCTTCCATACAGATTGAGGATAGATTTGTGAATATGGAAACATGCACATGTATACACCAACTATATGGTAGAGAAACGTATTCTTTCTGATTGAGACAAGAGTGACAGTTTCATAGGAAATAGAAAATAAAATACAGCAGAGTATTCCATATAGCAAATAAATTATGTTAAATATATTTTCTCTGACTTGTGAGTCTTGCAATAATTACAATAATCCATTTTCGCGTTACGGTCACTATATATATGATGAAGTTTGCGTTCACATTCATTCTTCTTCCATCGCTGTGCTTGTATTTGTATTTAAATATTTTTCATTCATCCAGTCATTATGTATTTACACACTGTTACAGCTGTACATCTAAGTCACATGAAGCATTAACAATATCAGAAAAACAATAGATAAACAGATACTATTCAAACATAAAAATAAAAACATTTCTAGTTGCATTCATTGCAGTGGCATTTTAACTCATATTCATGATAGTCCAAGGAAAGGCAAAGAATATTGTTCACACAAAGTACCATAGGCCTACAATCAGAGAAAAACAACCATCACCAAGAGATCCAAGCTTTAAGGCGCTTTAATGGTACAGTCCTAAACAAGACTTATATACCAGGTATTCACTCTAAGAAATCAGCTGAAAATTCATTGGGATCCACTTAATTGCCTGTTGGTTCCCCGTAGGAACTGTCGTTTACATGGGTACAGCGTGCATGCATGGATTCCATGTAATCCCAAGCTGGTATTACACTGTTCCCGCGCACCACCTAGGTGCGCGGACAAAAAGAAGATGGTCAAATATTGCAAAAAAGAGTTCGCATGCAATGGTACTCTAGTGCAGCATTCTGAGTACGGAGAAATCATCCAACTTCAAGGAGACCAGCTAAAAAAAACTTGGGCAATTTCTGGTCCAGGCTGGCCTTGCAAGAGAAGAACAAATCAAGGTGCATGGTTTCTAAGCTGTGAGAGGAATCGTGGGAGGCCAAGGCGACATTGCTTGTGGTGAACAAGATGACAGACTGCACATGATGATCCATGGGAACAACAGATAGAGGCATTGCAGGATAACAGGGACGCGACATGCCATAGCCCGTGTGGCTATAAAGACTTTCAATATATATATATTGAATCACTTGACTTGTTCGTATGCCGATGGAATACAATCAAATATGTAACTCCTAAGTTAAAATATGAAAACTAGAAAAAGAAATGCAGGACATTGTGTGCCATGCAATAACAGGTCGCAAAAAGAATTTACATATGCCGATGGCTCCCGACCAAAAAGAAATCGTAAAATATCGAAAGAATAAAAAAAGCACAGCACATGTATCAATCACATTTTATGAGCATTATAAACTGAACACAAAATAAAGTATGATATGCAAAGATCCTAGAAAGACCACCCATGTTCATTTGAGAAAACACAAATTATGCAAACTCATAAGACAGTAAAGAAATAATTTTCTAGAAAAATCAATTGATTTATGTAGAAAATCATTTCTTTACTGCGAAGCCGGGATATGGAATAATCTCCCTCCCGAAATAAGGCAAATAATAGGCACCATGACTTACAAAATAAGAGGTAAGACCTACCTGTTACAAAGAGATACAAATCCGATATTGAGATAAGCTATAGCAAAGATGGTACAAATCCTATTATATCGCTGAATGTTATATAAAATCATATTATTGGCCTGGGAAGCAGGAAAATAAATATCAGAAAGTCAGGCAGACATTACAATTGGTATCAATTTGTTTTAGAGAACACCGAATGTAAAGAGAATAGAAATAAGGAATGGAAAACAATCCTTAACAGAAGAGAGAACGATCTAACTGATCAGCAATGGGAAGAGATATACACTTTACCATATAAATATACAGAAAACGTTACTTTGCAGTCACTGCAATATAGAATAATAAATAGAATTATTACCTGTAACAGCTATTTGAAAAGAATAACAAATATGACAATATGACAATGACAATATGACAATATAACTCACCTTTTTTACAGCTGATAGTCAGATATTTGTGGCAAGGCATTGCGATATGGCTGGCTGCATCTGGTGACAACCAGATGAAAACAGTCAGGGATTTCTCAATGCAAGACGTGCTCCTAGGTATACTAGGAGGAAGTGAAACAAAGGATAAAATAAACTTTATTATTGTGACGGTTAAGAGCTATATACACCGAACTAGGCTCTTCGGAAAAGGTAAAATTTATTGAAGCCCACACATTCAAGAACTCACAATTCGTACGAATTGGGGAGTCACGAAAAGTCCCAAATTGTGCCTATGAATTGGCGTAAGAATCCACAATTTGTCATATGGATTGGAGGTTTCTTCCTAAGGAAGCCCACATATTACCGAACTCAAGTATGTTTCTTAAGAATGATTTTGAATTCATACGAATTGTCTTAAGGCCAATTCGGCTCTGAGTTCTTGAATGTAAAAAAAGAAATAAGAACACACCTAGGCGACAAAACGTTATATATGCTCTCAAAAGAGAAGAATACAAAAAGATGTTTACAAAATGGGATACAATTTGGAACAACCTAGGGTAAAATAAATTTTCGAAAGGATGGTCGTATTAAAATCTAAATGCCCAGAAATGTTCCAATGGTTTATTACATAAAATACTCCAGTTGTTATATTTCTCACTGTACTTGTTTTTATAATGTAGATGCCAAGAGGGCAGAAAGGAAAAAATAAAGAATTTTGCACACAAAAAATCCTATTTCTTTCGTTATACCAAACACCATCTCATCTCATCTCCAACACCTTATGATATATTATATTCTATAACTGTCTCGGGAAATTATGCAAGCCAGCTAGGTACGAGGTGAAAATCAGGCACACTAGGCCTACCTGGTCCTCGAATAATATGCGTTTGCAAAGACAATACCACCTTATATTGCCCCTGGGTAAATAAAGAATAAAAACAAAATAAAACTCATTTCAGATATTTTCCCCGTCGCATAATATAGGAATACCCTGATGCGCAACTTAGGGAGCCCTCCCTGGCCTGGGGTCAATTATTTTGTACGTGTAATATAATGGGCCTTAAAAGTTTGAATGTTTGAATGGGCCTTAAAAGACGTAAAGGTGACTTCGCATCTTGTTCTCTATTAATTGGTCAAAGACTACCAGCAGACTGACTGGCATGATAAGCGACCTCTATATATAATAATTATATTTATGTATAAGTAGAAGTTCTTCAAGATGACACATGCCAGCTCTGTATCTCCGTCCCAGTCAAGAGCTCTCAGCAATCTTGGTTATATCTGTTGCTGCATGTCATTGTGGCAATGAAATCAACAACTTTATTTATATATGCTAAAAACTGAGTAGGATATAAATATTCATATGTAAAAGATAAAATAAACGTTTGCATGTGCACGTATTTCGTCAGAGAGTACATCATCTTACTCTGACATCTGGCGAAGGAAAAAAGAGCAATATACAGTGATTATTGAAGCTTTCGCTGACTGGATATTCTCACTTATGTATTCATATAATACACATCTGATAAGCTCCGGAATTTAGAAAGTGTTCCTAGGTCGTTCGTGATAAATCGTCTTGTGCCTTTTCGTGTAGCCCTATGATGAGTGCAGTGCATGCAGATACAGTGTATAGGCCTACGCTGTTTCATCCCCATAAAAAGAACCTTATCGTATATAATTAAATCAATAAATGTATACAAAATACCTAAATGAAATACAACAGTATTATATTCTATATGCACGGTTCACCTCAATGGAGCTGGTTTCAATGAAAAGAAAATCGAAGAGCCCACGTATTTTCATTAGAACCCTTCGTGATGCACGAAATGCATAGCGCCGCGTGGTTCCTTTAAAATTCACGAAAAATCCACACTAATCGGCGAGTGGAATCGTGTTCTCGTATACCAATACTTCAATAATAAATATCTTATAACCTTGAAATGAAGTGTGAAACAATTGCCTCCACGTTGGACCGACACAAAGGTATTTTAGATAGATAATACAGGTGTTCATTGTAAAATATAATGTCTGCTTTTTTTGTCTGCTGCTGAAGGTGGGGGTTACCGTATACATACCTGTCGACTGCATGCGCAAATATGTCCGCACTCGAAAAGAATGTATATACATGTACCGTAGATAAAGCGTGTGATGACCCTTATATTGGGCATCTTTTATTGTAGATAGAGATCATAACAAAAATCGAATGCAATATTATGATACATCTCAAATGTAGAGCACATATTTTTTAGCCTCTGCTAGTTAAATATAGCCTCAGTGAGGTTCAGCGTTTGTATACACCCTGCGTGAAATTTTGAATTTATTTATTTTTCCGACAAGCTAATTAGAACACAAGAACAATTGTGTTCCTATAGAAAGTGGAAAATAAAGTAGACCTGTACATTATTGGCAAATCACTATTGTGTTTGACATTTTTTCAAGTAAAAATATTGAGAAAATCCTGTTGTAAATCTTAGGGCTACACTATTACTCATTCAAGCCGACGGTAATTATATTTTGGACCATGCAATGCAATCACCACCACCTCCCCACATGCTATCCACTCAAATAGTGTCCGTAGATATGAGTCACATAGTGAATTGAGGGCAATCAATATAATAATTTATAGGCATTTGGCCCGAGCCGAATACAAAATCGAAAGATTTGTAATATTTGGCGCAATACATCTAGCTGCAATCGCTAAATTCCATACTCATTTTACCCCCAAATATGCAAATTAGTTACACAATCGTAATGCCCTGGGCGTTATTAATTAATAGTTATTGTTTTGACTGGCACCTGGGACTTGGGTTGGTGTGATGGGTGGTAGGAGATCTAGGGTGGGGCGGGGGCGGGAGGGTGTGGAGGTAACATCGGGGCCTAATCAATAGAGCGTGACGAATCGCCCATACTCCTAAGCACCACCTGTTTCACACAGATCATTTACTGCATACGCCTCGCTGTGCGCTCATGGACGTTCGACTTGATTACGAGTGTGGATAAAATAACAAAGGCAAAATGAGGGAGTCACCAAGATAGATTTCATAGGAGAGTCAACACATATTTCAAGTTAACTGCTTTAAATGTGAGCGTACCCGGAGACAGCACCCGGATCATAACACAGACATGGATACAATTCTAAGGATATTCTAATCTAATTGCCGCCTTGACTTATTTCTCAATCATTTTCTATTTTTACACTTTTTTAAAGTCAAATCATGTTGCCAAATACGTTTATGGAAGTTTTACTATGTGTCATTCTGACCAACACACATTTAGCCTGTGCAGTAATTATGCTACAATATAATGACTGTGAAGTGACGAAACCTGATGGGACTGTGGATTACAACGCTTGTACTGCAGAACCTTTGCATATGTTGCAAAATGCTTATGTTAAACTAGGATTTGACAGTACTCAAGGAGAATACACATGTGGAGCACAGCGGGAAGCCTATTGTACAATGGTAAATATTGTGATGATATGTGCTGAAGAAATTATAATTCGGAACGTAGATGTGTCTCCCTGGTTTAGGTGGGGTTCAGTTAATTAAATTATTCTTTTGACTTTGGATGTTGTTATCGTTTACAACATACAGAGTCAATATGCACAAACATGGAATGTGATATTGTTGTCGGTCAATACAATTACGGGGGTAAGGAATAGCGCAGGTGAAGTGTCATTGCAAAAATTATTTATTGCACTGATGCAAAATCGATTTTGGTAATCATGGAGTGGAAAGCAAGACTAGGAATAATTCACTCTAATGTTCCAATTGGAATATCATAACACATATAATGTCTGCTTTAGACTTTTGTTATGATAACACTATGCAGACTAGTTATAACCCCTGTTCCAGCCGAACATTAGGGAAACACCTGTGCATTCCTAGGCAGAGCAATGTTTCCCAGATGATGCCAACTATACGAGTGGGCCACGTGTTGGACAATGAGTATTAGCACAATGGCTAAACCGTATGTCTGTCATATTGCATTGTCAAAAACTATTGTATATTTTCAGGTGTTCTCAGGTTATTGGGACTATAGGTTGTTGCCAGAAGTTGACCTACACACGTGGACTGAATAGAATGGGGTCCTAGTTTTATTTTTATAAAAACCTCGAGTTGTAACGAAACAAAACTATTTTCTATGTTCCATGTTTCCAGGTGAATTATGACATAAAGGAAATAAAATACGCAGTCAGACTGGCGTGTAACGTAATTCAAATAATTATAAAATCAAGAATGAAATTGAAGTGGCCACAGTGCCACATAACATTACATAATAGTTACGTAATTAAACATGATTATAAAATAATAATTTAGATCAACATGAGTAGCCTACTGATAACCACATGATTTATAAAATTTGGAAAAATAAAATACTGTAATAAAGATGAAAGCGGTTGCGCAATATTGCATAACACAATATAAAATGCACATTCATATGTTGATGTGGCGTCATAGAATAGCAGATGGGTGTAATCAAACATTATATCATTAAAGCCGAAACACCATGGGTAACTATGTATACATTTTCTAATTGAGCAAATCATATGTAACAATCCTGCATATGTATTTTTTGTAATACTCATCTGATAAGGAAGAAGGGAGCTATTTTACATGCTCTTTTCATAGCAGACAGCTTGCATGGTCAGCGCCATTGCTATAAGTCACATGACTGGGAGTGACGTCACATACCCTCATAGCCATTACATAAACAATAGCCTGCAGAGCCTGAATCCCGGGCCTGAATGGACACAATTCTATCTTTTCTCAATTGATTTGAGCCATATATATGTAAATGAATGATGCACTATATAGAAAGTGAAAATGTATGCCATTGAAAAATGCAGGGAAAGGTGTTTAAAGCTGCTTAAAGAGGGTCAGGACGAGTGGAATTGTAAAAACAATTGCCGTCGCCGACGCCATATAATAGCATTCAGTTTCAGGGTAGCAGGGGGAGATTTGCTGACTAAAATCAGGGCTCTCTTGGGTCAGGGAGGGTGTAATTATAATCTATTTATACTGTATATACTTCTCACTGTATATATTCTATATCTATGGATATATCAATGCTTGAAATTAACTTGTTGTCCCGCTTGTTGTACTAAGATTGATGTTTGTTTACATGTCCCGAGTAGGGTAACCAATCAGACAGTGTGGGACAGTGACGTCATCAATAATTGTAAATCACCACCAGTGGCGCTGATGTCCACCAATATGTCTGCCTCCTTGTAAGAGGGAAGGTGACTTCTTTTCGTATGGTTTTGCTGGTAAATAATGATAACGATCACAAAAATATGCTGCCATATTATTCCTATGACTATAATGTTTATTTTATTTGCAAAAAAAAATCTTTGGATTCCTATATTGTGTTTCGGCTTTAAAGAAAGTCTCTGACTCGCATATAGCACGGCCGATTTAGTCCCAACGCCGCGCGGTGGATTGCCGCTTTGCTCAGGGTCCGCGCGCAGAAAAAGTAAGATGGCTGCCGAGGTGAGTGCAGTTGCCCAGCAACATGACCGCTCAATCTTGTAGCCTTGTTATACTTATTTGCACCCCCTTGGAACCATACTATTATAATGAGGGAAAGTATTAATGATGATAAAAAAGAACCCTCAATATGTTTCAGGCACAAAATAAAATATGGTTACTAAATGTCCATGTACGGGGCCTTGTCCACTAAGCCGATTCTCATGCGATTTTACGTCTTTTTCACTAAATTCTGTGAGAATCGCATGAGAATCGGCTTAGTGGACTAAGCCCTCACGTGCAGTGCACAGGTATTGGAGTTCTCAAGATAATTGCACACTTATGCATACCTTTCTATTCTAATCTATATTTTTGGAAAGAAAATTGAAAAAGTGAAATTTTCAATATTTCTCATGCGTCTATCTACAAATGAAAATGGGTAGGACGACACATCGTATTTCATTGGTCAGAATAAAATCTACCTTATAAATAAATATTCATCATAATTTGAGATTATGTATCATTGAAACCATACCAAAAGATACCTTTTTTCCTGAAAAATTGCCAATGTTTTGGAAAGGATGTTGTGTCCATGTACAAATAATCATGTTTATATATATATATATATATATACGACATGCAGTTGAAAATAAATGAAGAAAAATGCAAATATATACAATGGAATCCCAGTCTGTTGGTAATAATTAGATTTTGTAACCAAAGTTACAATTCTTACACTGATGATGACAACAGGAAAACATATTTATTTAATTCTCTCTTTTTTTCTCTCGGAAAATAAAAATATTGCAATGAAGCTAAGATAGGCTACTTTAAAATGCATCGTATAATACATTCATGGACATTCAATGGAGATTATCCCCGGAAAATGGTATATAACTTATTAACTTATTACCATAAATTGGTGAATCTTTATTCCTTTTCTTTCAAATGGTCAACAATGGAAAACGTTTAAGTTTCATCTCTCAAATTTACAGAAATGTGGGATACATATGAGAATTTAGTTACTTTTTGCTCGAATTCGACAATTTAAAGAAAATAGTCATTTGCATAATAAGGTTGCTATTGCTATGCCCCCTAGATTGGGCACGTCAAAGAAGTATGGGGAGAACAGTCCAGCACTATTATAGTTTGAGCAACAAAGGTATGACCATGTAACTTAGATTTATACTACTCAAATAAGGTATGGCTAAGGTATGTGACATTCTATACAGTTATTCTTCTTTTGAACAGGGAATCAGGGAGTGTGCTTTTTGTGATGCGGCCATTCCAGCCGATGCTCATCCTCCAGAGGCGCTCTACGATAAAAGGGAAAATTCAGACCAACCAAATATGGAGACGTGGTGGCAATCCATAACCTGGATCAACTATCCAACTCCCCTGGAAATAAACATTACAATGTCCTTTAACAAAAGTTATGAATTACAGGTATTTGGGAAATGATATATAATATCTGACTATATTTGGTATTGCTTTGATTTAAAAAAAATGTTCGGTAATGTTAAACTGTATTTCGAACCTCACTGTTGTTTTACATTTGGGGCATTTGGGAGGATTGGTGAAGGCGAATTTTCGTTTTCAGGCGACTTCAACCATATATAATAAACACATGTTATGAAAAGATAACCACTAATGTAAGGCAAGGCTCTAACCAATGTCTCATTACGTATAATATTTATTTCCTCTGATTAGAGGGAACAACTTTGCAAATATTATTCCACGAATCGAATGCGCTCAATTCGAATGTTCATATGAAGTGTGTGTGTAAATGCGAGTTTTCCCTTCACAGGATGACTTAACGATAACATTCCATTCAAGTCGTCCAAAAGCGATGATCTTAGAAAAATCCACCGACTTTGGAGCTACATGGGAACCAATGCAATATTATAATAAGAAATGCAGAGACTTTTTCCCAGATGGGTATGTGTATACTTATTACGTTTTACTCGAATCTTGAGATTAAAATACAAAACTTACCATGAAAGGGATGACATTTATCCCCCAAATATGCCACGTATCGTTACTGGATGTCCACCACTCATAATTATAATATTATTTATTCTTTTTTTCTCCCCAGGCATTCAAATTTTGTAACAAAGGAAAATCCCGACGAAGTAATATGTACGCAGGAATACAGTTTGGAAGTGCCATATTCGGATGGTGTTGTCAAATTAGATGTTGTGGGGGACAGGTAAAATATTTTCGCCTCATTGAGTCACCTGTGTCTGTGTTCAGTGATGACGATCTTACATTATTGGCAAGGGAACATTATCGCACTTACAATGGGGTTAAAATATCCTCATATCATATTATATATAGCAAAAATTGGTTTTCGAGGTACAATTACAATCCGCCAAAAATGCCCAACCCTGGGAAGACCTCATATTCCAGTTCTGTATAGCCGAGGCTTTGAGCTTCAAGTTGATATGGTTGACCCATGGTGTAATTTTTTTACCAGGTCTAGGGTGTTATTATTTCATGTACGGTACATCATGTTTTGGCCCACTACTAGTAAATACCCAATAGATCTAAAAATTTGGATCCTCTGGTAGTTATCATAAAAGTACTTAAAAGAGATTAGTGATTGAAAACAAAGTCAATATTATTGGAAATATCCGATGCCAAATAGAATTAATTTTCTTATCACCATAGGTATGAGCTATTCCTTGGACCGTCGTTGACGGACTATGAATCTTTATACAAGGGTTTGAATTCTACAAACTTG
This sequence comes from Sthenelais limicola, assembly GCA_942159475.1. Lineage (NCBI taxonomy): Eukaryota > Metazoa > Annelida > Polychaeta > Phyllodocida > Sigalionidae > Sthenelais > Sthenelais limicola. The sequence continues at coordinate 80,413,577 of OW804096.1, read as the reverse complement.
TCATCCTTTCTGACATTCACTGACCTGCGAATTCGTCTTATCCATCCTGCTACGGACGGAAAAGAATCTTTGAATAAAGAACAAGATCTCATCCGGTATTTTTATGGGATAAGTGATATAGAAGTAATTGCAGGGTAAGTACTTTTTCTCCACACTACAATGAAACTGATATGGTTGTCCATAACATATTACCACTTTCCATCTACTACTTACATTTATACAGAGTATACGCATCGCCAGTCGGAGACTGCATATCCCTAGCTATCTTTATGATTCCATACTCATTTTATTGCTGGATATTTGTAATTTAGAAAATCAAAAATGGTAATGAGCGCACATTAATCAGTACATTTAAATGACATCCACACTGCATTTTTCACAGCGGAAATGTTCGCGATTATAAAAGTAGTGTAGAAAAATGGGGGTGTCACATAGCCAACAGTTGGACAAACTAAAGCCATTCATAATTATCTCAACGTATTAAACCCTTGCCATTGTGGTTTGCATGATAATTTAGTGCGAATCCAATGCGAAGGTACATTAGTTATTTTCTTAATTAACCCAAATCAATAAAACAAAGATAAATTATTGGTTTTTGCAGTTGCTTTTGTAACCTGCATGCTAAAGTTTGTGAAGTAAAGGATGCACAGACCACCTGTAACTGTCAACACAATACAGAAGGTCCCGATTGCGAGAGGTGTAAACCTCTCTATAACAACAGACCATGGCAACCAGGTTTCTACCTTCCTTATCCATTTGGTACAGCTAACGAATGTGAAAGTAAGTTCCTGGGTTTTATTAATGTTGAAATCTTAAAAAACACGTGTTCAGAAATTCAGTCATTTAAACTTGATTACTAAAATATAAAACAAGGGAGAAATCAATTCAACATGCATGTAGACATTTAACTTAGCTGATGAGATACTGTTAATTAATTAATTCACCAACAAAATGAAAATTTGTTCTTGCGATCTTTCCGATAGAGTGTGAGTGCTATGACCATGCAGACAGCTGTGTTTACAATGTAACACAGCAGAGGGCTCTGTGTATCGACTGTTACCACAATACAACTGGAATACACTGTGAACGATGCGTACCCGGTTACTATAGAAACATATCCCTGCCCCTGAATAATCCCAATATTTGTCAAGGTAAGCTCATACCTCTGTCCAGAAGGTTATATAGTATATGAATTTGTCAAGTAAAACACCATTAAATATCTTTTCTTCCATGCGACAGTTTATTTTGAAATTTCAACTTTACAACAGTGGTATATATTTCAGAATTCAGAATATACATGATAGAATTGTTTATAGTATTGTTTTGTATATGTCATAAATATACATATAATATGCCTATAATTAAAATTCTCTAAAAAAAACCCTTTTCATTAACCAATATATTTTCAGATTGTAATTGCGAACCACTTGGAGTACTGGAAAACAAGATGACCTGTGATTCGCCTAGTGGACAATGTACATGCAAGTCTTTGGTTGAGGGACGTAGCTGTGATCGTTGTGTCGATCAGTATTATGGTCTCCTCTCAAACGATTTTAGCGAGGGAGAGTGTAAACGTATGTATTCGAGCTTGTGGTCATCATTGATAATTTACATCTCCCCGAATTCACGTTTTCATTCTCCACCTTTTATTCCCCGAATCGTAATTTCTTATGATTCTATTTCTTCAGCATGCTTATGTAATCGAGATGGGACGCTCTTTCAAAGTAACGTGTGTGAGAAGGAGGAAGGGCAATGTCCCTGTAAATCCAATATCGTAGGAAGGGATTGTAGCGAATGTCAAGATGGTTTCTATGACTTTCCCAGAGCTAGACCGTGGACGGTTGGTGCTTACTTTTTGCCCGTCATATTGTTTAATTTAATGTTAGAAGGGAGATGTTTTTTTAAACCAAGACAATGTGAAAATGACGCTAATGAGGTGGTGATTACCTGTTGTATAAATTGCTCTAGCATAAGTATATATATAATATTATATTTAGGTTCAGGAATGCAGAGGAATAATGGGAATTCACATAAAAAATATCGGTGTTAATTAGAACCAAGTAAAGTTAGGTTTTCCCCAATATATCAACTACAGACCAACACATCGAGTCTCAACGAATACACCAATTTATTATGACATTTTCAGGTCATCAATTTGACTCTATTATTACCTCGTCCTCTGGAGGAAAACTTGTCATTCTATTTTTTAATTAAAAAAAGAAGTTTTTGTTCAGCTTCCATGTACCTTGCCATTCTTAACAAAATAAATTTGTTGTGCATTTGAGTAATTATATATGGTTAATCTGTGTTGCAGGATTGTACCGACTGTTTGTGTGATACTGGTGGGTCTGAGTCACATGTCTGCAATAAAGGCGCAGGTCAATGTGCCTGTAAAGCTGGAGTAGTGGGAAGAAAATGTGACGAATCGGCATTGGGCTTCTACGCTGCTTCACTTGATAGGATTCAAGTAGGCACCTTATTAAATATTGATTGGGTGGATGGACTTCAAACTGGTTGAATCACTCATGTTGTTCAGGTTGAAGTCTTAATGATCATTGATGACACGTTGCGTACTTTTTTCTGTTTTTATTTTGGTTTTGGCAGTTTTTATAAGTTTATTGTTTATTCAATGTAACATGTTGGTGTTCATTTTTACGTTTCGGATCAGGGTCGATCCTTCGTCAGGGAATATTTACATAAGAGTTTTTCTTGGGGGTATATTAAAGATGTGTAGCATTGGTTGCCATAGTTACTTGTCACTAAACCGGATACAACATTCTGATTGGTCTAGAAGTTAATTAAGCATAACTAGGTTGCTAAGTCTGGTTAAGTTTATTTTACAGTTAGCAAATATGTGAACCTGTTTAACATTACCAAATTTCTTTAGTCATATAATAATATGAAATTGGTAAATTCGGTAACAGTTCAAATGTTGTCATAATAATATGAAATTGGTGAGTTTAGGAACAGTTCTTATGTATATCTCACTCTCTGTTACATCCCGTTTTCCTTTAAGTAATCTTTTTCAATCATGATGTTCTTCATGACACAGTGACGCAAATAAACAGCCCAACAAGTAATCCTATATACCTCTTTTTCTATCTTTCATCAAGAAGATATATATATCCTAATTCTTTCCCTGATGAAGGAGCAACACCGCCCGAAACGTAGGAAAATAAAACTCACATAAAAACAACATTATTTCTTCAGTTGCATGTTGGATTTTTTAGTCCAACTCACCTCGTCTTATAACACTCATACACAATCTATTCCATTGTGATTCCAGTTGCAGCCTAAAGGAGGCAGCTGTGAGTTAGCCACAGCCATTAGCTCTAAATCCCGACCATTCACTGGCAGAATGTTCATGCGCTGCCTCACCACACAAACTGTGACATTTGAAGATGTTCGCCCACCAACGCAACAAGCTACCATACCCTTGTAATTAGCGTGAATAGTCAATTCTTAGTTTATCTATACGTCCCAGGACATGGGTAACTCAATATCATGGTGTTATATAGCAATGTCTCCATGTAAGAGGAGCTTATATTCACACATAATTAATAGTAAATGATATTGCAGTATGAAACAATACATATAAGCTCATAATAACATATATGCAGAAGTTGATCGAGGCTTTTTAATTTTTTTTTAAGAGACAAATTATCAAAAAAACCCAGATCATCCGCTATCATCATCATCATCATCATCTTATTTATTCTGTTTACAGGCGTTACATTCCAAATGGGCAGTGTAAATGAAAATTACCTTTTTATTCTAGACAATATGTGCCGATCATAAGATACTCTCTGAATGAAACTGCCAGCGAGTGGTTGGCGGCTTCGGTTGAAATAACAGTAGTTGGTAACAGTCAGATAGATATGACTTGGTACCATGCAAATGTTAATGACTCCTTATCAGGAGATTGTGGAGATGTCATCAACAAATATTATGATTTTACCTATGAAAATTTATCTCCCGGTAAGTTTGTTTGGATTCATTTATACAAAATCGATTTATTTTGTCGCATTGCTGCAAATAGTTTTACTTTCTCCCGTATAATGCATATGCCACAGTAGACTGAAGATGTAGTCTGCATTTTAATGCATGTGTCATGCATATCCATAGATGTATGTGCGTGTAATATTGACATCATTTATATTTTCTCCCCCTAAAACTTTTAAGGCTATGGTCTAGCTGCGCATCCAAATCAGACTCTGCCATATGATCCACGTTGCCAGTATTCAGCCACTCTAAAGCTTGGAGCGGATGGTGGCGATGGAAGCGACATTCTAATAGACTCGTTGGCTATGATGCCTGCTATAACGGACACAAGAATATATCTCACATCAGGTAAGCCTTCGTATTGTCATTGAATTAGGGAATGAGAGCAATATGGACGTAATGATTTTAGCATAGCTATTTAAAACTTCCTAGTGACGATATGATTATATAGACAATGTATTATATAGACAAAAATATATTATATAGACAAAAATATATCATATAGACAAAATATTATATAGACAAATAATATATTATATTCGTCTTTTTATTCACCCACCGCATTCTGTATAGGGTATTTTTCCATGGGACTTATGGAAATGTGTGCTTATTTAATAAGTCTTTATAAATATTTGATCATAAATACTAATGTAATGGTACTTATTAATATGCCAGCTAGGCTTTTATCATGATTATGTTTTCTATAGCAGTAACCAAAATGTACCAGGATCTATGAGAACATGTTTACTCAATAGCGGGGAGACGAACCCATAAATCCCTCCCTCCAAGAGTGGCTATAATAATACTGTAACCGATTAAAGTTTACTTACAGTTTTTGGTGTGATTTAGAGAGCAATATAGGGTGATAGTTCTCATTCAATAATATTTTCATGCCATCAAAATATCACAGAATGACACGACGGACACGAGGATAGTCCGATAAAGGTAGCAGATCATTATTGTCTATTTAGTTGTCAAATGACTTCCAGTCTCTTTACAAAGACCTTATTGATTTTAACAGATCCAGAAATCCAAAAAGAATATCAATCATGTTTTGGAGAAATAAGTGCCGTTTCCACACAAGAAAAAGCATTAGATTATTATAGATGTCGGTGGCTGACTTTCTCAGTCGGAACTGAAGTGCACAAGGGATCCGAAGGTAGGACACCCACAGGGGCGAGCTTTCTCGTGAAACATTTACAAATCCTTGAATACAAATGCCAAAAGTTATTTTCAAATATCCTTTATTCATACTCAAACCTCACAAGGTGCAGACATTAAATTATGACCCGCGTCTCCACCATGATATCATGCATACTAGTAATATGAAATTTAATTAGGCTAAGTTAGTGAAGCCAAAGAGTTACTAATTATTAGATAAATCCTTTAATATTCTAAAAAATGAACATTTTAAGGCCATTTTGGGGGCTTCTCCCAAGATTACTTCCAGTGTTTCAGGTGGCGGTGTTCCGTACATGTATATAATATATAATACATATCACTGAGCTAGTGTTATGCACATTATATATACACGGGATGTATCTCACTCGAGATACCAGTGAACCATGTAGGGAGGAGCTCGCCAATCCTCTCCACCTACAGAAACTGCGCAACAACTTTATTTCACATTAAATGCTTATGTAATAACTTCACATCCTGTTACTTCATCAAGTACAAAGAGCCAAGGTGAAAAGTAGGAAATCGTTGTGATTCTCGTTTCGAATATGTTGACAAAGGCCAACAAAAATAATGCCTCCAAATTTAAAGCCATCCAATGTAATTCACAGTTGATTAAAGGCTGAATTATAATGCAATAACGTCATTCAGATGCGCGTCTTAATTAGCCTACATTATTTCATCTTTACTTGCATTTGAATGTAAACATCCTTAAAAATATATATATGATTTCTATTCAAGTTGATCAGTACAGTTACATGAAATGGACAGGAGCCTCTGCGAACAGATCTTCCTGGTCCGCCCATCAAATAAAATTATCAGTGTAATTACAATGTGTTGATTAAAATATGTTTTCTCCACAGAATGTGGATGTGATGGATTGGGCACGAGACCCAGTACTTTATGTAATCCACTGGGCGGACAGTGTTCCTGTAAACCTGGAGTTATAGGACGCAGATGTGACATGTGCGCACCTGGCTATTTCAATTTCACCACAAATGGATGTCAAGGTAATAAGGCTGTAATAAATAATTACATTTATCAATTTATATGTGCTTTATTATATTTAACCAGGATGTTAAGTTCAGCTCCATAGCCGCTATTCGACTAATTCCTATAGAAAATACGTGACAAAAATATTATAAGGCCCCCCAAAAGATCTGGCTGAAAACTAGGTTGGGGGGGGGGTAACTTTTTTTTTTGTTATTTTTTTTTGTTTGGAAACCTCCTCCCAGGAACTGAAAAAAATGTCTTTTTCATAACAATAGTTGTTTTGAACATGGGAAATGTGCCTTTTGACAGTTCCAGGTTAGGAAAACCCGTTTTCCTGCTTTTATAAGCTTTTTTTGCCAAAAAATCCAAAAAAAGTAAGATATGATGGGGAAAAAATCAGGTATGGTAAAACATTTTTAGGTAGGGTAAGGTTTTTCTAGGTAGGGGGGGGGGGGGGGGTAAATCGGAAACACACCTATTTTTTTTTGCCTAACCTAACACTTCGTGAGTGATTAAGCCGATTGGTGAATGTCGTCAGTTTCTCATGACGTTAAGGTGGGATTATTGTTGTTAGATCCTGAATTGGAGTAAACGCTTTTAGTTTTCTACTTTGAGATTGATTTTTTAAATTTTCGCTCACTGCGTTGCCACAATTTATTTGCAAAAGGATTCCACTAATCTTACCCATGCAATACAATAGGCTTAATATAAAACTTGTCATTGGTAAAGAGTGACAAGGTTTGTCTAAATTACCTGGTGGCCTTGCCCATGTCTATTGCCGTAAATAGATCGGGGGGTGTTTCATGAAGATAAGATGAAATTGTATGATATAAGATATATCATACGATATAAGATGTATCATACGATATATCTTAGAATATATGAGATTGTCTTAAATCTTGTTACTCTATATTTCCAAGAAGAATTATGTTTAGGGGACTCTTGGAAAAATAACATCACTTGTGTTGTACACTCCCATAGTATGCCTAATTATCCATAATATTCTTTGACTAATTTTGATCTTGTGCCCTAAATAAATCATTTTCCTCGAAGACAATTAGTTATCCTAAAGTAAAAGATAAAATCTTACGCAAGAGAAATTCGTACGAAAATACGTTTACAAAACAAGATACTTTCAAATGATCCTATACCTCTCATGATAGCATTTACCATAGTTTTACGAGAGAATTTACAACAACTTTCGACCAGCTATAAATATCCTCGTAAATTTGAGATATTTGTAATGCACACTATTCTGTAGAGGGAATCATTCTACCGAAATAGCATATCTCACAAGTCAACTATTAACCGTTTTATAAGGGTCATTGCAAGTAGTGCGATATTTCTTGGGGACAGTCCTAATTGAAGATTTCTGCTAAATGTTAACGATATCTTAAACCCATATACGACCCTCTTATATTTATTAGGTCGTACGATTTAATTATGAAACAACCCCCTGATAATAAAACGAATAAATAGTTAGAATAGAGGCTGGCCCCGCCCCTGTGCATTGTTTTTCCCTATGACCGTGGCCGAAGGAAAAAGGCCAAGGCCATAGAAAAAACAATGCACAAGGGTGGAGCTAGACCGCCCGTTCTAACCGATTGACTTTCTAGCCAATTGCCTTTCTGTTCGATTGGAAATTACCAAGATTGATTGACATGAGAGGAACGCTCCTCAATAACATTTCTGATTCGCTGCCGCTCAAATTAGCACAAACAATATTGATAAAAAAACTCTGTTCTTTAGCATGCCTTCTACTTCATGCACACTTCCCCCACACTTCCCCCTCTCCCTCTTTTCCCTCCCCCTCTTCTCTGTCTTTCATACCTGTTTTTCTCTCCCAACCCCATCTCCGATTTCCCCCTCTCCCTCCCCTCTTTCTCATGCCCCCCCTTCCCGCTTTCTCTCCTTCCCCTCTCTCCCTTCCCCTACATCCTCTCCCTCCCCTCTTTTCCCTCCCCCTCTTCTTCCCCCTCTCCTATTTCCCCCCTCTCCCTTTTCTTCACTCTCCCCCTCCTACACCCTCTCCCTCCCCTCCCCCTCCTCTCCCCCTCTCCAATACCCCCTCCCCCGACACACTTTTTCACTCTCCCACTCCTCTCCAATACCCCCACCCTCTCCCTCCCCTCTTCTTCACTCCTTCTTCTCCCCCTCCCCTCTCCTATTCCCCCCTCTCCCTTTTCTTCAGTCTCCCCCTCCTACACACTCTCCCTCCCCTCCCCCCTCCTCTCCCCCTCTCCAATACCCCCTCCCCCCAGACACACTTTTTCACTCTCCCACTCCTCTGCATGTAGTTAGGTCCCCCTGGAAATGTAGTTAGGTCCCACTGGAAATGACGTAGTAGATTGTGGGAAATGACATAGTATCCCACATGAGCTTTCCCAGGTTATAAATAGAGTGTGGAGATCCCAATTTAAAAAAGGCTTCAAAATCACATTTTCACCCCAGATACTTTCACAAACCACATATAATGTCCTCCATACAGGGTCGACGGACCTGTACAGAGAAAAAAAACAGATGGGGACATCCCAGATTCCCAGAACATGCGTGACAAAAAAACACTTCTAGAGCTTTATATATTAGAGGAATGAAGTGGTCCCGTCATACATATTCATCGACAAAGTTCCTAGTTTATTGTTTTAGCAAACCGGTCACTCTTGCTTCTCTACCTCCAACCAATCACAGGCAGATCGTCGATCACTTAATTATTGACCCGTATATCGGCCCAAATATAATAGATCTATAATTAAGGTGCACCCACAGCATTTTGGGCATAGCGCCAAACTTTGGCGATTTTGTGGTTTGTTAGTGACAAACCGCTACTCTGTAGACAGTCTAGCACAATTTGCTAGCGAAAACGCCAGCGAAATCGCTAATATGTAATTACTAGTGTCAGAAGCGCGCTTCGTCAAGCATAACCGCACTCGGCGGAACAAAACAGACAACTTGGGAAGTCGTAGGATTTGTATAATTTATAAAGGGGATATATCCGCGTGGGTACATCTGAATGCCATTATTTGTTGCGACGACTAGATTAGACTAGACTAAATTGATCAATGCCAACAACGTTTGGATAATCAGATTTCCTGTTGTGCGGGAAACTATATGGAAAAATAATCTTGCAGAGTACTTGTCAAATGCAATAAGTATACGGTATTGGTGCATAGGCCTCTATTATCCCTTCATTGAAAGAGAATCAGAAAATTCTTTTTCTTTCTAACAGATTTTTTTCTGATTCTCTTTTTCATGTTGCGTCCATCACCGTGTTGCAGTTTGCCTTAATGTGCCTTGTCCAGGTGACTTCCCACTACACCCCCTCAACCCCAACCTTGGACGCAAGGACCCACAAGACCTACCATCGAATAATCTAGTCATCCTTGTTGTAATATTGGCTATCCTTCTCATAGCCGTTCTAATTGTATTGGCTGTTCCAAGGATAAGAACTTCTCTATTTAAAAAGATAAGGAAAATTCTGGGGAAACCTACAAATCCAACATATGCTGATATTGGAATCAGAGATCCTAAGAGCCCAATTTATAGCAAAAAAGTGTATGCTAATTGTCTTGATACTGACTCAGATTTGAACCTTGATATACAAACAATTGAAAGGCCAGTTGAACAACAGAAAAGGGAGGGCAGTGCTTTACGAAAAGCCTTCCATTCTGTGGATCGTTACAATGCCCTGAGCGACCGCAGCAGCCTTAAAGAATCTCTGGCAATGAGAGAAATGAATGTAGAAGATTTGATTGAACATGCGCCTCGTGAACAACAACACTTGAAGATTACGAAACAGCTTAAAGGGTCTCTGAAAAGGAAAGGTAGAGCTTCAATGCAGACAACAAATCTGTCATCTCCAAAAATGGAAACAAGTGACAACACCATAAGTGGCATAGAAAATGCAGCCTATGCAGCCGAACCAGATTACCCCTATCTACGCGATGACCGTAGATATGTAAATAGTTTACCAAGTATCCCGTCAAATAATGTTCGATCATTAAAAGTAAAAGAGTACGAAGGACACTCTGAACATGAAGTTGATTCACGAGACCCGGGGGAAAGTCGGTCAGCTACACCCAGGAGGTTGCCATCGATTCCGCAGACTAAACCTGGAGGGTATCATAACCGGAACACTGTAAAACCAAACCAAAGAAGGAGGCTCCCTTCAATACCTGTAGATCGGAAGCGCGCATTTGAAAATGAAAACATTACTTCTCAAAATGAGCCTACGATAACGTATGCGCAATCAAAGAAGGTTTCTAAAGTTGCAGAAGAGGAAATAGAAGGCGCTTTAGTTTGAGCGAATGCCATTGAATACACAACACTATGTTGCAAGCTAAAGTAATTACGTGAAAACCAATATAACAGAGATAAAAGAAACACGCACAAAATAAATGTTTCTCCTTTTTCTTGACAGTGTTGTATTTATCCCATTGACATTGAACACGGTACATCGGATAATTGGTGTGGGGTAATTGGACAATTTTGATATTGAGCAAATATCTGAAATTAGAAATCTGGTTACAACTTACCAAGCCAAACTGTTTATATGCAGCATTGCTAGCATTGCCTGGCTGTGGGTGTTTCGAATCTTATTCGTCAGATGGAAGTAACCGCTCCTAAATTTGATTGAAAGGGGATTAAGAGAGTATCTACCAAATAAATTAGGTAGCATTTTCTATTATTGGATTATTAATGTTCATTTCATAAGAATCAATTTCATACGGTTGGATACTAATGGAAATTAAAGTACAACATTATGCTCACTCGGCAATAATATTTTAACACTCATAATGAGAGAGTTGGGCCGCATTCAAAATGACACGGAAACGGAATCAGTGAAGTACTAAATTTGTATCCCCCCATGTGACATTTGAACAGTCAATACCGTCTAGTTGGGTCACAATGTTACAGAACAACTGGGACGACCGCATTTGACAGCCTGAATACTTGTAAAGTATGAATGTTCATGAAACGTGTAGGCGGTGTGTTGTGTAATGTGCTTCAAGAAGACTTTCGGGAAGAATTATGTGACAATAATCCAATTAATTATAAGGCCAAGGACGATATTCAAGAAACAGTCATGATTATTCATCTCTAGGATGCGTATCGTGATGCCTCAGATTACATTCTATTTCTCAAGTCCCCGTTACCGGCTAAAAGTATATTGTAAACTATAACTAGCCTCCAAGAACTATAGGTTCACTACATGCAGATGATTGTATGACCTGCTCTGAGGGGAGGGGGGATTTCTCCACCTAGCTCCCAGGCCATGCCATGCACACTTTGCTCCCCGTGTAATTAATCGCTTAGTTTAGAGTATTCTCAAAATCAATTAATGAACAATTGGAATATAAAGTTTTAATTCCATGAGAGAGACATAATGGATTCTTCCTGCCTTCTCCCCACTTCCAAAGCTGTCACCTCCTGTGATGTTGGTGTAGTTCCCAAGTATAGAGGTATCAGGGCCCATTTCCTGCTAATAAAACACCTTGTCCACACCTGACTACTCTACAACTGACTTGTGTCTTTCTTTGGGGAGCCTCGAGGCTGCTTCCCGGTGTCCATATTCTACAAAAATAATGTTCAATGCTTGCTGCCTATAGATAGCAAGAAAGGCATACATATTAGCCATTGGGAAATCGCCACCTCAATAATTTAAACGCACTAACAACCAAGCATAAGTACGCTCTCGGCCTTTACATTAGGATTAATGGGCCTTGGCATATACTTCCCATGTTGTAGTGAAAGCGGCATGTAAGCATGATGAGCGACTGGAAGCCATCATGCAGGTCCCTAAACTAAACCGATCGAGGCCATGACCATACGTAACATGACCCTAAACAGAAAGACCTAGAGTTCTATTCCACGGCTCAAACGTATCGCCCTAATATCCACCTGTTGATAGCTATATGATGTCGGGGGGTTTTATACTATCTAGATTTCTCCACCGAATCTTACTCAAATCATTATTTTTTAAATGACAAAATGGTGATAACAATCAATTATACAATTATTGAAGTTTCCATGAATGAAGAAGCACCCCGTGAAAGACCTTCTTTCGTGATAAAGGAGCGATTTTTGGTTGCATTATGGTCGCATTTAGCGGGGCTCTAGTGTTAAGTATGTGTGTGGGGTGGGAGGGGATGGGAGGGCCTTGGGGGATTATTTAAAGGATTATTTAAAGGATTATTTAAAGGATTATTTAAAGGATTATTTAAAGGATTATTTAAAGGATTATTTAAAGGATTATTTAAAGGATTATTTAAAGGATTATCTAATCTTAATGGAACCTTCTCCATCCACATGAGAATCAGTTCGTTTCTCTATCGACACAACCCTGACCCCCTGGGGGTGGGGGAGGGGGGGGGTATATTACTTTTTGTATAAGTCCTCGGATTCTGGCTTTTTAGCCTTATTCGCTACTGTCCTGTTTAACCCGAACAACATAAGAGTTTTACGATTGATTGAAATTATTTCTTGACATCTCTATTTCCAACTACCTTCTAGGGACTATTTTCTACATTGTTTGCAACAGTATATTTATGCTTTCAGTTGGTCGATACATTCTTCTATGTCTATTACCATACGCTTCCACACACCCTTCTCTTCTTTTTTACCTTCCATATTACAGATGGAGTATTTCACTACATTTCCTCTAGTTTTTAGTTCGTACATAACGGACAGCAGGTCCATTCTCCCATCGTTAAACAATTTGTGTGTCTTTATGAATGCCTATACCTGTTGTATAACCCAGTTAATGATTTTAGTTTGTGTGTTTCTCACCTCTACTCCGAACAATATGGTTTCACTCATTGATTGATTCATTTATCATCATATTAAAGTTCGGGGGAAGATTAAGTTATTTCCTTTTGCCTAAGAGACAATCCTTTCATTATGTTGATGCATCCTTTTGTTTTTGATGTACATGTATCATAAACTATAAATCATATACAATCATAAACTATATCGTAATGTAATGACCATCCATATTATAATTAATCTCATGATTTTATTTCAAAGCTTGTGAATGTAATGAGCTAGGGTCGTCAAACCTCGTCTGTGACTACCTCACCGGACAATGTCCTTGCCGTCCTTTTGTGGCTCAGCTCGGCCAGAACAACACACAGGGTCTACTAGCAGGTAGAACATGTTCCTCATGCCAAGAAGACTATCATGGCTTCTACAAGGGGAATGGTTGCCAACTCTGTGCCTGTTCCCTGGCTGGTTCTCTCCATCCTCAGTGTGATGATTATGGTGGATGCGACTGCAAGGAAACAATCGGTGGAATGCATTGTGATGAGTGTCTCCCAGGTTACTTCCTTTTCTCGGATACAGGATGCCTGTATGTATAGGTTTTCCACTAACAATTCCATGAATTCGAATACAATATATTTATCAATTCGTCACCTTCTATGTTTATTAAACCAAATGTGTTGTTATTTCAGTTATTGCAACTGCAGCGAAGCAGGTTCCATTAGTCTTGTTTGTGAGTTTACAACCGGACAATGCCAGTGTAAAACCAATGTTCACGATGTGAAGTGTGATGTTTGTGCAGCAGACAGTTTCAATCTTGATGCAGACAATCCTGATGGATGTCAGAAATGTTTCTGTTATGGCCACGGTACTAGTTGCATCTCAGCTCCTGGTTTTACGACACAAATCTTACATAGTGCCAGGTAATGTATTCGCCATGAACAAACAGGTTTTGATCAGATCATGGAAGAATATGGTAACCACACGTGCTTCACTGTACAGTGATGTTCTTTTTAAAGAAGGGAGCGTTTTTGAAGTTCTATAATTTTAATCTATTTTAAATGATAATTGGCTTTGCTTTTAAATATTTACTTAGGTTCCCTTTTAGTTTTCTTAGACTTCATAATGGCGGCGGGAGAACATGCTCATGTCACCTATTAATCGACTGTTAATATGTGAACAAGTCATTTTTCTTAGAGAATGACATTAAGACTCTTCCGCCTGGCACAGTCGCCCTTTAGTTTCGTATAATTTGCAAAGGACACTATTTGCAGCATACTGACGAGTAATTGGACTGATTCAACGCCTCTTCAAACGTATGACAACAACTGGTTGTCTAAATTTGGGTTGACAACCAATGATGTTATGTACGTATCAGCTCCGCCAGAGTTTCTGGGCAATCATCTTCATTCGTACGGACAGACATTGGATTTTGACATCCGCGTTCTTGGTGGAGAAGACTTAGACCTCACTGGAAAAAAGCCAGTGATACTTCAAGGGAATGGTATATCAGAATTAATATATAATTGCCAGCTTCCCTCAGTTTTTCTTCAACTAAGTCTTGCCTTATAGTAACAAACAACACATAATTGTAACGGCGGAAGGTGCGCCGTAGGTTGTTACGTAAATTTGTACATATGACCTCGATGTAACCACAACCAATCCTGAATAAGTATTTTTAACACACAAACAAAAAGAAATATACACATATATAAGTACCATATAAATCCATTCACGATAAAGGCATGTAAATCGATGCTTAGCTTGATGAAGGAAATCGTACCTAAGTCAAACATTATAGTAGTAGTACTATACCACCCGTATTTTGTGTAAATATGCTTCTTTTTGTATTTACAGGAAAGACCATTTATTACAACGCCGAGAATATCACCATCGCGAGTGATGAGTGTCGAATATCCTTTGTGCTGACAGAACACCATTGGCTCTATAATGGCACAGCAGAACCGGATTATTTCAACATGTATGGTAAGCGAACTCAATAGCTTATCCAATTTGCCATGTGATTTCAGCTCTGAACCTATTTCTTTTAAATTTTCAAGTTACACAGATTTTTGCCTATAATGAAAGGTCATGAAAGGTCAATGCTTTGTCACGGTCAGCGTAATTAAAGGAAATTCTCCCAATTGTATTACATGCTTTTGACCATAGAAGATGAATCCATGACAAGCCTGGGTCTGCCCTAAATTTGGAGTAGTGAATGTAGCCTACACATCTCTGCCATTATGGTCTAATTATAATTCTTACAAAATGATTAGAATAAGGAGATTGAAGTGTTGGACATTTTTGTTTTCAGTAGTCCTTAAACTCCCTTTATTTATTTCGCAGAAAAGTTTACAATACAAGTTACAACGCGGTTTCTTTTTTTCTGCAAGAGTCAACAAACCTGGACACCATTTACTTCTTAAAATAAAAAGGAATAGGAGGAAGAAGAAAAGGAATAATAAGGAAAAAATATACACTTCATCGCTTGTCACAATTGGGGCTTCTGTCATATCACTTTGATCGATTACCAATATCTTAACAAATATTTAACCATCAGCCTCTCAAACGACAAACGATTCAACGTTGTCTCCCTAATTTCTTCCTGCCTTATCAATATGTTTAAACTTCCAAGAAGTTGTAACCTGAACGTCATCTTATATTTGAAACAAGAGTTATGTAATATCTCTAGCCTTCAAACCATGTTACAAATTTATAGACAAGTAACGGCACATTGGTGTGTACAATAGAGTGAGTATTATTGGCCTGTCTATTGCCTTATCTACTTGCCATGGGGAGGAACCCTACTAATCGACTCCAATTATATCTATCTTCAGGGCCTAGCCAGCCGATCATATTTATGTCCTCGTCCCTATTGGAACGAGAGTACAGCATACGTAATGACAGGTGTTCTATTTCCCATCGAGCACCCCTGGACCCAAAAGAATATTACCACGACCTCTGTGCACTGAAATATATACCATCTATCCTTAATCACTGGCCTGGGAACAGGAACTTTATGGTTGAGAGTGCGTTGGGACTTTGTTCCACAGCGACTTACTGTCAACGACTACCTGAGCCACACACCCGATTCCTATACTACTCGCAGATTCCGACCAACCTGTGGTTTTTGAAGCGCCGATTAACAATTCCTCGGCCCCTGCACCTCTTCTTACAGGGCCCACGAGGAGGTGTCCAACGTCTGATCCAGATACTCTCTCAGAACCTTATTCTTACTGCAGTCAGTGACAAAATGTCCCAAACCCCGGTAGAAAAGCACCTGGGTTAGCAGGGTTTCATAGAGCTTCCAGTCTGTTGCTGGTCTCTCCTTTGAGTTACCACATATTTGTCCTGACTTCCATGCTTGGAGAGTCTGGACCAACGCTTCAGGGAATTCGTCATCATATGCTTTCTCAGGCGGTGCTCCTATATATTGTCTTGTCAGAGGCCACAATGGCCAGAACAACTGCCCCCTTCCCAACTGGGCTGGCAGAGTTACGGCTATTATTTGCTCTGTGGCATGGATGCTGAGTCCATGTTACAACTTTCCTAGCCATAGGACCAGTATGGTGCCTATTGCAAGTTGTGGGGCTGCTTATACACAGTGCGTATACACAGTGTCATATCCTTTCTTGTCAACCATCGCAGATAAATTCCCAAGGAAAGAGTCCTTAGGGCTGAGGTCAAAACCCATGTCTATCCTTCCTGACACCCTCATTAGCCAGCAGGTGGACAGTTTGCTTGGGAGTCTGATGGTAGTTGTAAAAATCCGCCTGCTTTTTTGGCCTCAGAATGTTCCCCGAAATTGGCGTCCATGTGGCAATATTACTTGATCCTCGTATCTCGAAATTGGCTCCTCGTTCTGCATTGTTGGTCTACAGTGCAGTCTAGTCATGGGCTTCAGCGATAACCTTAACTTCCGCCTTTATTTTCAGCCATCCTAGCAGACCTCGAAGCAATACATATTCAGAGAGCCTTTGGTTCTCGGGGACTCACTATCAGCAATATCACAATGCATGGAGTGCAAGCAGCTGGTATCATGGATGAACCTGTTCATAATGTCGAGCAGTGTAATTGTGAACTTTCAAGAAACGTGAACGGTATTATAAATAATTTGTTGTATAATCATATGCACGGTAGATATTTATCTTTCAAATGTAATAACATATTATTCATATGGTTACAACATAGCATTATAAACCCATAATAATCAAACTGAAAAATAGAAAGGCAGCGGGAGTAGACATCATCCCATTAGAACTGGTTCATTCTGGAGAAGAAGCATTGGTCGATGCTTTCACGACAATCTACAACATGATCTGTCAGAAGGGAGAATTGTCCACACCTTG
Organism: Sthenelais limicola; assembly: GCA_942159475.1. NCBI lineage: Eukaryota > Metazoa > Annelida > Polychaeta > Phyllodocida > Sigalionidae > Sthenelais > Sthenelais limicola. Next base: position 80,396,301 of record OW804096.1, on the reverse strand, counting down.
GACCAGTCTCTGATTGTCACATTCCACCAAAAAGGGCACCGTATAATAAATGCCAGAACGTCCGAAACATATATGAGAAATGTATAAATATAGACTTAAATTTAATGTTGACATCCTACCTTGCTAAATATCTTGTTTAGCATACACTCACGCTTTCTCCGAATAGTCATCTTGCTACTCAAAACATGTTACAATTATTGTTCTTTGTATTTTCTCCCTTTACATAGGTTTATCATGTGAAATGTGCTCTGAAGGAAATCAGAGACAATCGATTAATGGAAGTATATACGAAACTTGCAAAGCATGCGATTGTAACAGTCACACAGCGACAGTGATCCCCGAATGCACCCCCGAAGATGGTGAATGTCTCAATTGCAGAAATGGAACAACTGGTGACCACTGTGAAGTCTGCTCTGCTCATGTCATTACTGCTGAGTGTAATACATGTGAAGACAACTTTTGGGGACTTGGAAGCCAAGGCTGTGAACGTAAGCGCCCATTGGATATAGTATTCACAGTTTAGTGTCATTATTCTAATCTTGAAATTTTGAATTTCATTTTTTTAGAATCTATTGGAAGCCAAAATCAAGGGATCTATGAAGTTCGGTATTATGTTTCCTTGCAGCCTGCGATTGCAATCTAGTTGGAGCCAGTTCAACAGTATGCGAAAAAGTTGAAGGTCAATGTCCCTGCAAGGCAAATGTTGTTGGTCGGACCTGTGGGGAATGTGCTGATAACTATTATAATCTTCAGGATACCGGTTGTCTGGGTAGGTAATCTATGAAAAATAGTAACGAATAAGAGAGAGAGCTCCGTTACAATATGATAAAAGCTGTTATTTTAGTTACACTTGCAAATATGATAGATTTATTGGTCCACCAAACCTGACCCATAAAGATTCTTATGTTACCTGCAATTGCAATTGTTTAGAATGCGACTCTTGCTACAACCTGGTTTACGAGGAGGTACTAAAACTAAGAGAGACCCAGAGCAACATTTCTGCGTATGTGCAGAACTTACATGCACAGGACAACAACACAATTCTGGGACCATTCAGGGAGAGGCTCCAGCACACACTTCAAAATATGGCAACTCTTCTGACCTTTGTATGTATACGATCTTGTAACTATGTATATGATTATATTTTTGGAGATGTGGGGTGGCTGAGTGGTCGACAACACTGGGGCGGCTCATTGGCAAGAGTGGCTTGTTAGTTTCGAACCCGGCCGCGGCTCCAATTTCGTTTTATCGTTGTCATGATGATTTTCATAACGCCTTCCGAAATAAACTAAATCTGGGGAATACCTACCGACTGATTATCATATTTAAAATGAAAGCACATGAGAACAACTCGATTGCTTGTTAATTTAAGTCAAATCAAAAGTGTATTTGGTAGAAATAAAATCATAGATCACTTTATCACTATTTTAACGTGTCCATGTATGAATCTGTTGTGCCGAGATTAAAATGATATAACATTCAAATAACATTTTAGCTCAAGGATGCCAGCGACATTGAGACTAGCTTGGCACCAGAGTTACACACATTATCGAAAGAGTTGTCAGGCTTGGAAGAAGTTCTTGAGTTGGATGTTTCGACCGGAATTTACACCATCAATAGTACAATTTACCACTCCGAGGGCTTCATAGCCCACGCACAGAAGATTCACGGCAGCATGCTATTGACAAGTACAGATGCATATAGTATCCTGTCAGGTCGGTTTTACTATTATTTTGTCATGGTTATCTTATTTCCGGTAACTTCCACGCGTATGATAACATATATGACATAATGTATATGTTTAAAGGTATAATAGTTTCGACGAAGACACTATTTCTCATTTCTCAGAGAGTTAATTGCAAACCTAGACCATACGAACACATTTTAAATGATAAGCCCGCACTAAACTTGAATTTTATTAATAGTTGTTATGATGTGAGGTGCAGACCTATAGAGTCTGTCCAGGCCTAGGTTAGTAAGAATAGACCACTGGAGGGCATATCACGACCAGGATTTAGTTACTATTGTATTATGGTATATCATAGTGCAAAGGTAATAGTCTCCACTGAAACGGTCATATCTTCTCCCATGTACATTTAAATACGACATTGATTTTAAAATAAAAACTATACAAATTGATATGATAAATACAGTGATATAAACAGCGAGCTCCTCCCTACAATGTTTCACTAGAACATGAATGACACGCTACTATACTAATCCACGCAGAAATTAGATACGCTAGTTTCCTCTGATTATTGTCCGGCTAGGGAAATAAGCTTAATTATTACGCTAATGGTTTTTAAACTTAAAGAAAAAAATTAAAATATCATTTCAACAGATACGTTTGAACTTAACGGCCATGTCAGAAGTGTACTGGATGCATACTGATAGCATAACGTCTATATCACTCTCTCCAATGAATAGAAACAAGGTGGATGCGAATTGGGTGGCAGCTTGAAATCGCCCTTTATTAAACTAAAGTAAAAAAAAAAATCAAAAAAATCAGCAACATGTCTGTAGTGGTGGATGTCGACATACGCTTTCTTTGTACTAAAAATATTTTATATTGTATCTAAGGAAATTACTTTTTGTGGATATTCGTTCACCTGTGGGAAGGGAAAACAATCCTTCCTACGTGCCATTCCCAACTGGTATGAATATAGCCTATTTATTCCTACTCACCGAAGTAAGGGGAAAAGTGTCTACAATATTCCTTTCCCTAGCTTATGTAACAGGGCCATGTAAAGGTTACCGCAGGTATGGAAATATACCAAAAAATACGTCGATTATTGCAACAACATTTGAAATATTTTAAAGTTCAGAGTGCTGGTAAACATGTCGTAATCACTGGAATCATATAAATATTCTCTTGGGAGGATCGAGGATCTCAACTGGAACACATTTGACCTTCTTTCTCCCCTGCAGATCCGATTGCTGTCATGACGTCGGAATTAGAAACATTACTTTCTGAGATCCAGGAGGTTGAGCGCTCTATTACCGGAATCTCTTCGGGAGCAATGGCAGAGGCTACTCGCGTTTTAGATGTAGTTAAGCGAATTGAAGGAGCGACATATGAGATTCATAATGAAGCAGCAATAGCATTACAGGTAACAGTAAATTCAGCAACAGTCTATAGACTCACAACTTTTCAGATCAGATAAGAATGGCATGTCAGGGATTGGACGCCTACTTCGCTAATTGGCTTTCGAAAAATTGTCCCTGAGTGCTTTAGGCAATGAACCTACACAAAAGATATGTTTTAAAATTGATTTGTACATAATATTTGATGTGATTGCAGGATGTACAACAGGCCACATTTTTTCATGCAAACACAACACAAAGAATAATGACTCTTGAGACGGACGTGGCAATGGTTGAAAACCTCGGTGAAACTGTCACAACGGAGGCGAATTACCTCAATAGTAACGCAACACTGGCAAGAGACGAGGTCATCGAGGCGCTCGAAAACTCAACAACAATGCCTGACATCCCTATCAATGGTTTCGAACTTCAAGATACAGCTGGAACTCTTGAATCCCAAGCCAACGATCTAAGACACAGTGTAATTCATGTTCTTTATCCTATTGCCCTTTTTCATTTAAAGAATCAAATCATTATTCAGGACCATATAATAATGTTGTTCATAGTTATATAAAAAAATATATACCGCATGTAATACGATCTTATCATTATGTCCAGACCATGTAATCTATTAAACTATTTTTTCTGATCTTGATAATAATCTGCCTATAGCATTCTCATGCAGGAAGAACATTTATTGTTCAACTAAAATTCTCTTATGATATATGGCATGATTCAGGCAACTATAAATGAAAACATAGTGAATGAGGGCAACAACACCATCCTGCATGATGTACAAGCGGCAGAAGAAGTCACAGAGAGTTTGAACGCCCGAGTGGCGGTCGTTGAAGCTGATGCGAGGAATTTGCTGGACCGCGGGGCAGTGGCTTATGGAGAGTCAATGACTGCCCACAATAATGAAACCCAGATATTTAGCAGTGCTGAAAACATGTTAGATATTATGCAAAATTTCCCGGAGAAAGCGCTTGGTAGGCAAACATTTTTTGTGTTTCCTATTTTGGCTTAGATTATGCAATCGCAGCCATCCTATTTTATTTATCTTTTTTAGTTTTAGTTTAGGTTATGATTATTCAGCAATAGCATAACAACTTTTCTTGCTTTTCTCAGCGACCACTTATTAAGGACAAGGTTATACAATATAGAAAGAAGTGATCAATTTGAGTTACATCACCGTGGTATATAATAATTAACGAGAAAAAATGGTGGACATAAGGACAAGACTTCCAAAATTCGGCGGCTTGAAGGATACCGATTTTAGGCTGTTTGATCTTAATTAGTGGAATGTCGGCGAATTTATCAATACCCTTATGAATGGGGAATAGGAGGTTTATGTGTTGATACTAATAACATAATGATGCAGAGCGGTCAGACAAACCACAGTACTAGTTCTCTGGTCAGGCAGAAGTGGCTTTAAAATAGTGGCAGGAAGGGTGGCAAAGCGATCCCCTGTTGGGGACGCTGATATTTTCGTAGCATAGCACTTTCATAGCATAGTTATATGATATAAAAATCCAAGTAATTTTTATAAGAAACCATATCTTTACCTAAATACATTGTTATTCCTTAAATGATATTTAAAGCTTATCTTGGATTCGTATATCTAATTAATTGATTAAACAGCGATACATGTGGGATTTTATGTGTTAATTATATTTATCCGACCCGCCAATTTCTTAATAATAGGAATATTTTTCAGGATATTCCCAACGTAGCCAAAGCTATGAATTATACGACGTATAGCTAGAATAAGTTGAACTTAATAAATATTCGACCTTTAACAATATCAACCGAATGACTTATGAATTCTGAATAATTGTTTGTTTTACCAGTTGGTAACCTCTGTATGTGATAAATAGAACTTGATTAAATGAATCAATGGGCTATATTTCAGAGGTGGAAACACACGCCAATGAGTCCATTACTCTAGTTCAAAGCATCCAAAGCTTGAGTGCATCATCTATTAATACAGCCAACAATCTGCAGATATCATTACAACTTACAGCAATTTCAGCAGAAGAGGCGTTCGTTACTGCGAATAACACGAGAGAAGAAATCGCTGAATTGGTTGATGTATGGTTGCATATTGTTTCTTTCGATTTCCAACAGACCTTTTCTCCTTCTGTTGATAAACAATAAACAACGTAATTCCCGAGATTTAAAAAAAGAAACGTTTCTTTGTTTCAGTTCTAGATTTTCTTTAACTCAGCGATAGTCGTATAATCATCTAGGCAGTATTCGCTAGCTGTCATGTGCAAAATACATACATGAGGATTAAGTTAGTCTCATTTTTATTCTAGATTTATAGGCCAGTTTATCAAGAGGCTCAGGAAATAGATAAGATTGCCTCGCCACTATTGAATGACGTACGCGATGTCGCAGCGAGGGTCCATAAAGCAGTGGAAGAAGATATTGATCCGGCACGGATCACCTGTGGCGGATTAGAGTCCCAGGTAAAACCTTACATGGAAAGCTTTGCTGTCCGAATAATAGTTGATTAAAAGAACTCCGTTGCCGGAAAGACATTAATACACACTTTGCTATAGGCCCTTGTTGATGTTTAAGCCTTATATGTCTTTCAGAGGGAATTTGTTTTATATTTTTATAGGATCCGTCTAAATCTTTTGCTTTTGACGCGAAAGTATCTGGTTTAAAAATCCATGTTCCAAGTTTTAACGTTTTATGTTTGTTTGTTTGTTTATCTTGTATTTCAGTAAGCTCACAATTTACGTTGCTATTCTCTGCTTATGATTATAGTTACATGGAAAATAATAGAAACATGGCCATATGTTTAGGGATACATCTTTTGCGGTGTGAAAATAATTGGGGCATGGATAACAAAACCTAGTTTAGATCTAAGCCCAAGGCATATTACCAAAATAAAATTGCAACAAGGTTGAGGGGAGTATCGCATTATATCGGATTGGGCCGGTGGAGTATAGATGAGTTCATTGAAAGAACATAATAAACTTGTTGATTGTATTCAAACTCTAACTTTCGGGCTAACTGGCCCTTCTTCAGGAGTAGGTTTATATGATAATAATAATGATAATAATAATAATTATTATTATTATAATAATATGATATATTGTCATCGCATTATGGCCACAGACCGGGTAGGCCTATAATCTTCAAAATTAATATATCTTTGTTCCCAAACACATCAATATTTTTTGTATGATTTTCACCGTTGCATCCCAACAGGTTCAATCAGTGGAGAACCGGACGCGCTTGGCACAGGCACGAGTGAACAGTGCAGAGGCACAGGTACAGAAAACAAGTTCCCGCATAGAGGACATTATGTCGGACCTGAGAAACATTCGGGAGCTTGATCTCACTGCGATCGACTCACTGCGCAAGCGCGTGAGAGATGCGCGCGCAGAATTTGACAGGAGACACCTGGTGGAGGCCATCAGAGTCTTGCGCAAGGCATCAGAAGAGCAGAGAGTGTGGATCGAGGCCATGAAGTTGAGGAGAGATGCAGCCGCGGCGGCAGTTCGAAGAGTGAGAGATATTCAACAACAGCTCAAACCCTAGTGCCGAATTATTGATGCAGAGGAAAGTCATTTGAATTCCAACTTTTGTCTCCGTGTACAGTTTCAATGGGTTTATTCTATCTGATATTGCAGATTTACATACATGAAACAGATGTGCAGACAGAATGATAATAAGATCTGTCTGCAACTCGATCGTTTGGTTGGATTAAATTCCATATATAGTAATTGATTGATGTATAAATTCCTTAACTATCAAGTCGTTTCTTTTATCTAATCTCCGAATTATGATGACTAAAAATAAAATCCAATTGGTTAAACTTAAAAAGAGACAATTTGGTTACATATGATAATAGATTATCACCTTTAGGACAATTATTGATTTACGTCAGATATAGCTCCCTAAAACCTAAGTTAATATTTTGTATTTAATGTTAATTTTATGTTGATGTCCTCAATTGTTTATTAGAAATTCATTGTACAATGTACTTGTTTGTTGATAACTTAACTACCGTTATTACAGAAGATGTGCTGTATAAAGATACTAAATAAAAAAAAACAGAAAAAAGAAATTTCTCTTGGTCCAGAAACTTATTTACGATACCTCAGATTTGGTACCGGTTAAACAATGTTCGATCAGCTCTTAAATGTTTTCTTTGGCCATCTCAGCGCTAAACATGTTTTTATCTAACTTCGTATTTTGCACTTCATAAGCTCAATTGTGTCATGGCTATATTTGGAACAGGAAGGTGGAGAGGCTAGACACTGCCGCTACTAATCTTAATACTAGTATGTGGGATAATGGTGCACGAGGAGGTCTTTTCTTCACTCCTTTATGTTACATCCATCATAACAATATCATGCAGAATAATTTTGATAGTATTTTCACCACTACAACTATAACTGGTTTCTCGTCGCGTTTTCTTTGCAAGAGTTATATGACTGAAATATCTAACCATACGCGTCAACCTTTTATCTATGACCGTACATGGATATTCACATTGTCGATGCGATGATATCTGCGGGATGACCCACAACGCTTCGTATGCTACACGCGATATGGTTGAAATAATATTATGATCTTTTATGAATATCAACACGCTTCCGTGCAAGAGAAACCACGTACAAGAATGTTTGGTTTTCTTGATAAGGGGTATTACTGTTCACTGATATATCTTTTGGTTGTAGTGCCTAACTTCCAAGACACTAGTATATTTAGTAGGACAAACCATGCTGTCCCCTGAAAACGAGAAGTTACCAAGTTAAGAATTCCTTTCCACCTGGGTCGTCGGAGTTGGTACTGAAGCCCTTTGCACATAGGGACCGCTAGTCTCGTGACCTCATTCTAACTAGGTTGGGAAACCCCCACTGACGGCACCCCACTTGGGGACCAACGCGTTGGTGACCCCTATATCATAACCTTACGTCGGAAATGACAGCAGTTTTCTCCCTAATATAAAGATCAGATAATATATGTAAATGCCTAGAATTCATAAGCAACGTGTTAGTTATCAATAATCAAAAAACGGTGAAGCGTGTGACCATACTAAATGATGTATAGATTATGTTCTTTATCTCCCATAGTGACTCTATATACCCGGCATTTTGACAGGTCCCGACACACCCCTTTCTCGGCCAATCTCGGCCGCTCTCGTGACACACTTGCAGGCCCTATTGGTATACCGACCATGGTAGCGCAAGTCGGGAATACATGCACATCATTAATGAAACGTGTATCCCTCATATAACTAACATGACACACAAATAGTTATGAAGTATTTTCTTCGCTTCACGCACATATATGGGTAATATATATTTTAGTCAATCAGATCCTATATGGTGAGGTATAACGAAAATAAACTTTCTCTGGGCGACTCGAAAAGAGAAGAGACCTTAGATCAGCAGAAAGAGAAACCCACACATGTGTTTGTGGGCTCCATGAAACCACCAACTTTCAGCACTGCAAACCTCACATAATGCGAAAGCCAGTAATTAATATATAACATTTAAAAGTGGCATGAGAGTAGATGCAGATTTATTTGAATACATGGCCGTATACATCCGTATATATGTATAATATATCTTTCGTAGCCAATGCAGAACATCTTCACTTCGTATTGGATAGATAGCAACTATTGTGTGAAAACTATATAGGCGTTCCATGACATACACATGCACACACTTGGTTCACGCCCTCCCTCTTTATTCTGCACTTACCCTGTTCCATCCAACCACAAGCGATATCCTTGAATTGCGCTTAATGCGGACCCACGCCTGCGCAATGCCACCAATTGTTATAACTTAGATGTATACGTATAAATTACCGCCGTAGGGGACTGCGGCATTAGAACATCATCACCCTGGTACCACACAGATGTAAAGGTGGGAGTGAATCACTTCATCTCCCTCGCCATTGCAACACAGAAATGTCAGGACTCTCTAAAAGGCATTGCTACAAGAAACATGGACAATCTCATTGCTTCCTCGTGAGTTAATTTCCCGGAATCGAATATTGTAATCAGAAGCTTTTGAATGCTCAGCACATTCACTAAATCATTGCTACTTGAAGTATCTCTATGTGTGTTTCTACATGGAAAGGCCCTGAATTACTTTCTATCCACTCTCTTGGAGCTTGGAGGGCCTAAACGCTTTGTGGACTGCTATCCTCGTCGCAATTCTATCGACATGAAGTCAAGTCTCACTGATGCATACTGAGCAAAGTTAAATATTTCTAAAAGGTGCAACTGATGCGAAAGCATAAAGTGATAAATACAAATTGGGCTGGGTGACTTACCACAGGCGACGACAAGGTCACAAAACATTAATAAGTCACATTAACGTGCAGTTCATTACTTCTGTCGGTATCCTAGTTGTTTCGACCCACGTTGTTGCCCTGGACATTTGAAAATATGAACTATCACACATTAGTTTTATGGTTTGCGTGGGGCTGTATTCTATTTTTTGTGGCTACAGCATCAGAACAGGGACTTCAGTCAAGGAAGAACACACTGATTGAACAGCTCTTAAGACTTGAAGAAAAATCTCCAAACATGGAGGAGACAAAACAATCGAATGGATTGGACCATAAAAGAAACGGAGTTTACAGGGAGTTGAGTCCATTCCATCGGGTAAATATCAATACATTTATTTGGGTTATTTGCTTAGATAATCATTTGGTAAAGTGATACTAAATGTAAGACAATTCTTTAATATGGGGATCTCAAAGGAAGGTGCTGTTCCATATTATCTATTAGTCGATACACGTGTTTATGAAATAATAAATGTTGTCACTGTAGTTGACCGTGACGGGTTTTCCCATGCATTATGGATAAATACGGGGTCATGTTAATCGTAAATCGTAAGATTTATTATGTCTCTTACCTTGCTCAGGAAGACCTCAAACCTGCTGTTAAATAGAGACGTCCCAGCCCCCTTTCCCCATTTAATTGTGTGGCGTGAGTAATCAAATATGACTGGATACATAACATTGGGAGGTTGGTTTGCTCCCAGAAAAGTATTACATTTATTCGTTCTATAAAAGCCTTAGTTTACGGATACAATATGGTTTCTCTTCATAACACGGCCTTGTAACACATATTCATAAATAACATGCGATTCCGTCATCAAGCAAATTGCAACCTAAATTATAGGGTTCCATGCAAAAGCTAATTTATGCAATGATCGTGACTACTACCTTTTGAAAATGTCTGAAAGAAGAGGCGTCTCAATTCACTGCTTACATAACTATGTCCTATATAATTTATACTGACTTCTATTTATAATTCGTTATCATGCATACTCTCTGCACGTATCAAATTCTATGCGAGGCCATTTGTTTTATGCAAATCCAATCCAAAAGTATTGTGTACATATTCGTACCTATCATTTTTGTCTTTAATGTGGTGGTGATATAGCTACTGAGTCAATACATGAAGGTATCTTTGTTGTGGGATACACACCTATCTGATGTAAATCTTATGTAAAGTTGTATTTCCTTCTATTTATAGCCATCTTGCTTGGGATTACGGGAAAGGTGCCACCCTCTCTTTCCCGATTTAACAGGATGTACTGGAAGTTGTCGCCCAGGATTGACAGTTCGCGCATGTCGAAGAATCAAGTCGCATGGCTTCCAGTGTATACAGATTCCCATTCATTCAATTGCTTCATAACGTGTAAAACCAAACAATCTTTAAATCTACTTGATCTCAACTTTTTAAATATGTTTAAAATAATCCATTGTAAGAAGCTCTACTAATTTGCACAGTGTCGATAAGGTCTTTAATTATCTTACGTATCTTTTAATGTCGTAAAAAAGATAATGTCGTAAGAGTATCTTCTTTGTGGAGTGTGATATCGAATGTGTGATTAATTTCCCTGCTTGTTCCAGTTGTACAGGAAAGATTTGTTCATTTTCAATAAAATATGAAAGTCGTACATAAGTTATTTGCCCTGAACAATTATTTATTCCTATACCATCCTTCGTTCATAAGACACCATAGATTCATCAATCTGATTTTAGCACAAAATTAATTATAAATCAAGCAAGAATGCTTTCAACTTGGATAGTAAAAATCGATGCTAGAGAATGCATGGTCAAACAATACATGACGAGATTTATGGACTGTGTGTCTGCCTTCACTATAGACTCAAAAGATTGTTCGTTATATGCAATGTACATACCAAAGCGCAATATGTTTAGCTAATGGGCATAGTTTCGTGCAGTTAGTCTATGCGAGATCTATACTGTTTTAAAAACAAAATGCACAATACGCGAAGCACTTTTGAACAGTTTCAAGCAGTGAAATTATGGTGGTTATTCATTAATCGACAACAGCTTATTACAACCCATTAACTTCGACATGGGTCTAGGCTCAAGCAGTGGGAGAATACCAGAGCAGTAATTATAGTTCACCTACAGTGCACAATCTCCCTAGCTCATAAGCCAAGTTTCGACCATTAAAAAGGTAATGCTCAAAACGCTTAGCATACGGTCACAGTTCCACTGCGCGAGGGCTTTCTTTCCTGGTCGTGACGATAGTGAATGGGAAGAAATTTAAACAAATTGACATGTATACGTTTCAAAATTTGTCACCTTTTAAATGGCTTCGGGCAAGAAAGTGCCTTGATATTTTAATAAGGGTGTGGCGTCCAGTCCAGCGTTTTATGACTTAAAGGAGTATAGTTACTTCAAGTGTACGTTGCTATATCTATCACTTATTGAATGCATAAAACCGTGAGAAGTAACAATCGATCTTGTTAGGACATTTTCACAGCTGCGTGACGATCGCCCACACCCCACAGTATAAATACATGCAATTGTTCAAGTACAATTAGGCTTAGTGTTACATTAGTCAGGGATATGTGGACACATTAGTTAGGGATATATGAGACAACTCCAAATGATGGAATTAAACAACATACGCCAATATCTAAGTATTGAATAATATAAAGCAATACCATAGACTCCATGCTAAATTGGTGCATGTGTTACGATCATCAATTGTACTGAAGTACAAAGGATACAGAAAAGATACACAAGCAGACGAGGAGACAAGTAATCGGCAAATATTACTATATATATGCGATAATCACGTGGAATCAATGGGCGATGAAACATTTTTATATTTTGTTATTGTAATAATCATAATAGTTTTTAGTTTTTGTTTTGTGAAATACATACTGTACGATTCAATATATATAGATCTATTTCTACTACTAAATGAACTTTACTTTCATATTAAATAGTAAAACCTCATGCACGTCCCCCCAATCAAAGAGACAAAAGCAATTTTCTTGTTTATTGCAACTATCACAGAGCCGGACATATGAATAGGAAACAACAGGTTATCTTACCCCGATTTCTCTGAAATGAAGCATCATAATCTGGACCTCACGCGTGCAGTTTCTAATCACGCTTCTCTTTAACAAGGGATTATATATATAATATATATTATGTATATTACTTTTTCCCATTCAATCTGATTGCCTTATGCATGTTGCATAATGTTAACACATGTTGGCTATATCTACAGAAACCCTGGTTATGACAATACAATTTAAATCGGGTCTACTATAAGATTATTTAAAGTAAACATTTCGAGCTAGTTATATTCTCAACTTTATGGCAAATCGGAAGCACTGTTTCTTTTGCGACATTATTAAAAGGCATTTTATTGAGAGGTTGTCTATTCATATGTATGATACTCATCTCCTAGTGCGAATAATTTTGAAAGCCGATTATTGTAATCCCCAATCCGTGGTTGGTCTTTTGCTTCACTCTGCAGCAGGTCATATAAGAGGGAGGCCCTTGCAACTTTCAGAATCAAATATCTTGTGTCAAAGCTGCAACAAGAGCTATCATACTGGAAATATTTCCTGTTTTCATCTTTGAGAAGATCGAGAATCCCAACGTCACTCTCTCTCTCTCTCTCTCTCTCTCTCTTGGGAGAACTTTAGAGTTTTACGAAACTAGTATCAGAGTCAGCAGTTGTTTCCGGATCGATGGCGATTCTTTAGGCACTTCAGGGAAACTTTGCATTAGACAAAATGAAGGACCCGTCGATTAACTACTACGATTTGGAGACTCTCCTCATCCTCCTTAAAAATGACACTGACTTCTATTCCTCTGTTATGGACGGCTTGAATGCCTCCAAACTGTTTGAATACTATGATTACGACACTAGCAGGTTGACGACTCAGTCCATCAATATAATCGTGTCTGTGACCTTCGGAGCCGCATTTCTGCTCGGAGTAGTAGGAAACTGCCTTGTGGTATACGTCGTATGTCGACATGGCGCAATGAAAACGGTAACCAATTTATTCTTTGTCAACTTGGCCATTGCTGATCTTCTGTTTCTCTGTACCTGCATACCATTCAATGCCATGACGTATGTTATGCCGCAATGGCCCTTCGGAAATTTTGCATGTAAGTAAACTAATTATTCAGCTGTTTTTCCCTGCATATAGTTATAAAACATTATAAATTATCTATTCCATATAAAAGGCTAGTGAAAATAAATATTATAGTTGGTGGCTGCATTGACCGCTCCTTGTTGATAATTGCATTAGAGACATATGATCTAAGATTAGATATAATTAGCATTTCACTTCGTATAAGATGTGAATAAATAAAGTATGTTTTGCCAAATGCTTTTATTCATACAGGCATATACAAATATACAAGCCTAATCGATGGTTTCATTATGACTATTCCCGTTTCCTATTCCCGTCTAAGAAAAACTTGATATAACAGAGGAGAAGCTGATTGTCTCTCACTCTATATTTATGAGTATCTTGATTTCCCTAAGCATACCTGTAGACATATTACTAAGGTAGGGTGAAAAATAGCGTTGTCAACTCAGTGTTGGTCTTCCCAGGTTACCTATGGCATATTTTACATTAACATTGAATAGCTTACATTTCTTTTATTAAAAAATAGCTTACATTTCTTAATTGAATTGAATTGAAAAATCTTTTATTTGACTTTGGATATACATTAGTTGGAGTTCGACAAATGGGAATACTGAAGCCGCTAATCTCGAAAGAGATGGTACTTACAGTACAATTATAAATTCAGGTGTCATGTTTCCGATCATGCATGGAATTGTATTGTTGAAAATAGATCGCCGTTCACATTTGAGAATTGTATGTGAAGTACAGACTTATTCTTCTTACTATTTCCTAATTATTCATCAGGCAAGCTTGTCAACTATCTAATGATAGTTAGCATGACATCATCGGTGATGACGCTCACTGCCATGGGTTTCGATCGCTACTATGCCGTCGTTCGTCCTGTAAAATCTAGGACTTACAGGTATTGCATAACTTCATGTATGAATAAAGTAATTAAATACAAGTGATTTTATATGACATATATTAGCATTGTTCACATTGGATGACGCTATATCTTAGAAGTAACCTATTTGTCTAAGGGATTGGACCTTACGTCTATTTCTGTTGATTTACCGCAAACTCGATGCACTTTGATATCTAAGTTACTAAGCTCTTAATCTTATAAACAGATCCATAAGTATAGGATAGGAACTTTATACTCGTCATAGATCTTTACAATTAACCCCTCAATTGACGTATCGACTTCATTCTTGTTGTTATGTATACAGATCAGCGATATAAATCTGTTTAGAAAATATCACTCTGAGCTATGGAAAACATCCCCAAAATTTAAGTTTGGAAGTATACTGCCATTTTTATAAAAGTCAGTCATTGCTTGTGGAGTTTAACATGTTTCCACCAATATAATATTGTAATAATTTAATTTCATAGCTAACTTTGTCGTTAGTACTTTTGAAGTGTGGTTTAAAGTTCAGATTTTAAAAAGATAGTGTGAACTGAACTAGCGGCTGTAACACTATGTTCGAACTGAAACTTCACAATCGATTTAATGTAACAATGGGTTGGCCTTGAACTTGTTTTTAGATATACTGTATGTTTATTTACTTGTCCAGGACCGTCGGGCGCACGCTGACTCTTCTATCCTGTATCTGGTGCATAAACATAGTAACCATCATTCCTGTGGCTACGATATCGCAGACGACCACTTTCTGGGACCTGGGAGAATTAAAAACATACTGCATTACATTCTTCGAATCAGAAAGACAAAGACAGGTGGGTATATTTCCACCAATATAATATATATATATATAGACGCTAATTATTATAACAGTGAATAACGCCTGTCTTTGACCCTGCCCACACACAGCCGATTTGGCTCCCGATCCCCCCCCCCCCTCTCCCCACAGTATATCTAAAACAAGATTCCTTTTATGTTATTTCAATAACATAAACCATGATTTGAAATGAAGTCATAGCATTCATTGGGAGACCAAAATCGGGGGACAATCGGGAGGCAAATCGGCTGTGTGTGGGCAGGGTCTTTAGCGCAAGCAGGCGCACCCGGTGAACGCAAATACATGCATGGGGTATATTAGAACTACTAATATACAAATCATTCTGATATTGCAATAGAAACATCAGAAATATATTCAAGGTTCTACTTTCCGGATATTGGATCCTATTATAATGGAGTCATGTGCAGGGACATACCAATCCATTAATCATACTTTAGGTATGCACTTATTAACGATATTTGGATTGGTTCCAACCGATTGACTTTTTATTGAAATTCCGGTGGTATAGATTGACATCAAGTAGGGTGCATTTGTGTGGGAGGGACAGATCGAATTTTGATTGGTTTCGTAACCTTATCTCAATAATAACTATTGCCCCAAATCGATTGGAACTACATTTGGAATTTCAGTTTAATTATAAGGCTATTTACTTCAAACTGGTCAGATTACAAAAGAGGCAAATCATCATTGTAATTTATACGTTATAAATATGGGTGCAAACCGCTTATATGCAGTTTTTTTCTAGTTCAGGGTGCACATAACACACGTTTTTTTAAAGGATCCAGTAACAATAATAATGGACGATTGACTGTCGCGCTTCGCTAGATTCGATGCGTAGTAGTAATTAATCAGTCAATCCGAGCTTTCAACGTAAAATGCTTATACTTAGTACCCTTACCTATACCTATACATTTCTGTTTGTTAAATCACTACGAAAAAGGCAGGACCTCATCGTTGTTTCCCCTAGACCTTAATCAATCTTTTCGATCAATGGTCGATTCGATTGGAACTCTGGTATTCCTTTCGAATTGTGCGGCTCTTTTGTTCACTTAATGCTAGAAATACATGCTGAATCAGCACATGTAGGTATGTGCACTCATGAGGCAGCCTTGACATCGTTTCCAACATGAATGATTACCGTTCACCTAGACAGTGGAGTTTGAATCGTGGATAGCGAGGGGTACCGGACAGCTTCGAGGCGTGGACAGACGTTTCTAGAGACCTTACATCACTGAAGAACATAATTATCGATATCCACAGGCGGCTTGTACCATGCAGGTTATTCTCTTATCCTCTGCGTAAATAAATTTGAATATTAAGCAAAAACAGTCCCTTATGTAAAGCGCAACTGGATATCCGCTGCGCAAATAATTAGCTCACCCGCCTATAGAGGGAGTAATCTCATCAGGTTAATTGCCCTAAAATGCAATAGAAATAAAATAAAGTTAAGCATCCGATTTTACTTTCCCAGTGGCCTTCATTACCAGCATTCTTTCTAACACCCTGCAGTTTCCACCTACAACTTTACCTTGAGCTTTTGTTTCGAAATGTCTTGGCAGAACAATGGTTCTCAGGACTGTCCGCAGTCAACGTGGAAACAGGCGTATAGTACCTTGAAAAGAAGATTCCTTTTTGTCATTATTCATTCAATGAAATTAAGGTCTCATATCCATAGCGGAAAGGGCATGTACAATGTGGGTCTTTAGCTGTTTGTCTCATTCCTATTGAATGCTAATTAGTAGTAATTAAGAAATTAATTAAGAGAGAATTGAATTTCTAAAACAAAACAACAATTTAAATTCCACCCGCAGTCTACGTGCATGTGTCTGGTCGTAAACATTCTCGACGCAACTGTGATAAACTTGTTAAAATCGAAGATCACTTTCCTATGATAAAGACGCAGATACACAACATTATCTCTCCTATGCTATAGCAAACACATCAAAATGTATTCATTACGAACACTTTCTGGGGACTCTCCCATCAGATATACTTACTAAAAAGGTCCCTTGCTTTAAGATGTGTAGGGAAGGAAAGTCTGAGAAAAATGCCTTTCTAAGTGTCGTTTACACGTCCGCCTTAGGATTTATTAACTGAAAAGCTGTAAGTCCCATAAGTGTACTATTGTTGTTATAGTACTCTCTCTTTGGTACCTATGAGAGTTTTCTGCTCATTATTAACCTTACAAACTTCGTAAAAATAGAATACTATATCATTCACAATTGATGCAAATATATATTTTTTCTCAAACTTACTTACCCTACCAACCAAATTGAAATGTCCAAATGCTAGGATTTTTCTTGTGATTTTCTTTTGCTTATTAGGTAGGACATAGGGCCTACTGCAAGAAAACTTCAAATGATACGTAACTGGAAACTTTAGACCCAATGAATTTTCTCTTGTTTATTTATTTTTCTTACTTAGCAGCAGCTAAAGACGAAAGGTTTATGACTAAACGCATAATGCTGATTTCCGAAATTTCCTACCAAAGCAACAAAACATTGGGCAACGAAAGTGAAGAAATTACCACCAGAAATCGTCCTCACCAATCTTATGAAACAGACCCCTAGATCACGAGACCATGAGGTTCGTGAAATCATCGAACAGGGTCTAGTTCTATCGTGAACTACACATCAACGCATTCATGTCATTTCATAGCCATTCTGTTGACAAAACGACTTTATGCTGACAACAGCAAAGCACATTGTTATGCTATATATAACAGTTAACATATAACAGTTATATATGTTATAGCCCATGCTCGCTGTATCGACACTAATTATACATGACGAGGTAACACCTTTTCCATTCAAATGGGTTGAGTATTTATATATTTGCGGAGGCATACAACACCAAGAAATACTGTAATAACTTTAACTTGGGCTATGTGGAAATACAACGTGTGTAAATGCTTGTATTACCGTACTTTTAGGGAAGATGACCGTGTCCCTAAAGGTGTGTTTCCATGTGTCCGTATTGTGTGATGCGTGGTGCGTAATGCGTGAAAATCAAAAGTAAAGAAATTAACAGGACTGAACACAGTGACGTCATCAGGGTGCAATTGTAGTTACTTTGTGCGCAGCGTTACAAGATAGTCACGGACACATGGAAACGGAGAATTCACATCACGCAGTGCGCACCACGCAGTGCGCATCACACAATACGGACACTTATAGCACAACCCCTGGGGATCATTAATTAGACCCTCATCAAATGACCAACAATTAGTCAATTCTCTCAAAACTCTCTCTCCCTTTCAACCTTCATACCCATTCTCCTCCATGGTCATATTGCTTTGAACCTTCATCTAGCCACCGCGCCCTTTCTCCTCCAGGGTCATTACTGATATTCAGAGCGTCCTCCTGTAAATAACCCAACCTCCACCCCATATGACACAGAACCCAACCTCTGCCTCCCCCACCACATAACATTGAGATCCCTTAACTGCCTGCCCCAACTCCTGACTGTTTCTGACACTTTAATTTTGATTTGTTTTAGTGGAGCCATTTTATTAAGAATTGAGTTTATTCTGTCTATTATTGTTTTGAATAAATGTTATTACTGTACCTGTTAGTAACTGATTCTCATTCAGATGAAAGCGAGTTGGTGTTTTTGTGTTGTGTTAGGTTCATGTTGGTTTCAAATTCTTTTATATCTTTCCTATCCTTTTTTTCAAGTCAAGAGTATTGTTTCGAATATTTCATGTTTCTTATTTGAAGTTACCTCTTCCGTTTTGGCATTTATATATTGCATGAAAATTTCATGATTTGCTTTTGGAAGTTTATAGAAACATCCAATACTTAGAGTTTAGAAAAATTCATATTAACTCTAATCTTAGAAG
The DNA here is from genome assembly GCA_942159475.1 of Sthenelais limicola. NCBI lineage: Eukaryota > Metazoa > Annelida > Polychaeta > Phyllodocida > Sigalionidae > Sthenelais > Sthenelais limicola. The sequence continues at coordinate 80,377,216 of OW804096.1, read as the reverse complement.
TAATATTCCTCTTTCTCTAAGCTCTAATCCAGATGCATTCACAGTTCTTTGTGCTTATATTGAGTTAAGGTCGACTTGTATAGTTAATATTTGAGTCTATATATATGGCCACTCCTCCACCTCTTTTTGTTTTGATTTATTTGGTATAACCATATTTGATATAAGCCCTTTTGAAGTTTCTTGGTCGCTCATGCCTGTGTGATTATAAGTTTGGGGACTAATTAAAGCTTTCTACTAACCAAAGGCTCCCCCTAGTCTTCCTCTGTCTCCCTCCTCCTCTCGTTTTCATTGATTATCACCAAAATGCTCCATTTTGTTCTCAAACGTGCTCCACAGAATCTCCACAGTGCAGGTTATACAACCCTTTGAAGAACCGAATGCTCTACCCGATATCAAAACAGGTCATTGATGAGGAGTTAATTGATTATCCCCAGGGGGCGTGCTATAAAGGTAAATGGTGCAACTCGCTATCGCTCGTGCACCATTTACCCTGGTGCACCCGTCATTAGAGACTACCGTCTTCCAAGTACTAATTAGAGGTCTACTCACCATCAGAATTATTAATCGCTTTGTCCAAAAACCAATGTCATGATAAAATTAATGATGCAATTATTATAGTCTAATATTGATTATGATTTTTGATGGTGCTTCACATACATGTCAGAATTATATATCTAAACCCAGATCAAGGTTATTCATTGACCCCATGAACATAATTAACAGGCCAAGCAGTCAACAAGGTAAACAAGGAGTATCTGTACCTATAGGTGAATCCGTCTAAAGCGGCAGACACATAATCGTACGATTTCATGTTCTACGACAAATCGTGGGCTCAGATCGTGATGATTTTAGCTGAAATCAGCTTGTTTTTACACACACACATTGGGTTTGAAGCACGATTTGGGGTGAAACCGTGAGGATAGGTTGTACGATTTGGATCACGATGTACGATATGGAGATTTCGAAAAAAATATTTTTTTATCATGTACTTGCGACAATTGAGGTACAAGTAACAAAGACAAGGTTACAATTCAGAAGTTATCTTAGAACTACATATTTGGCGGAGTTTGATGTATTTCTGGTGGATGGGTAAAAGGGAAATTTTTCGTATTGACTATTTCACTGTCATATTGAATGTCTTATGTTATGTATAGGGGGGTTATGTCATGTGGTATAAAATATTGTAGGATCTGACTTAAGTATTCTTGACATTTGTGTCTGGATACCGGATAAATAATGTAATAGGTAATAATATGCAATGTGGTGAGTTACAGGAGGTTCTTGAGATATATTTTAATATTTCAAATATGATTGATGAAAGATTTTTAAATCTTTCCAGACCTGGATGTAAAGCCAGTCTGTATAAAAGGCCTACAAGTCCTTATTTCAAAGACCGATACAGCGGTAAACATAACATAACACCAAATCACAAGATATAACAAGATTATCTGAACTTTACATGTACTGTTAATTACTGTTATATTGTTAGAAATAAGTATATCTAACTCAAGAACATATTAATATAAGGCAGAGATGCGGAGTCAGTGATGACTTATGCCACCCTTTATTAAACGAAGAAAAGAAAAATTTTCGAGCTCCTAACATGGCTGCAAGAAAAGAACTGGCGCGAACCACTGCTGCGTGCCTGGGGGTCAGCTGACCCGTGACCACTTCCGGTCGCAGATATATTCCCATATACACATATATCGGTAAACATTTGGGGAAAGGGTTTGGCTCTTATAGTTTATCTGAGACGATGAAGTAATCGAATTATAAAATGCATTAGTAGTGGACATTAAATTTAAGTGAGAGCTACTATTTTAGTGGACTGAAATGGACAATGAAAGACAGTGAACTACATGCATTTATGCATTTATGACTAGTAGTAAACTTAACTTTAAAAATATAATGAGCCGGGACGGGGAGCTCGGGATCATTCATTGTTAACATGTATTTTGATAATGGTCCGGACAAAATATGTTCGCATCACCTCTTGTTCTTACAAAGGTAAACCAGTAACTTGTAATCGAACAAATTGGGTTACGTCTGGTAGAACTGCTGAGGCAGAGACTGCTAACCTAATTCTGGAAGATGTAGCATTTGAAAGGACCAGAATAAAAATACAATATATATATTAAAAAAAAGGTAGAACAAATAAATTTATAATCACAATATTATAACATACTTGAAACAATATGCCTAGGCATGTCATGTTAAAAGATCTTTTCAGTTCATAAAAAAAATGGTGAAAATACAGTTATTCAATCAGCCACGTTTTCTCACTACAATGGAAAGATGTGGCACCCACCCACGATTGATTGTGCACCTACCATTGGTGCCTATGACTAATCATGGGTTCTCGCACACATACACACTCACAATCTCAACCCAAATCGTGCTTTACAGAAATCATATGATCTCAAACTTGGAAACCTGCGCTGAAATCGACCCCCAAATCGTCCATGCGTGCCCCCAAATCAAGCCCCACGATTAGACGTGAACCTGCATGAATTGTGCACCACTGAAACAAGATCGTGCGACGAATCGTAGGTGCCAAATCGGCCTTGAATCGTGAATATGTGCCCACAGCATTATTAAAATCTCAACTTACAAGTATGAAACCTATCGGAATTAAACAGTGAGAGCGTGACTTGAGATTATGTTGGCTGGGCAGTCAAGTCTCTTAGCAACCCTACATCTCCACTGAGATTTAATATGCCCATTGCCATTTAAATAAAACAAATCAAATAATTTTCGGAGCCATTCGGCCAGGCTGAACCAGTGAAAGGTCTATGTTATTTCAATGTTAATATTTAAACACGTTACCATCAGCGGGAGTGCGATGCAGTCAGTCTTGGGGCGGGGATCGGGGTGGGGGTGGGGGTAGGTTGAGTAAACTATAACTACCAAAATCAACAAAGAAAGTCCATTGTTTATCAAAAGCCGATCAGTAATCCTGTGCAAGATCCTTTACATTTCATTTAGTGGCTTAATCAAAACAACTAATTATCCTACAGCATATATCATACCAACCAGACCTCCATATAATCAATGGACCTCCACTCTTTAGTTTTCCATTATTAAATTAATAGCTCTAAACCTGACATACGCTTTTGAATCAAATGTCTTCTCTATTTCAGATCATCTGCTTGATTTCTATATCTGGATGTAAAGGGATACGACTGTTTTCGTTGTCTAATTTTGAAATAAAACTGTTTAAAAAAGAAAGTCCATTGTTTAACCACAGCCGAGACAATATGACTGATAATTTGCTATCTCTCCTAGGCATATACTCTCTGCCTGTTCATTTTCTTCTATCTGATACCACTGTCCACCATCGCTGTCTGCTACTTCCTTATGGCAAAGAACCTCTGGACTAGTGTGCGCCCAGGAACCGTTGGCGAATCGACCATAAGATCAACGAAATCCAGACGTAAAATTGCGAAAATGGTAAATACATATTTCACTTTGTAGTTGACTGATCAGTTAAGAAAAAATAAAGTCCAACAATTAAGAGATGACAAAATGTTCTCCCCTAAAACCCAGTGTGATGGATTTTATGTGGGAAATCGAGAAAAGACGTAGGCGTTTACCCCTGTCAAAACGCCTACGCCTACTCAAAACGCTGAATAAAAGACAAAAATGATTACTGATGAATCTTATTTCGCTTTTCAGGTGTTAGCAGTTGTTACGACCTTTGCGATTTGCTGGTTCCCTATACACTGCGTTCATTTGATCAACGATTTTGGACCCGGGGTGTATGTGTACTCCCTTTATATGACAAAGATTGTGGCTCATGTTCTTAGTTATATTAACAGCGCCATCAACCCAATCATCTACAGTTTCATGAGTAAAAATTTCCGAGAATGCTTCCGGGCTGCATTTTGCTGCAAAAAGGTAAGACTGGGTGATGTTCTTCTGATTGGAGGTGGGATTTAGGAATTTGCCATCAGGAATTGTTGGTTAATGTTGGGTGGGCAATAGTTGAATTATTCTGAGAAATTCATTAGTATAAAAATATCGAAGCGCCGAATAGGCCTAGGTGATCACGGATCCTGAAAACATAATAATTATTAGGTAAGTTACCAGCGATGGGAATATCATAGAGGTATGATGAACAGTTAGGTCCTGCATGGGTAAATGTCTTGATTTCTTTTCATATCTGAAGGTTGCGAGTGGCACGGTCTTCATTGTTGTCGAGCCTAGACAGAAGAAGTCTACATCCAACAGCAATCAGAAGGGCTCTGGTACGAAGACCTCGTCTGGCCCAAAGTCGCCCACGGACAAGGTCACTGAAAAGATTCACATGCGCGCGACCGCCCTCGCCCTTCCGGTGGTGGAAGAAGATCCCGGACCCGACTTAGCCGTGGGAAGCGTAGTGTAAAAGATATACCACCATTCTATTGTCCGTGTACCTATGAAACACTCCCTGTCGAGGTACATTCAGGGAATGGCTAGTGCCCAGGACAATTGGAAAAGGCGGAACCTCCCCGTGACGACATAAGAGGCATTCTAGCGTTTGCTAGGGAGGGCAATTAGAACTAAAACTGAAATATGCCTACGCCCACAAAGTAATCGATTTAGAGTAGTAGTCAGTGTTAAATAATGATCTTCTCGGGTGATTCAAAGGAACCAGAACACTCTGGTTTAATGTTGTACTTTTTTGTAACAATGTTGATGTTTGATATTAGAGGTAGACCTTTGCACGAATAGTTATAAGTTGTCCTAGCACACTTCCAGTGGTAATTATAAGAAGTGTAAATAGTATCAAAGGGAAGGAGACCCCTGTACAAAAAGTAGCAAGGCAAATATATAAGATTTTACTCTTTCGATCTCTAAAACTATTATTCATTATATATTTATTAATGTAATTGTTACTATTATGGTATTTTATATAATCAACTTTCTTGAATCACGGTCAATGGTTTAGAATCTGTTATCGTGTCATGTTAGAAAGGTGGTTGAAACATACACATATTTATGGACTGAATAAACGTTTGTACGCGATTGCCCTGTCAAGGATCTTTGTCAATTCTAATTGATAAATCAGGGGGAAATATAGTTAACAACTAAAGTGCTGAGTCAAATTTGGATGGAGTTATCGTATTGATATTCTATGTATGTATAACAGGATACATGTATGCTGGTGGGGGAAACCTGTTGAAAAGCTGAAAGGGACAGCTTCGCTTGACACATTTTAATGATCAATAACCCGTAGCAAACTTTAGTGGGGACGCAGGGGAGTGCGCACTCCCCCTTTCTATTACCATACATTATGTGATATGCCTTGTGCCTTATCACATATATGGGATTCGGTGTGCGTATCACATGAGGCTTTACACGAAAGAAAATAATCGTTTTGAGCTGCCTCATCTTATATTCTCAGATCGGTCACTTCAAGTATTCCCTGCAGGGGTATACAATTGTAGATATAGATAGAACCTGATGAGAATGTGGTACAAGAGACACTATTGCACTGTTCCACATGTTTGTTTTTCGTAGCCCACGAGCCAATAGGCGAATGGGTTACAAAAAAAACAAACATCGAGGACAGTGCAATAGTGTCCCGAGTTCCACATTCTAATTTAGGTTCTATATTTACTCCCACGTTGCTATGCTTACCTTATATGGCTATGTGTACTGGGGGCAGGAAGTCATACCACACGCGTAGGATTGGAGCAAATTACCACACTACTCCCGCCCATACAGATAGCATGTGGTACATACATCAACGTGAAGACTACTCATTGGGAGATGGGTCAGTTGTTAATGGTGATAGTGTTGGTTAAACTATAATGTACATAAAATTATGTCATAATGTTTAATCCTATACATGATAGCCAAACATGTCAAGGTTCTTTCGCATTTCTCATTGGGCCTCACCCAGTCCATTGTCTCAGCATTCACACTCATGCCTAACCTGTTAAAGCCACAGTTGGGCTGATCTAAATACTGATTTATTACATAAAGGAACATTTTAAAGATTGAACGAAATATACGTCGTTTCCTGAATAAAAAAAGCCGTTTTGTGTACTTTTCCCGAAAGTAATCCAGGCGGTTTATGTAACTATGTCCTAAGGTGATCCTATTATGGAATAATTTAAGAGGAGACAAGGTTGGCCAAAAAGCTAGTAGAAAGCGAGGTTTATTTCACCATAAACATAATAATTATGATAATTCAGATGATTTTTTCCACAGGGAAAAAACATCCGCACAGTGTGGTAACAGGTGGAAAAGTGAGTAGGAAGGTATGCATGTGCGACGTCACGTGAAATATTTTTGTCGCACAACAATTAATAACGTCACAGTGGGCGTGAGCTGTGATGTAGCGTGGGGAGGCTCACCGGGAATATCTTCATCGATTATATGTATCCCACTCTAGATACGTTCTTTCATATAAAATGAGTGAGTACAATGAACTGAGCCATAGGGTACTGTGTATTATATATGATTTGTTTGAAAATTGATTTCCAGGTATCGTTTATCTATTCTATTTCATATTTGGTCTAGGACTGAGTGTTCTAAACGCTCGCCGAAAATAAACACAAGCTTAGTTCTGCCACCCAACACTCAGGTCCGGAAAACCATTGTATCCCTAAACTCCATTTAACTCACTTTTCTCGCTTAATTCGATCTTAGCCTCTCTAATTCTTTCACCAATCGAAAGGGAATGACATCCATAACTGAATGTGTCAGTTTATAAGAAAACCGATCCCCAGATGTGAAGATATTACTGAAATTAAAAATTGAAATGATTCGAAAATGAGACAAAAGTAAAAACACTGTCTGCTCTGAGACTCGACTCCACAATGTCCTGTTGGGTAATCTAAAGCCAGACATAGCTTTACTATGAGACTGGCTAAAGGGATATGCATATGGGTCAGATTTTCAGAAAACGTACAATTGGCAAATCTACACATTCAGTAAATTCTGTAAAAATTAGACTGCAATTTGGCCAATACTAGGTAAATTCAAGTATATTTGACATTGCATAGATTCCAATCTGTTTGGTTAGGTTGAACTAAATTTTGAACTTTTTTTTTCGTCTGAAATTTGGGTTGCCGGTATTTGAGAAGATTGGCGAAGTTGAATTGTACATTTTCTGAAAATCTGACCCATATAAACACTACACATACCACACATATACATGATATTGTCCGACATCATCAAACGCAGGGGTATAGTATGAATGGAAAGATATGCTGGCTGTTTTGCAAACCTATACATGTGATACAGAAATGTGGTATGCTAGTCCCATAATTATGAATAGTAACACGGGTATCCAGAATAAGATCCACAAATTATGTAACCAAGCTTTAATACTATCTTCTGGTAGAAATAAAAGAAAAAAGATCTATTCATCAAAGGACCTTTTTTCTTTTATTTCTTTTATTACTTAAGGTAGGCTACTCCCTTTGACGTGGAGGCGAGAAATTGCACTTTTAAAGAATGTTACAAAAAGAAGGTTATATTAGGATGTCTCCTGGAAAAATATTAATATTTATATTGTTTTATCCTTGTGAAGTATTTATTTTTCATGTAACATTGCATAAACTTATCTGAGCTAACGAGGCCATATTATTATTAACTATGTTCACTTAAATTTTAAAAGAAATTATAGAAACAATATATGAAAAATATTTTTATTAAAAAATTAATCCTGTCCTCAGCACAGCACAGCACAGCACAGCACAGCACAGCACAGGAAAGTGTAACAGAGCAAAAACACAGCCCAGCCTACAGAACACAGCGCAGTACTGCAGAACACAGCGCAGCACAGCGCAGCACAGGACAGTGCACTACCACTTGTAGCACACTACCACCGGTAGCTCACTCAGAGGTATAGCTCACTACCAGAAGGATATAATGTAGATTGTTTTTGCACCCCTGTCAGTACAGAAGTCAGGACTCTCTCCATCTCCTCATTCTACTCTCCCTATGTTCCATGACTAAAAACAGTCATCAGTTTCTGAAACAATTAAGTGGTCTGATGGTATTGAGAGATGGTCCCCTCTTATCCCTGAGGTCGACAGAAATTTCAATGAACAAAATATCACAGGAATGTTTAGATGGAGCTATATTATCATGTCACAGCCACTTAATATTTTAGCGATATTAATCATTCCTTTCTTAGCCCCCTAGTTAGACTTCGATAAATTACCCAAACCTTTTACACGCTTTTATTTTCTCATTGCCTATATCCACGTATACAGTGCCACGTAAGTCGTATCATTTGTTTTACTCTACATTTTGGGATATCTTTGCGAAAATAAAAAGTAGCAATGCATTCAATCATATTATTTTCAATGTTTCAGAATAATTATATATGATTTTAAATACGATCCGTTAATAAATGATTTAGAAGATCATTTGCTGTAGTGAGAGGCGCCAGTGGTGCCACCTATAAGAAAGTTCTTGTACTATATGAGTTAGCTTTTGCTATACTGTTCGATGTGGACACCAACAGCCGCTTCCAGATGTCGGCGCCAGAAGCCCAACTTGAGGTAACTTAACATAAAAAATGTTATGAATGTTCTTGAAACTTAAGAATAATGAAGGAAGGTCAGTGAAATATATTATCCATATAATATACGGGAAGAGCAATTTCTACGAAAGAAGGTAGAAAAGAAGTTTTTTTGTGTGTAGAAAAGAGGGGTTTCTTTCTCTCACATGTTCTCGGAAGTTGTTGTTTTTACAACAACTCATTGCTCATCTGTAGAGTTCTTTCCACCCTCTCTGGAGGATGTTGTATATGGTTTGTGAAGGTAGCTGGGGTGAAAATGTCATTTTGAAACCTTTTTTAAATTGGGATCTACACACTCTATTTATAGCCTGGGAAAGCCCCTGTGAGATATTACATCATTTGCCACTACTTGCAGAGGAGTGGGAGAGTGAAGAAGAGGGGTGGGAGAGGGTAGGGGTATTGGAGAGGGGGAGGGGAGGGAGAGGTTGTAGGAGGGGAGAGTGAGGAAAAGGGAGAGGGTGGGAAAATAGGAGAGGGGGAGGGGGAGGGAAAGAAGAAGGAGAGGGAAAAGAGGGGAGGGAGAGGATGATGGGGAAGGGAGAGAGCAGAGGGAGAGAAAGGGAGGAGGGGGAGTATAAGGAAAAGGGGGGGGGGAGGGGGGGATCGGAGATGGGTTTTGGGAGAGAAAAACAGGTATGAGAGACAGAGAATCGGAGATAGGGTTGGGAGAGAAAAAGGGAGGGAAAAGAGGGAGAGGGGGGAATGTGGGGAGAGTGGGACCTTTGCTAGTTTTATATAAAAGGTATTAAAAAACATATATAAGTATTGAGAGTCGAAAGAAAATTACCCCCCCCCCATTGAAACGTATCGCATTTCTTATGTTGAGGATGTTTAGAACTGTATATTCCCAGATGACAGGTATCCAAAATAAAGATTTATGTGCAATAAAAAAGAATAATGAAAGATAGACTCTGGACCTTGAACAGCAATCATAAAGAGAAAATCAACATTTCATAATCACTCATTTCCGTTGCAGTTACATCATACATTGGTAAAAAAGACAACACATTAAAATCGATTTATGACGATTTGTGAATCTCCATTCGGAGGGGAGGGGGCAGGGCGGGGAGGGTTCACTGCTCAGATTACATCTTACAGATACTTTCAGTGTTTTATACCCCGACGAAGCAATCCTCTGGATGGTCATACATGTATCCCTAACCAGATGTCATGGGGGAAGTACGTACAAGGATTAGGGTGGTCATAGCCATATTCCCTCAAACCTTAGATGGTATCTTGGTCTCCAAGGTAGACCAAACCACTTTAATGACCTCCATCCCTGTTCCTACTCTTTTTCACCCTCACCTTTATCCCTATACTATACCCTTTTCCTTGTCAGTGTCCCCCACCCATCTACCTTTCCCTTTGTGTCCCTTCCCCAGAAACCCCTTGTCGTCCTCCCGACCCCCTCTCTAACACTTCCCTTTTAAGTTTTCTTATACTATGAGATCAGTACACCCTATAGGGTAGCAAAACAATTTCTTTTACTAGAAATTTATCAGAGTGATTTTGAGATGAAGATGAAGAACCCTTAGCTCCCCTTACCTCTCAACCTCCCAGTTCCCCCCCCCCCCCCCCCCGTTCCACAGGTACAACTGGGGAGAATATTATAAAAAGTAGTTTTCTGATGTGGTGCAAGGTGGCCTTTCTGGTAAAGGGAGAGATCTGCACTCCCCCTCCATCCCCTCCCCCTGTGCCTCCCCATCTCCCCCGTGCCCTCCCCTGTTCCCCGCTCTTCTGGCTCTAAATATGTATAAATGTGTACATGTATATAAAAAGGACATGCAGGTGTTCTATGAAAATTACACTCCCGCTTAAGTTACTGAGAACGCCTTATAGGGACATAAGCTATTATACTTATGATAATATTCTGCTTATGGAAGCTCAGAAAAGACGATGGATATATATATATATACATTTCACAACGCTGTATCGGGCCTTTAATAGTTTTTCTATCCTGCCTACAGATAAATTGTCATAAAATCAACTAAATACTAAATGCATGCTAAATCGGGGCTTTGAATCATGTTTTACTTCGGCTTTCAGAAATTAAACAAATGGCTGACCGTAACTTATTGTGATGGTAACTTCTATAACAATATGATAAAATACATAATTGATGTTTAATGTAAATTCCCTCGTTTTATATCATAACTCTTTGTTATTGTTTCCTCCGGTGGTTTCTCCTGTGCACTCCTATGTTTTAAGGCGAGGTGGAGGTGTTCATCAAAGCGTTAAAATTCATGATTGATCATTCTCAGGGCACCATAGTGCATATATCTATACAATCACGACTGTCGAGCTTGCTGCACAGTTCCTCGCAAATGCAATTTATCCTTATGTATATTCCTAATAGGAATTGCAAATCTGGCCACAGTCGCTGTCAGGAGGAATCTATCATACTATTGAAGATATGAAAGGGATATTCTAGAAAGATAGTATTATTCAGTCTGTGAACCTCGCCAGGTCGCAAAGTATAACCCCACCGTCGCTCAATTTGACAATCTACCGCGTCATAATGAAAAACTCACATCTCCCTATGTTTACTGATTGATTGATTGGATGAGTGCAACTCCCTGACTGTATGAAAACACTTCTCTCCGATATAATTTATATATAGTACCAAAGAACGTAAATATGATATTATATCTAAGCTCTCTGAGAGTACAGACGTTACATTTAATGCGTATTGATTTAGAAAGTTCACACTGCTATGAGTGATGAATATATGAATGTTCATACAACAACTAAACCATATTACTTTCCCGTGGTTCACTGAATATCAATCGGAAATGTAGTATTTTCTTGAATATGAGAAACCTAGTTATTGCTTCTTAGACAGTCTCTGCCATTATATAGGTCAAAAAACAAATGTTGAAGTCTGAATAATTCCCTTCATAATTAATTTCGCTCTGATAACTTAGACGATATTTCATATATAAATGGGGAAAAGATTTCGGGGGAAAAATCATATAAACTGCCTCTTTATTGATACATACTTTTTACATAATATGTGTAATCATATGTCATATATATTTGTGGTACACAATATAGTTATTATGAATTAATAGTCTTTTTTGTTCGATGGTCTCGTTTTTGTGTTGGATACATGTAGTTCAATCAACAGTCCATCGTTCTCAATCAGTGATCACAGTGAAAAGCAGACCCTATAGGTCAGTCCTCTTTCGTGTACCTCTCGCTGGCACATTCAATATATGGCGTTACATGAATATTTAAGGCGATACAAAAATGAACGCAATGTAAGAGGTTCTTTTATATTAGTATATCGTTCCATCATTATTTACATTGCCTTTATACATCAACCTCTGGCTTTTGCCGACATATCAGTTCCATGAAAGCGGACCGAAAATCCCGTGAGAATATGTTGTAGATGATGGGGTTGAGGAGGGAGTTTGCATAAGTAAGGCAATGGCAGACGAGGAGAAAGATATGGTAGATTGGGTTGCTTGGTATGCTAGCGTAGTAGGCGAGAAGGAGGTGTATGTGTAGAGGCAGCCAACATATTGCGAAAACCAATACCACCAGAACAACCACTCTGGTAACATGGCCAGCCCTCTGTCCGTTGGTTCTAACTGCATTTTTGTTTTTCACACAGAGAACATTTTTCTTTCCCCTCAAATAGCACAGCGCTGAGATATATAGTGAGCAGATAAAAAGAAGAGGTAAAACGTAGGCAAACACAAAGAAACTTGCAAATAGTTCCTGTGCCTCTTGCCGGCCACTTATTATACATTCCGTCCTATTGGTAATTGGATTATGTGAGACCCCATGTACAACAAGAATGGGGATCTTCACTATGAGAAACGTAATCCAAATGGCAAAACAAAGTTTCGTTATGGTAGAAGTAGTCCTTACTAGAAATGCTGCTTGTCCATATACTATTATGACCCACCGTACCAAAGAAACAGCCACAAGCGTATACATGGTAACATAGCATGTAACGTAGAGTAAGTATTGGGTAATACGACATAGAATGTCCCCAAAGGGCCATACAGTGAGGGCATAATGGAACACAGTAAAACCTCCACATACGACTAAAAATGATATATCGGCTATGGAAAGATTTAAAAGTAACAAATTTGTAACTGTTCGAAGTTTTTTCTTCCTATAAATCACATAACAAACCAGGCAATTTCCAAAAATTCCCAGCAAAACTACCATAGAGAAAACAATCGGCGTGACGATGGTATAGAGGCGAATATAGAATATTCTTAAATCAACGTCCGTTTCACCATGATGAAGTAATCTTGTTTCGTTTCCAGATTCATTATAATACATATATTTGATGGACGAACGTCCATCGATGATGACATGCCTAGCACACATATTGAAAGTCTCTGTTCACACATTCCACAGTGCCAAGCAGTGATATCTGAAAGTAGAAAGGAGATACAGTTATCATGAGCAAACTTAATATTGATACAAGTATACATATATAGTATATCCGTATTACCCGGTCTAACTATTTGGCATGCCAAATAAAGGTAAAACTCAAAAGTACTGGTGTTTAAATGGAGCAACATTGCCCAAGGAATAATATATTGTTGCGGATGAACCGGACTGAAGGGGTTGGGGCGGTGTCTTTTTGGATGGAAGTGTTCATCCCTTGTTCTTGGGGATTGCTCAGTCTACCCTGTCCATCACTTCTCACCCTCCCACATTCTAAAAAAAACTTGCGAGTATTTTTTCACTTTAATAAAAAGATAATTGTAATATCCCCGAATTTGTTCATTTGCAACCGTTTTAATGAAAAAAAGTAATCGTTGCAGGGGTTGTCATGCACATCATCTTGTTGCTGTTTTTTATGGAAGACCATTTACCCATATACCGAACTTCGGTTATCCGAATTGGATCAATTCGGCCAAAACTCGGCCGAATCCCGGCCGAGTTTTGGCCCAATTCGGCCGATATTCGGAAAACTCGGTATTCGGCAATCTTTTATGCGTATATAATATACATACATACATACATACATACATACATACATACCTGACATACACACCTGACTCAGAAAATGATATAAAATGATTATGCAGTAGGAGACCAAATGTTGTCAAATTGGTGGAATTCGGTTCGGATTGGTTCGGTACGGTCTCGGGCATCGGATTTCGGCATCCGATTCGGATATTTGACATCGGTTGATGGGTAAAAGGTCTTTCATAGTTTTTAGGTCGCCCATGCGCAGTAATCGTATGACGTCAAAAATGGCGACGTCGTTATCGATCATGCAAGTGCTCTCTCATGTGGGACACACAAAATGGCTCATTGATAAAAATGTGTTTATTTATTGGGCGTTTTATTATGATAAATATGTAGCGGAGACAAGGGACTATCATTAGAAAGTCTTCAAATATGTGAGTCATTATTAGTTTTCCTTATAGAAACACATTTACATCGGAACTGCAAGGACTGAATCGGGGGTGCCACATGGCTCTGTACACAACAGACAGTCAGAGCCATAGCATGGTTAAACCCTATGGTGAAATAAACCTTGCCTGAAGTGGATTCCTTCTTCTCTTGATGACTGTTTGATTGATTGTGGGCCGAGCCGTCCATCCAAACGTCACAAAGACCCCTTACCTAATTACTTAGATCGCTATACCTCTCCCCTGTGTCAGCTGCCATGCTACCCCTCTCTTAGTCTGCCTGGAGGAATGGCCTTTGCTATCAATTCTAACTTAGAGCAACGGTGGGACGAGCTGGCCCAACCAAAGCAGTCAATCTTCCCCTGTTCTTCCACCTAGGGTCAAATAACAAACCACAGCTACTAGTCCCCAACACGTCAACAATATATAGGGTAGGTCGTCTTATGTTCATGTCATAGATCATTATTTGAAATTACTATTATTTTGGAACTTTGATTTAGTTTACATACATCATTCAGTTTCAGTTTACATATACATCAAATTAAAATTATGAAATGGACAAGACCTTCTTCAATGTAGATCTTCCAGGCAATCCATTAAATAAAGTTTGAAGGATGATATAGATCAAGCGAATATAAATGAAATATGAAACTGTAAAACTGTTATAAATAGAGGAAGTTTCCGTCGTATAATTATAATAATCACGTGGCAATGTTCTTTTCCTGCTTTTTTCTTGCATTTTTATATTTTTCCTGTACTATGTAGTTGCAGTTGTTTATCTTCAGGCTGTAGAAGGAGCTGCTTTTCTCGTCGTGACTTTATCCTTTTAGCTTTGTTGGCGTTGAGTTAATATATACTGGACAAGTTCATTGACTGAAAAGGGAAAGAGTTGAACATTTTCGCATGCATTCATACCTATCCACCTCCTAAAAATATTGAATCCACATTTTTATTAAATTATTATAGATCAATAGAGAGCAACAGTGAGGCAGTTGTGATCTCATGTAGATCAATCACTCGAATAACTTTTATTGTGGAGAAGCATATACATTCTGAGGAGGATGTGTAAAGGGGGCGTTGCCCGTGATGCTGGTGATATTATGCATCTCCTGAATGATAGACTTGCATAGTACCATGCTAGTGTTAAGTAAATGATGTTACATTGACAGAGCAACACTGAGGCCCTTGTGATCTCATGTATAGATCAATCACGCGGCCGACTTTTATTGTGGAGAAGCATAATGTATTATATAGATCGGTCCTAAACATTCTGAGGAGGGTCTGTAAAGGGAGCGTTGCCCGTGATGCTGCATGGGGATATTACATAATATGCATGTATCTCCTGAATGATAGATTTGCATTGTACCATGCTAACGTATTAGCATAATTAGCAATCTTTGAAATATGATATAATAATAAAGGGCAACAATTAATAATTGATATAAATATAATTAGGTTGAGCAATATTACGTTATATTACATAACAACAACATCAGGCGTTCATTCTTCTGGCGAATGGACTGCACTAAGATTAGCATTAGAATGAATATGAGATTGTTGAATTTCCTTAGCCAGTATACTATGCCATAGTCAGTATACATATAATCGACCCATCGATGAAGATATTCCCGGTGAGCCTCCCCACGCTACGTCACAACTCACGCCCACTGTGACGTCATAAAGGTAGTGCGACAAGAATATTTCACGCCCATTGTGACGTCGCACATGTATTCCTTCATACTCACTTCTTCGCCTCTTACCACAGGATCACCTTAGGTCTTCCTGGTAAATTAACCTTAATAATGTATACATGTCAACACTATAATGTTGACATGTATACATTATTAAGGTATACATATACATTATATGGCAGTGAAGTGTCAAATAATATAAACATCCTATTTAATGCAGGATTTGCAGCAAGGGAACCTTCAGACAGTGGGCTCAACTGAGGACATGAGTTCTTAGTGCGTTTTAGGATGCAGTTTCCTAACGAATCCATCCAAAAGATTTATTTGTGCCGAGGATCAGGCAGTCTTATCCCCGCCACATTGTAGAGTGTAGCAATGTCTCTTTGTGTGAAGCTCATAATCCAGGATATGTGAAGCCTTATAGCATTCTTTTTCTTAAGCTTTACAATAGGGATTTGGGGAGTCTTAAACTTAGGCTATAGATAGATCTAATATAATGCTGAAGTAATTGTCAGGCAGCTGGTAGGAATATACCCTGCTGTAAAAGTGTGGCTCTGTTGAGTAGAAGGTAAATAGGCTGCACACTAATCAATCATTTCTTGACATGATAAGAGGCTCTAAATAAGGAATACTTTGAAGTGTTCCTTATGTAATTCCTGAGGATGGTTTGATTGAGAACATTTAATTTCCATGAACATAGCATCTACTATCATATTATTTATTATCATAGTACTTAGTTTCGGGTCTTAAATGAGCTTTCTGTTGATTATTAACATGATTTAAATGACCCTAGGTAGCTTTGACCCGAACCATGAACCTGAGAGGTGAGCCTGGGTAGAAAAGACAAGCAACACTTGGTGAGACTCGAAACCTCCGACCTGAGAGTATAATATAAATAGTTCAAATTTCTCCTTGACGTGACGCAATTATGCGGAAAAAGGTTTTACATGGGAAACCCTTCTAACTTTGGAACATCGCTAGAATTTTACTCAGTCAAAGCCATCATATATATACGAGTTGCACTATTCCCTAATTCTCAGAATTTGCTGGTTCTTGAAACTTTAGGTAAAAAAGACTACAGGAATACAAATGAATAAAAATTAATAACAAAACTTTGCATGTTATTATTTAAATAAATGAGCGAAAATGAAGTATAAAATCACAAACCAACACTGGCGTCATGTCATGTCAATATCATGACATTCCAAAGCTTGTTCAAAATAAGTTTAACAATTTTCAATAATCCGATTCGTTGGTATCTTCTACACATTGCTATCTCTGTTCTAATCATAAACCTTAATTAGGTGATTGATTTAAATCAAAATCCAGTGATTTTGCATGGAATATAGATATAACCTATAGATAAAACACTATTGCACTGTCCAAGATGTTTGATCTTTTTCGTGGCCCACGAGCCGATAGGCTGGTGGGTTACGAAAAAAACAAAAAACATTGAGGGTTACAAAAAACCCCCAAAACATCTCGGACAGTGCAATAGTGTCCTGAGTACCACATTTGAATTTAGGTTCTATATTTAGTCCCACGTTGCTATGTGTAAGTATATATAACCAATGATAGAGTGTTAAGTCTACTTTAAAACAAGGTATTGGACATAATTCTCTGATCATAATTATTTGAGATACAAATTTCTGAAAAAAAGGAATTTTTGCCAAAATCACTCCCTACCTTTATCTAGGTATATATATATACGGTACAACTCTTTATATTTCATTCAAAATTAAGACTTGATTCAACTTACGGTTGCTGTAAATGCAGGAGTTCTCACACTTGAGTGTCTTTTTAAAATGTCTTAGTTCATCACTATTCCTGGTAAATATGTTGGTAGAAGGGGCGAGTATCGCTGTATATCGGTTAGGGCCAGGGTGGAAGTTGTTGATCATGATTTTATTTATTACACAAGCTTTTGGGCTATGGACGCCCTTCTTCAGGTGTGAAGTGGTGGTAAATATGTTGTCCATGAAAATTCTTTTCTATTTTCCTGATAAGTATGTTCATAAGTTCTAAGACTATAATGTAGTTGTAAGTTAGGAGAAAGTTTCATATGACCTTCATTCATTTCAATCCTCATCAAATTCATCTTCTGATATACAGGTATCTGCCTTTTAGAGGTTCCAGTTACCAATGCGTTCTGCTTCGATGAAAGAATTTTGACCATTTCACTGTATTGAAGCCACAACTTAGCAGTTCTTAGCTTCTGCAGTTCTTCTATTTGGCTTCTGATCTTTTTGTCAACAGAATTCAAAATAGCAATCAAATTTGGGTCATCAGACTGAATTTCACATTTTGTCAAATTGTCAAAACAGTGAGCAGCGTGTTGTAAATCATCTGTTACTGGTCTCGATGTTTGATCGTCATTCCCACATATTCTATCTGACAGGTTATTCTCTTCAACTGTTGGCTGCTGCAAAGGTTCTGCTTCATCAATCTGCTGTTTGGTTTTGAGAGGGATTCCATATGCATTAGAAATAATCATTGCATTAAGGGCAGTATCTACAAGTAAAATTTAATGCCCTCTGATTACCCTTGCAATTGCTTTTCCACTGAGCATATGGCTGACAGCATTGCCAGCATAGACAACTTGTAGCACCTCTTCCAATCCTGAACCAAACATGATATGGCCAATAGTGCGAAGAAACTTTATCAGTGCATGAAATCCGCCTAGTCTCAATATGGTACCCTTTAATTCACTGTCCTCTGGTGAACTGAAAAATAATTTCAAGTGCCTTCCACCAAAGAGGCTGATCAAAAGTTAATATTGTTGTTGCATTGCATTTCCCTGCTTGGTCACAAACAAAAAGCAATGTTGAGTTGGACATAGGACATATCACTTGAATTCATATCAATCATAGGCATAAAGATGACAGATGATGCACCATGATGTGCCCCAGTATGCAGCATCTGCATGGTTCCAGACCATCCAGGTCTAGTGGGTTTTAAAAGCCACAATGTTTTCCAAAGGATGTCTAAATGTTCTATGGGGTCATTAGCGATGTTTGGAGGGATGTATTCATAGATCAATGATTCCAAACCCTTATGTGCTGGTTTCCAATATTTGATGTTGAAGCATGCACACTTTCAATGTCATCAGTGGTAACAGATAATCGTGGAACTGCTTTTGAAATCTTGCAGCCTGGGGTTACAGTGGCAATAATGCCCATGCCATGGAAAGTATTGTACCAATCTAGGGTATGCAGATTATGATCCACATTATCTGCAACACATTGAACAAAACTGCCTTGCTTGGATTCTGGCAAATCTACTCCATGAGAAACAGCTGCACTAGCTTCAAACCTTTTAACTTCAGCATATGAGAAACAGAATCCATGTTTATGCAAGGATTCAATCAAGAACCTAGAAGCAAACTGGTGGTGCATTTGCACTCCTAGGCCAAACTGCAGTGGTGCAATTAATACACATGGCCTTGCTCCTTGCCTGATAGCCTGACCGATAGAGGCAACCTTTAGGTCTGAATCTTTTCCAAAAAGGATTTTCTTTAGAAATATATGCAGGGATACTGGTAAAAATTCCAAACATACCTCGATCGATGCCATGTCTTCTGATCCAGGATAAGTATCTTTCCTAAGACAAACTGAGTTCACATCAATTTTTATTAGATTCGCCACTGTTTCAATGATTCAGTTTTTCAGGATCACACTGCTTTGGGGAATGATGAAATTCACGCAGAATCGTTGCAGCAGTTGATATCAATGTAACAATGTTGGGCCTTCCATTTATGTCAGTAATGATTATACTGTCTCCAAAATGCTCCTTAATTTTTGTCTTCATGTGGGTAAAGCCATATGCTTATAGGTTTGCATCATTGCCATCTGCAACTAACATATCTTTCATTTTGACAATGAGATCGCCTATCGTAACTTGTTCATCATTGTTCTCCTCCAGATATAGTGCAACTTTCAGAAATGCATCATGACTCTCAGTATTAGGATGCCGTCCTTGACACTTTTTCTAACCAACATCTTGTTCACGGAATATCTCGACCATTTCTAAAGTTGGTGCTACATTGCTGATGATATATTGGATCGGCCACATGAAGATCTTGTACCTTCCTTTTACCTGTTCAGACCAATGATCATTTCTGCGGATGCAGACTTCATGTATGCTTTTTTGGAAATTCCCAGTTCTTACCGGAAATACTTCTGAACCCCATTTCTGCCTTGAAAGCTTTGCTGGTTTACCACAAAATAAGCAACATTCATGGAAGAAGTCATTTTCCTTAGAACAAAGATTGCGTTCGTCACTCATTGATGAGGTGGCATCATTGGCATTTGAAATCCTTTTGTCTCTTTTGATAATGTTTTCATGTCTCTTTTGATAATGTTTTCATTGCAGTACGTAGATCTACATTTGGTATGTACTCTCTGACCAATCTTTACATCTGGTTGCGCGCCATGAATCACACTTGCTCTTCCTATACCATCAATGCCTTTTTTGGTTAGCACAACTGTGTCCCCTTCTGTCATTGATTGTTTTATTTTCTGCATACATGTATGATTTGTACAGCAAAGGATTGTGGAAATTCAACCAGTGGCCATGCTTATAATACTCATATTCTCACCAAACCGCAGTTATGGTACATTAATATGTTATATCGAAATATATATATATATATCGTATTTTTATTCTGATAAGACAATTACATGTTTCAGAAAGGGACGCCAGCCTCTCGCAATTAAGATCTTCCTGGGGTATCCCAATCGTTAATACCTGTTACAAAGTACTGGTTATTAAATTGTACATTAATCTGTCTGTTCAAAACCGATATAGAGTTAAACACAAAAACAAGAGCCAGCCCTCTACATACCAATCTTCAATATTTATAAGGGTGTTGATAGATCTACAATGATAATTTTTAAGATAATCCGACATTTTAGTTGTATTGTTCATAGTTCAATGTTCAAAGTCAATGTCCAGTCGGTTTTTAATTCAATTTAAATCACCCTTCTATTTCTAATCATTACTCTGCATTAATGCATGGCTCAAGTGAGTAAATAGTTTCCATCATATGATGTCAATTCTAAGAACTACATAACAGTTTATACATTTAACAATGACTAAAGGTTACATACAAGCAGATTACAATATCATGAAGATAAAGAACAATGTAATTACATTGATTTAGAAGTATCGATGTATCGATTTTACATAAGGTCTTGTGAGCCTTTTATTTGGTGGCTGATCATTTTCTCAATGATCTGTTAAGCAATATGCGATTTATTCATCTGACAAATATTCGTCATAATCACACAAATAAGTTGTCTTCAAATATTGCCGAAATTGTATTCTTGTTTTGGTTACCTGAATATCATCTGGTAGATTGTTCCACAAATTTGTTAATGAATAAACATACAACTTTTTAAAAATGTCATTTTTTGGTGTCGGAACAACCAATTTTTTGCCTTTCGCTAAACTCCTTAAACTTATTTTCCTTTTATCAACATTATCTTCGTTTCTCGATCTAAGAAAAGCCAAATCCAGTAAGTGGCTATCCCTTCTAGTCGAGAGAGAGGGCCAGTTTAAGGATTTGTGGACCTCTCTGGTACTGGTCAACTTCGGCAATTTCAAAAATAAGCATATCTCACTGGATAATGATCATAGAATGATGTCCAATATCTCATATTAAAGTAGACCTTACCCTTTATTGTGGGTTCAATGTAAGGTAAGCTCTCCAACAAATATTTATCACGGTATTTTTCTTTGAATATGATAAATATGACAAAAAATATGATTAATAATTAAAAAGTGAGGAATAAAAGCAAATTCAGCGGTATAATCATATAAACATTCAAGAATATAAATTCCTTAGGCACCAGAATTAGTATTCAGTTGAATTAAGTTAATGAAACATGAAATATTGACCCATAAGCCAAGATAAGATTAAACGTTATTTTCCAGAAAATTCCCTTTAATTAAAAAAAATCATATCTCAGCAGTTAATGATCGTAGAATGATGATTAATGCTGTATATGAAAGAAGACTGTCTAACCTATCAATGATTTTATCTAAGTTAAACTCTCTGACAAATATCAATCACAGTACTTTCGTTTCGAAAAAGAAATTCCTGACACTATATATTTTTACCAGAAACTCAAAATTACGTAACTTCTCATCTATTAGAGCTACAATAATGGGATATACATCAAATGAAAGGTAATTTACAAAGGTTGTCTACAAATGGTTTAATGTATACAAACCTGTAGAATTGATATCTTGGCCAGTATTCAAGAAAACGTGAAACAAGCGCCACCTAGCGGCCATTTTGACAAATTTCCCCCAATTATATAAATGTACATTTTTCATATATTACTTAGGGGGCTTTACTCTACACATTCCCGCAAAAATAAATTCTGTTATAATTTGTGGTGGGATCGGCCAAAAAAATGCATAGATTGCCTAGACTAATAGCTGTGTACTGGGGAGAGGAAGAGGGAATAGCAATGTCATACCACACGCGTTCAACTAGTGCAAATTACCACTTCCGTCCATACATATACCTACTCTCGCCCATAAAAATAGCATGTGGTATATGCACCAACATGGAGTAAATATCTATTACATACATATTAATGACATGATTTAATTGCAAGCTTAAAAGAGTCTTATTTTTTTATTGAATAATACAATTATTTTAAAAAGATTTTTCCAGCCAATCAATTGACTATCAACCTTCCAGTTCAGTGGGTGAGATCCGAGTGGTGAGTGTCGAGAATATGGCCATCATGGTCCAGTGGTCATGTGTCATGTCAACGTTCACAGTTTGCTCTCCAGATGTCAACTATATATATCTTTAGTAGTTGTTTGATACGGTAGTAGGTGGGAGCTCTCTCACTCTCGAATTAAGTATAATCAAATTATAAAACAATTTATCAGGTTATTTTCTGCATGTTGAAAGGTATTTTTCTATATTTATTGAGTGTACACATTGGTATCAGGTATAACGTTACACATTGGTTTCTCTGTTCTAACCATAAACCTTCACTAGATCACCAATTTAAATCAGAATCCAGTGATTATGCATGGAATTTATTGATTACATACTTACAGCTTCATGACTCGATTTAATTGTAAACTTAAAAGGGTTTTATTCCTTTTATTGAATGATAGATGTTTTTAAAAAAGAATTTCCAGCCCATTCAATTCACTATTACTTTTTTTTCGAAAAGGTCAAAATATTAATCCTACCAAACTATGTTGTTGATGAATTTGTGCATCTAAAAAATGTGCTGAAATAACATTCTTGTTATTCAGTGGCAGCCATATTGGATTTTGACCTTGAAAATGACTTTGGAACAAAAAATGACCTTGAGAAATGAATTCCTCATACTTGAAATCTAATCTAACACCATGCCAAATTTCAAAAAGGTGTCACAACATACGCAATGCAGACAATTATGTCCCCAAATATTATGACCTGATTTGAAAAAATGCTTTTTTTCCACCAAAATCTGACCGTTGCCATGGCAACAAAATTAAAAAATAAAGATTTTTTGTTGAAACATATTTTTGGAATCTCCATACATACTTGTTTACTATGGTAGCCCAACCGGTACTGTATATTTTATATTCCCTGCAAATAACAAGGCTAAATATTCTTCATGTTAGCAATAATGGCCTAAGCCAGGTGCCTTTTGCCATAGAGACAAATGCTATTGTGGAAAATGATGCAAAAACATCAAAATGTCAAAAAGCACACAGTCCCTAGGTGGGGACTTTACAGGGAATGATCCCCCATGTGTCCTGCACCATATATCCAAAAACCAGCTTTACAATATTTTATTCCGGGTTCCATGCTAAAATGCCTGTACTATATATATAGAGCGACCTATAGAAATCTTTCCCAACCTCCAGTATTTCTCTGGGTTCGGAAATAATAACTTTATTATGTATCAGATTTTTTCATTTCTTTTTTCTCTGCGTTCCATTTTTCTAAATTGAGAAATATTTGGAAGCTTTCTCCCTGTACCAACCAGTTGGTCCTTGATCTCATAAGGGCTCCCCTGGCTTTGTACCTTTCAAAGTTTTCTAACTTCCTTTTTATTATTTTGAATTCTTCTAATTCCATTTCATTCATCAAGATTCTCCAGCCTATCTTTACATATTCTTTCTTCAGTGTTGGAGCTTCTGGTTTTTGCCTTACTTATAATTATCGAATTAAATTTACCAATATATTTATAACCTGGTCCCATTCTCTGCCACTAGTTGTACCATACTCAGCGTTAATTTCCGGTATTGCTTCTCTTACCATAACATGTAACTTGGATCTTCTAGAATTTTTTCGGTAAGCTTCCACATACCACTCTCTCTTTTACGAGCGAGTCTGGAGCAAGTGTGCTTACTTCTATGCCTAACATTTTATGATCAGACAAATTGGACAACTCTATCTGGGTACATTCGCTACTCGGTTTCTCATTCCATTGTCTCTAATCGAAACTTTAATAATTTCCTCTTGTACTTGATATTATTGCGGTCTTTGTATTTGATACTATTGCGGTATCGATCGTTCTAAATCAATATTTGTGCATGTCTGGAGTCCATTGTTAATTGAATGATAAGGGATGTCATCTGTTTAGTGGATTTCTACATTTTCATGTTTTTGAAAGATGCAGTGAAAAGTTACGGCGAAGTTACGCAGTTTCTGACCTGCCTGCTGACAGGCCTACATTACTGTTTATTTTGCAAGAAAAACTTTTCATTTCATCATTATTGTTTTACTTTGGTGGCAGCTGTGTAGTAAATGTAAAACCACAACTTTGAGGTGGTATATGAACATGTCCATACAGGTGCTTGAAAAAGCTTTTCAACACACTCGCTATCACTTGTGTGTTGAAGGCAGATTTTTCAAGCACCTCCTTCTCATACCACTTCCTTATGTGGTTCTTATAGCAAATGGCACTCTGTTTGGGTTCAAACTGATCGAGACCCCTCAGAAAACGGGACGAACCCCGAAGGGGTGAGTTCCCATTTTCTGAGGGGTCGAGATCAGTTTGAACCCGAACTGAGTGCCATTTGCTATTTATTACACACTCTATTTGGATGTTAAAAAATAAATTTAACTTGTTTAGCCTATAGTTTAGCTCGAGGAGGCTCGATTCACCGCAATTTGTAGGCCTAAGTTACGCGGTCGGGACGATGTCATCTGGCCTACGCTGCACCAATGAAATTGTGTCTTTGGCCGAACTGTACACGTGAACGATTCGGATCGACCAAACTGCACCCCCAAACTGCACCTTTCTAACTGCTCACGTGTGTAATAATAGGGAGGCTTCGATGTACCGCGTTTCACTGAACGCTAGCAATAACGCGGCCTGTGGTTTAGGGGAATCCCCCGATGAGTCATCATATCTCCTTGTGTCTATGTTGTACGTCAGTTCTTACGGGCGTAAACAACGCTAACTTAGTGTCTCCTGCGTTGCCCATTTACGTAAGCCTATATCTTCATTTTGAATGTTTTATTTACCCGGAATTAACTTGTATAAGAAAGATAAACCATTTTTCCATGTATACAAAGTACAAAGAGTTGATATCTTAATTGGAAAATGATGTTTTGAAAGCTTTCTTACAGGAGGGTTGTGATGGTGTGTGTTTGGTCATGGAGGGCAGCTTTATACATCTATAAGTGGCAGGAATCACAGAGTAAACACCTCCCTCCGGTGTGGATATACATCTTGACCAATCAATATAAGTGTCTCCAATACATGCTAAGAGAGTCTGGAAGATGGTTTGCGTGTAAATTTATGTTTCCCCAAACTTTATCCATGTGTTTTCAACAGAACAGAATACAAGGTATTCCTGCGTCTCCCTGTAGTAGCCCTCCATCGAAGGGTCTTTCTGCCTCCTGGACGCGGTGAGAAACCTCCGCTAGCTAAGGAGGGGATTTCCCCAAATTTCTATTCCGCGTTCAGCTAACATTGCGAGCAACGCGGTGCATCGAATCCTCCCTAATATCATGATACTAACACTAACCACAATTTCTCAGGATTTGCCTGAACTAGCTCTTTGCTACTGTAAGACAGACTGTAGAACTCCATGTAATTTTATGCTGCAAGCAGAAACAGCCCTGCTTATCTCTGTGTGGATGCCAGGGAGCATGCATGATCTTGCCGTGGTGCATCATTCAGTTAAACATGATCTTTTCGAGCACTTTTTTCAGCTGTTAATCATTAATTTTGAGCAGTTAATCATAATCACTAAAGAGTGTGTTTACCCTCAAGGAAGGAGTTTGCTTAATTACTAAACAAAATTTTAGTGAATTTTATTTTATTTTTTTCAGATTTTATCTCTAATATTCTTTTCAAAATGAGAATTATCATTCTTTGAGACTTAAAGCCGAAACTTCATAGGATATCATGTATACATATTCTAGGCGGGAAAATCGTATCCAAAAACCTCACCTATGTATTTTATGTAATTATCATCTATTAAAGTAATAGGGAGCTATTTTACATGGAATTAATTATAGCAGACAACTTGTATGGATGCCGCCATTGTTGTTAGTCATGTGACCTCTGATGACGTATGATACCCACAACCCGGCCACAACAAGGCGCAGGCCTTTCCCCTGCCTTGCCTGAGTGGTCACATATTTTCTCAATTGATTGGAGTCATTGTCTTATATAAACCAATGATGAGCATTTGCGTTTGATCTTGAATATGCCATAAACAAATGCTGGGGAAAGTGTTAAAGCTGTGGAGGGTCAGGATGAGGCAAGGGATAGGAGTGAATGTGTCAAAACATTGCCACCGCCGACGCCGTTAGTGGCGTTTACTTTCGGCGCAGCAGGGGGAGAGTTGCACACTAAAATCGGGGGTCTCTTGGGTGAATAACGTGTATTTATGATCTGTTTAAGTAATAGTATTAATATACAATTCCTCTCACTGTTAATACATCCTGTAATTATGTATAGGCCTATATATATCAATACTTCAAACTAAGCAATGTTTGTTTACATATGTCCCGAGTAGGTGGACCAATCAGACAGAGTGGGCCAGTGACGTCATCAATTAATGTCAATTACCACCAGTGGCGCTGTTAGTCACCAATATGTCTGCCTCCTTGTAAGAGAGAAACTGACTGTCTTTTCTTATGTTTCTGGTGGTAAATAATGATGTCGATCATTATAATGCTGCAGAAATACTCTGAAGATTACAATGTTTCTGCTATTCGCAAAAAAAAAATTATAGTTTCCTAAATAGCGTTTGGGCTTTAAAACCCTGTTGTGACCATGTTTTGACACTAATCTTTTCTTTCTATGTAAAATAGAAGTGAAGTTAGCATATTGGTTGAATTTTGGGCGGGCATTTTGAAAAAAAACCCATCATTTTTTCGAAAATGGGGGGGGGGGGGGGGGTGATACTGCGTGTGTCTTTGGATAAATCTTTGTCTATTGACCCAAAGTGCTACCATACCAAAGGGGACCTTTGCATGAATCATGACTTAAAGTATAAAGTCGCTAAGGCCACCAACTAATAGATCTAATACATATCCGGTGATGAGTTTTTGACCGCTTGCCACAATATTTTTCTCTTGATACATATTATAGTTCTTCTTTCGACCGTTCGTGCTTTTGCATTTGCACTATCTATACGGGCCTAGATTGCTAAGCACAATGTTCTGCGGTTGATGTATTATAGTGACAGAAAGACTAATACCAGGGAGGCTCCTCCTATGAGAGGTACCATCTGCAAAACTACCACCCGGAATATTAGAAATCATTTTGAATATTGCCATCCGTCATTATTTTAAAGCTGCATTCTCAGCTATGCATTTTGCGACACAAAAAAAACTCTAACCAAATTTACTCATATAATAATGTCGCATACTAACGTATCACTGCGTATATCAATATTCCGCTGTTGTTATACGCTTTTATTATACACGCATTGATCTGTTGGTTTCAGTCGCTTAGAATATTCAACTCCTTCAACCAACTTGTTAGTTAATATGATACAAGAACTTGGTGTCGAATCGGCCGTTTCACCTCAAAATAAGTTTTCTGCGTTACGATCATACAAATGCTGCACCGTACTTCAATCACAATGTAGAGCCCCTCAAATTTCACCTTTCTGGCAGTTTTCCCAGCATCCATCTAGACCTTCAACATCCGCGAATAATGATTAACCAGTCCAGGGCCCACAGCCCCTCTGATCATAAAGAATGGTATGTCAGTGATTGGACGCCTCCTGCGCTAATGGCTTTCTTGGCCTTGGAGTATGCGTCACAGTGGGATTATAAAGGCATTTCGTGGTTTGGCTTTAAATAAAAGTAATATTCCCTAGAGAATAGTATCTACTCTATAGAGAATAGAGAATAGTATCTACTCTACATTAAATAAAAATCGTTGGAGCTATGGATAGAGAGACGTCAGATAGATGTGAACTCAAGGCCAGTTTTTACTATCATAAGTAAGATACATTGAAATCCTCTGTCTGGACTCTGGTATGTGGAAATGACATGTGTTCCAACATACCATTCACAATGGTCTAGTTCACATAAATGTGTACACACTGTCATCACATTGCAGTCAGCCAACCCTGACCATACCTAGATCATCTTACAACTACATAAATCGCTTTAGTATTTTCATTGCAAGGGGGGGGGGGGGGGATTTTGAAAGGCAATGAGATTGATTCATTAAGAAATATTTTTAGAAAAGTGTTTGTGTGTGAGGAAATTATATCCTGTTGCAATGTAATTATTCACATGATATTCCTATGCCAATATGGTGTTGTTTATCTACGCTACGTAAATTATGTGAGATTCTGATTTGGGTGTGCAAGACAGCAGACTTTTACAAAAAATCTCTTTCCAGGGAAAAAGCCCTGAGACAAAATGTGTGTCTGCGTTCAGCTCGATAACACCGATAGAGAGATATGATAAAATTCATTTGAGATGTCGATTTGTAGAAAGGCTTTTCGCTAAAGTGGCAAAGGCAATATAATTTTGGCAGTTGTAAGTCGCCTATTCGGACCTAATCTTACTGTTATATAAAAGGTTACGCAGTGACTCCAATCTGGTAAAGCCAGCTTTCCTCGCAGATATTGAGTATCGGATGGGTAATGGACAGGATCAATCCGAGACGCATAGATGTGAGAATGTTGCCCCTCCTCTGGCACAGCCCCTCTGGCCGCCTCATTTAACCACATTATTCAATGAATAACCTTTCTCATGTATCCATATATCGGAGAATCCTCCTAGTCTGATTCACTTGGGTAGTGTTTCTTGCACATCCTTTACCTCAAACTTGATACGCATCTGACTGTTGAAAACCCCTGAAAACAAATTGCCTTAATTCCACTGCGTTGATCGACATCAATGATTTGACGTCATAACATGAGGAACATCGGCACAGTAATAAATGGAATGCACTATATTTACTTGATTATCAATCAATGTATACATGATACATTGACATATGATTTTGGGAGTGATAAACTTGGCACAAATTAGGTGTATATAGTGATCCGTTAATGCAATGGTCCTCCTGTTAGGCAGTGCTAGCTAATATATGTTGCCTTGTCTGAACTCCTGTGGTTATTTCTAGGAATCTAGTACATTTAGGAAATGGTGAAATTCATATCCCCGTGAGATGTTTACATTAACAACAGACATCCACTAAGAGAAGTAGTAACAATAGCATGGAGTATATCCAATATTCATTGACCTCCTGAGACAAAAGCGCAAGAAGACGCTGGCATGTATAAGTACATAAATATATTTTTGCTTTTATCAGTAGTCTTTTTTATTTGTTATTTATTTTTAGATAAGGGTGATCTGGTTTTCCTTGCATCTGGAAATACCTGACCATATGGGAACAATAAAGCTCTTCTAGTTCAGAGAATGAGAGATCTAAAGAACGTCGTCCTAAGATGGTCTGCAGTAATATCAGGAATGAAGATTTATTAGGGAACATTTATACGTTTATTTTTAATGAAAGGCCAAATCTGTTGTATACTTATAAATGGAAGGAGCAATACAAGTCGGGCATCTAAAACAGCGCCATCCTATTAAGTAAGGCAGATAATAGCACAGTGTTGCTTAAACAGGCAAAATAACGGCACATGTGTCGACAATTAAAGTCACTATCTCTGTTAGACAAAGCCATGGCCGGGCCATCCTCCCTTGGTTTGTAAGAAAATACCATGTGAGAAAACCTTGCCTGTGTACCATGCAGGCAAATCTTATTGTTCAGTTAAACCTCTGAAGGAAATTAACTAATTTCAATTTTTCAAAAATATTCAATCGTCATTAGGTGATCATCAATTCATAGATGATTAAATATTTCCCATAATATTGAAATCCATTAGCATGGATCTCATTGTGATAATTTATATCACAGGTCTCTCCACCAAAGACCAAAAAAAGTGTCACTTTTTTGTGAAAAATACATTTCAAAACTCAATACACGCATTTAATATACGGTGTACCCTATACCGTAAGCCGCCAAAATAGTGTCACTTTTAGTTCTGCAAAATACATTTAACTATTCATTCCTTATGGAAGTTATGGAAGAAATCCTGTTCCCTCGGATAGAGCTGCAGGGACAGAACCGATCTCGAGGTTAAGCGGTGAATACACAGTCACGATTTGGGAATCAGACACGATTTCAGGATCTACGATTAATCGTGGATGCTTATTTGCCTGAAATCGTGCCTATTTTTGGACCTACGCATGCACGAGATGGAGAAAAAAGTGAAATCGTGGGTAAAAAGTGAAATCGTGGGTGGGTTGGCAGTCAAGATTTGATCTGCGATTCTGAAATATAGAGCTGAGAAAATTGTTTTAAAAAAACGACCCTAGAAGCAAACAAGAAAGTAAAAAACTGTAAAAATAAAATAAAATATAACGTTACTCATTTTCCTGTGACACATCACCTATTTTCTGGTGTTACATGATACTGCTTGATTTTACTTGCAAGGCCATTTAATAAGGTTCACCTTATCAAATGGCCTAGCGAGTAAAATCAAGCCTTTCCTCAACAGTCTGCTGCTATAGTCTGCTGCAATACATGCAATGTTATAACCTTGTGTGAACAACTGAAACCAGAAAGAAGGCGAAGGAGGGAGTGGGAAAGAGAAGGTTGTGGCGGGGGCGGGGGTGGGGAAAAAGAGAAGATGAATATGGACTGTGCGTATGTGTATCGGGGTTGGGTTGGGTTGTGGGGGCCGGGGGGGGACTAAACGGATTAAACAACCTATTCAATAGACAGAGGAAAAGATAATGAGCGAAAGATTGTTCAAGTTCATCAAGTAGGGCTACTTTGAGCGGCCATACTTGCAAATATTTATGTATATTACATGCATCATGCGTTATCCCAAAATGACCAATCTGATGATAACACGCAATATATTCATCTCAAAGAGAACAATCTGAAAATAACAAGCAATATTCCTGCTCATTTGACAACCGATTCAGAAAGGCAAAACAAATTATCATAACAACTACTCCATCTTCTTCACTTTTATTGTTGTTTTTCGTAGCTCCTCAGATACACAGAACTTCCCGGGATTCGAGGTGGGAGTGAATATTCACCGATGATCAACCACACTGTGATCACATCCCAACCTCAATGTCACGTACACACCCCTGTGACCATCATGGGTGAATATTCACGACGCCGAGAATCCAAGTGTTGTTCTGTGTTTATTTCACCCTACGCACATAACTTATGCTAGATTAACATGATCTACAGCGATTTTGAGGAATGAATAGTTAAATGATTATTTCTTTAGCTTGATTCACTCCGAAAACATAGCCCCGAACAAGAGCCGGAACTGCGGAAAATGAGAGAGCATGCATGCACACAGTGTACCAAAAACTAGGTCGGCCGTGTATTGCCCGTGAGCAATATCGGTTCAGTTACTGACCAGCTAAACAATATACAGAGCCTATGTTATCTCTATGGGTTGTGCATATCGAGGGTGAAATAAATGGGCACATTTATTGTCCGTCTATCACTTAAAATATGGTCAATTTTCATAAACTGCTCTGTTGGCTTTCTGTCGCTCTCGAGACAGGGGAGAACACAGCTATTGAGAATAATGTCTCTTGCCAGACATGGACATGATATGCGATACAGTTGTGTATAATATTCAGCTCAGAGAGGTCAGTCTTCCTATTGTGGATTGACATTATGGATGTAGAATATAATAATTTCATCTACAAATGAATATCTCACAGGGGCTATCACAGGGGAGAAACTGAAGATCATTATCTTGAGGTGGACGAAGACAGGATAAGAGGCAAAGGGGAATCTTCCTTATCATACTTGTTATACATGACAATATAACATACAAAGCAAGCTAAAAGTCTTTTAACATTATGTACATATATTGCAGATCATGTATGATGGAAGAGTTCTACTTCTCTGTGTCATGTCAGGCTGCTACCATGCATCTGGTGTAGGGCGAGCCAAGAGTACCCTCGGTTGGAGTTAAACTGTCTTTTCAACTCTTATCTCCCTACATGTCAGTATCAATAACTTTATTTAATTTATATGAAAATATATGACATTTCCTCACCCTCCATATATACTAAGATCGACATTTGCGATCACAATAGTAATGCATGTATACTTTAAAGATAGTACTTCTTTTTCCATACTTTTATTTCATTTCAATTTCTAGTCTGTACCATGTATACCACTTTGTAAACGTTTATGGAAATACAAATCTAGTATTATTATAATAAATACATGTATGTGATGTGTCACAAAAATATGAGTCACAGAATCACTGGAATCGGCTTAAATTGAGCTCATCTTTTTAAATGTGATGCATGGTGATCCATTGATAATATTCAAGAAGAGTATAGGGTATAGCACCCGTTAGCATTTTTCCTCTCAACAATATATGGTAGTATACTACTCTGGGAGTTAGAGGGCGCCACCAGTGGGGTTTCCAGGGGATTACACCACTGGTTTTGAACCAGTAAGCCACTGCATTCTCCCAGTCACCATCTGACCATCAAGGAGGGAACACTTCAAATTAATTGCTAGGGTAAGTTACCTTTTATTCATTTCTCTAACCCTCTATATCGATATTCAACTGTATGCTTTGGTTATATCATGTTTAAGTTCAGTTTCTCACTAAGCTCTCTAAATAGCACCAGTTGCATTAAGATAATATTTGAATTACAGACAACCAATTTCCTCTCCTAGATGTTTGTACCAGATGCTATATAATCAATAGTTCTTTTATTCACAGGATCTACATCAATGTACAATGGGGCAATGCTGTTCCAAAGAGTATGAGCCGTAAATATCAATGATATTTAATTTCCTTGGTTCATGAAGTAGGTATTCTTTTCTTGTACTGTTCAAGTATATTTTGTCATTTCTTTGCCTTCATGCATACCAAGTGTACATGTATACATACTGTCACATTTTAGATCTCTATGTCCCTATGTGTAATTTTATAACTGCAACTTTATAACTGATTCAATATTCAATTTCCTGGGTTTGTATAGCTTCAGTCCACCATTAAGGAACCCCATGAGTTTGCCACGTCCAACCTGTACTGCTGACTCCTAAATCTTTTGTTTTATTTCCTGAGTACAGAAAACGGTTATGGATCAGGATGCTACAGGCGGGAAAATACAGGAAGATATTGAATACACAGGGCACAGCTATCTGATGGTAGTGCCCACTGTCTACAGTCCAGCAGTGGCCGTTGGTGGTCCTCAATAATCCCTTAAATAAACATTCACATGATTACAGGCCAACTAGGCCCAGCAAAGCTCCAACTGTCAATTCACAAGATGTTGCATACACACAGAGAAGGATGTGAAGAAAATGATGAACCAACACGATGAAATGATGATTTTGTTTAATAAAAGAGAATGTTTTAGGGTAATTGTTTGTTTTTCAAACATTAAAAATGAACAGAAAGCTAATGGGAAGAGACAGACATTGGGGGAATTGTAGTTAAAAACGTTAATTCTATGTTAGATGGGAATGTTTCCCTAACATCTTTTTCAACTATTAGGATAATGTGACTAAAGTATGTTCTAGTAGTGTTATAAAAAAACAGTGGAAGAAAGTTTGGTAAACAACAGAAACAAAACATAATTGAGGAACATTGTATTAATGTTAGGAAGGAACGTTCCTCTAACACATGTTCCGGGAACATCCAACAAATTTTCACTTTCAAACATTAAGCTAACAAACAACCAAACATTGAGGGAACGTTCTAGGAATAAAAGTGTGCTACTGGGGAACATATTATATATCCTACCATCTCAACGGCTTTTAACCATGCCTAGGTATTTCATTCATCTCGATCTATGCTTTGTGTTGACATTTATTTTAGTAGTGTCAAGACAATGAGGGTGGTGTATGATATCAAAAATCCAAAATCGTAAATTTGTAGGCACTTGTTAATTTACTTGTAACAAAAAACGTGGTACATATGATACAATTACGAAATTCGTAAATTATATCATTGTGTTAGACTAGCCCTCGTCCATAAGACTGCTGTTGTTTATTGAGCCCTATAGTGCTAGTCTAGTTCTCCCCATTCCCAGTCTTTGATATTCCACAGTCAAGCGGGAGTGACCCTAACATGGTAGTGACAATAACATAATATTTCTTTCTTTTTTCTGACAAAACAAAATCAAAGACTTGTGCAAGTCTATATATATGTGTATGTTTTAGCCCATATAGGATTTGGTAGTTACGAAGTGTAACCATCCTGAACAAACTATAAAAACTATAGTACACAGTAGAGGGAGGCTCGCTGTATATCGGGTGAGCTGGCTTGATAAGGTGATGTGATAATAGAGAAGGCATAATAAACTTGATCTTGTGTTTATTGAAATTCCTCGAGCTTTCGGGCGACTTGCCCTTCTTCAGGAGTGAGTGTATAAAAACTATAAACAAAAGAAAAAATATTCTTAATTAACCAATGGGATGCCTCCAGTTGGAGAGGACAGAGGGGAAAATCGGATTCGGTTTAGCACGGTTTGGAAGTTGAGAATTGAAGTGGAATGGTGTCTGTTGGTGGGCCGGTCTCTGAAGCCAAGGAATTATTCAGTCGATTTTTAGCCTTTCTGAATTCTTCCTTTCTGCTCCTCTATGCATGCCGGTCATTTACCTTTGGGCACAGTCACGTGGTATTGGGAGTTACCTTTATTTCACGGATTGTATTATTGTTGCTTGTAGTCATTTCAATGTATCATCGTGATTTGATTTGATGTATTTGGTCTAGGTCTGATATTATTTATCTCAAGCCCTATCATTACCAGTCCCTAGCTTGGTCTCAGTAAATCTTTTAAAAGGAGATAAAGCATCCCAAACTGGTGATGTTGATATGGTGAAAAGAAATAAGAACAATGCCACATAGTTTTTGTCCATCATTTCGCTGTAACAAATGGGATTTGTATGGAGTAATTCGGTTTTCTGCTCTACATGTTACGAGTTGCAACTTAGAAATTCCCTGTGGTGATGTCACCATAGCAACCATTTTTCAAATGTACATTTTCCACTTTAAAAAAACAGGTCGTTTGTTTGCCATGTGGAAACCATCCTCAAGCAACCATTTTCAACTTTTACAACAATTCTTTTTATTCGGCATGAACAACTGGATAAATAACAATTTTGCAAGAGAAAATAATTAATGAGGTAGAAGCTTTCCAATTTAGCCACAATCTGATATTAAAATGGTTGCTTTGGTGGTAGAGAAGCGAAGGCTATGGTAATCTCGTAGATGCATGTTAACAATGATGGGAGGGATTACAGAACTTGGTAATTTCACCATTTAAACATGGCAGTTGTGATATAAATATGGAATACAAACTTGTGGCTGTTCTGAATTAACGTATATCGGACACACTTGGAGTAAAAATGTATGCATCATCACTTGAAGAATGTATTAAGCCTTCCTATGGGTTGAGCCTGTCAATGGCTCATCGCTGATTGGTCAACCACTCTCAATGGACTTGTTACTGATTGATTGATCTAAAGCAGAAAGAAGCATCTGCTAAACATAAACAATTAATGGAGGCAGATTGTGGAAATTTCGAGGTGGCAATAAAAACTATTATGTGAGTAACATCAGATTTGAAGCAGAAGAAGATCAAATCTGTGGCGCACAAATTCAAGACATTTGTAAAATCTGAGGGTGTTCCAGAGGGAGAAATACTTCAACTAGAGTCGGCCAATCTGGATACATTGATAGGTAAGGTTTTTCCCATGCTTTTAGAGTTGAATATTACATGATAGTCTATTATATTATAATATTATAGATGATATTGAATAATAATAAAGGTAATAAATCATTGTTTAATATTTTTTAGGCAAGTGGCTCTTGAATGATAGAAAGAAGGACGGGCAAGAATATGAGCCTGACACACTGAATTCTAATTTTCGAGCCCTATAGACAAATACCTAAATGATAATGGATATGGTCGAAGTTTGGTTACTGATGAGGCTTTCAAGACGTTTAGAGATATACTAGCAGCAAAACGGAAACACTTGAAGGGCATTGGACTTGGAAATAAAAAAAAATAAAAGTGATCTCCTTAGATGAGATGAGGTGCAAATGTGGGAGATGGGAGGGTTGGGTGATAATGACCCTGATGCATTGCAGAGATGTATTGTATATATGTTGACAACAAATTTGGGATTTAGAGGATGCCATGAAGCTCACCAGCTGTGCTTTGGTGATTTGGAGGAAAAGGTGGACGAAAATACCCATACATACTATTACTATGAATGGACAGAGAAGTTCTCCAAAACTCGACAGGGAGGGTCTAGCTGCCCACCTTTCAACCCTAAGATTTTCAGAGATGTAATGAAGCCAGAGAGATGTCTTGTTGAATTAATACAGGAATTTATCTCACATCGACCTGAAATGATGTGTCAAGAAGACAGTCCCTTCTTCATTTAGGTATGTTTTGTTTGATAGATGATATTTGAAAATCTTAAACTCTCAATAATAATAATAAAATCACAATTCAACTAATAGATATTGGTCGATTTACTGTTTAATATTTAAGGCTATAATTTCCGAGTGACTAGGCTTAGACTATAAAAATATTTTTTAAATCTTTTTTGTTTCAGGTTTTTTTTTGTTTTTAAAAAGGTTTTATTCAATATATCCTGCCAACAAGGCTCTTACAATTCTAATGACATTCATATTGTGTCCCTTATATTTTTTAGTTTTTTTCTGGTTTTCTGATTTTCTTCAACTTCCACCGACTCTTAGGTAGTTCTTTTACTCGAAAAATTTAATACAATTCGCACAATGTTAACACCAAACTTTTCTTCTTTTTTTTTGCAGGTTAATCATGGAAGAAGCCCTGGGGAGAAAATATGGTACAAATGTCAAGCATTGGGAATCAATAGTTTGAGTACATTTATGAAGGGGATTGCAGTTGTTTCTGGTATATTGTAAAGAACTGAAATCTTTAGGTCCAAGCTCCGACCTATTTAGCCCTGATCATGGTCAGGGCATGCACGCCACACATGGCCTGGCCAGGAGGGAGGGGGAGATGAGCTACTCAGAGCTCACCCCGCCCCCCCAGCCCGACCTAATTACTGTATCCACTGCTCTGGGTTGATCAAGAGGGGGGGGGGGGGGGGCAGGCACGAGCCTTGGGATCTATGAGTAAGGGGTGGGAGGGGGAAGGCTGAGGAGAGGGATCCAACTTGCATGCACTCAGCGCATGGCCTATGCATGGGGAGCAGAGGTCAGTGTGTGGGCAGGGAAGATCCTCTCTCTCCCTCAACCAATTGTATGTATGTATGTATTACTTTTATTTCCATTCAAACATTTACATTGTCAAGGAAAAAGGGGAGAAGCTATACACAGCCTTCTCTTTAGCTCCTTCTGAGAAACATAAAAGTCCCGCAGCTCTTCCAGGTATCCCATAGCAAGGGTGGATTTAATAATACGTTATGCTTGCGGTTATTTGGTGATTTGAGCTTCAAAAGCTTACATTAAAAGACATACAATTATTCAATCAACGCAATACAATCCAGAGCATAATCTGGAGTTTGCGGTAACAGTAAAATTAACAATTTTAATTAGACATCATCAGCAACATTCTTCGGGAGGAGAATGTCAAAATCGATATTTATATTTAAGAGCGGCAGTATATTTACATTTACATGCTGGTTTTGACCAGGTTCCTATTTCATAGACCTCAGAAATTTACATTGATTTTACTAACGGTATTATAGGAAATGTATACGGATTTACATACCATAAATTTGCTACTTGAAGTTATATAATAAAATGTACACTCAATTTAATTGAGTTAAAAATATGAATATTCACTATACAGTGATTATTATTCATTCAATAAACAGATACTGATTTTTCTTAATATTTCGTATTTACTAAATACTCTTCATCAATTCCTTTACAATCTAGTATCTCCTTTATCTCCGTTATCAGGGCCATCTTTTCTTTCTAAAAAGAGTTTAAACTCTTCTTTAGAATTACAATCTTTCCCCTCTTTGGGTAAATTATTCCAAGAAAGTGGTAATAAGTAGTAAAATGATTTCTTTATCTTCTCTGTGCGTGGTAGAGGTACTATCATTTTTGTCCCTCTTGTGTGGGATCTGAGGTTTAGGTTTCTATCATCAATAAAAAGGTGCTTTTGCAGAGTCTCAATTAGAGAGAGGGGGAAGAGTAAGTGGAATAATTCTTGGGTTTGATTCTATGAATAATTCATGATTTTGGAGTATAAATAAATGGATGGACAGGGTCTTAGGTACTCGCTGAGTCACCACCGCCTAGGCCGAATCCGGACGAACTACAACCTCGGACTTCTTGTGTCACTTCTTCATCTTACTGAACCTATGGGCTAAAACCCTTAGACTTCTTTACACTGGCGACCACGATGGGACAAGGTGCTAGTACTAGCTTCACCTAAGCCAGTTACATGGCGCCGACCCCTGCCACCAGCCGTTGCTGTGGAGACTGCCCCCCCACGCACACCACCACCAGGTCCTGTTACAAGGTCAAGGGCAAAAAGAGGGAGGATAGAGACCCCAACCAAGTGCCCTAAACCCAAGGCATTCACCACCACCTCTGAATGCACTGAAAAGAGGATCAAAGTGTTCCACCCTCTAGGCTCTACTAAGAGGGAAAGGCCTGACTCCTCACCAAACCCAGCCACGCCCACTTCACCCGTGCAGAGGCCGAGGAAGCTGCCCTGTATACCCCCACCATCGGCACCACCATCACCACCACCATCACCCCCACCCCCACCGTCAACTCCACCACAGCCCCAACCATGGGAGTTCGACCCAGGGGCACCACCAGTGACGGACTTCTCTCAACCTACACCTTCCAGTCCCTCCTCATAATCACCTTGGCTATGATGGCTAATGGCGATTTGTTTGATGAGGAAGGGGTGTTGGTGTATGAGGAGGGGGAGGTCAGAGCCCTGACCGCGACCTGGACAACAGTGATTGTTCTTCACCCCCCCTCGCCCCCTCCTGTCAGTGCTTGGGTCTCCGTCCTAAGAAGACAAATTGGAGAACTCAGACAGGCGGAGGTTGGGGGAGACAGAGATGTCAGTGCCTGGGAGGAGCACATGGGTTTCCTCCAGGCAGAGATTCCCACACCAGTCCAACAAGACACCCGAAGGAAGAGAGGCCTATTCAATTTTGTGGGCTCGCTAAGCCGTGCTTTGTTTGGCACCGCTACTGTAGGACAGGTGAACGAATTAAGATCTGCAGTACAAGAAGCTCAGGCTAGCGAGAGCGCATTGGCCCATTGTCAGGAAGAGATGGTGTCGGTGTTGAATCAGACAAGGCTCTACATGACAGAGAACCGCATGGACATCGTGCAGCTCCAAGCTGCAGCAAGTAACATCTCCCGCCAAGTGGCAGACATTCTAACACAGTTAAATGGTTTCAGTAAAGATATTCACAGGATTCATATGAAAAGGGAAGTGGATATTCTATTGCAGCGAGTGAGTAGGGCGGTGGAAAATTACCACCGTCAAAACGAATTATTTTATCGCCAGCGCATTCAGCTGGAAAGGGGATTCTTAACAGACCAGATTTTACCACTGGCCTACTTATCCGAAATATTGTCTAAATTACAAGAAGGGAAACATTACACCCCACAAGATAACCGCTGGTATTATAAGGCAATCAATTTTTACACTATAGATTAAAGTATTTTCCGGTCCCATATGGTGCTGACCACCTGAGAAAGTTGGTAGGAGAGGAGGAGGTGGCCCTAGATAGCATATCCAGCGCGTCATTTTTCCTCAGCACTGTATCGGGTTTGAACCCCAGATTTGCTCAGCTGCAATAGAGCATCTAACCCCGACCTGCGAAACAAATATTATTTTAGGTAAAAAGCCAGACCTTTGTAAGGCACAGATTGT
Organism: Sthenelais limicola; assembly: GCA_942159475.1. Taxonomy (NCBI): domain Eukaryota; kingdom Metazoa; phylum Annelida; class Polychaeta; order Phyllodocida; family Sigalionidae; genus Sthenelais; species Sthenelais limicola. Next base: position 80,337,229 of record OW804096.1, on the reverse strand, counting down.
AAAAAGGAATAATTTAACAAACCAAGTGTTTAGAGAGGGAGAGTCCATTTCTTCTGTAATTCTGGCTATTTATGAACCTCTGGAAACAATCTTGAGGTGCCCTGGGCAGAAACCAGTGATACAAACGTATCACCGGCATGCCAGGGTGATTTTAGAAGGCGGCTGTCTCCTGGTTGGAAAGGATTGGCGTGTGAGTAGCATCCAACGCCATGAGTCCCATATAACACTCCCCATCCCCAAGATTATGCCCCTCCCCGGGTTTAATCTGACTTATGGCAAATTATCCCTTTCCCCCATTTAGATCAGCAATTGACTTTCCTGCCAAGAGCTGAAATACCCTTACTCGCCCTGACAGATTTCCCTAAACCCATTTCCCCCCTGATTTCCTCCACCCCTTGGTCTGAAAGTTCTATCTGGGGTATAGCCACTCTCATTCCCACTCTCCTAGGAGTCATGACCCTGGGAATAATCTACCTCCGCTGAAAGGGGCTCGCCCCAAGAGGTAAAGTCAGCCTTTTGTGTTGTCTGAGGAACCTTAAGCCCCAAGAGAATATCCCAATAGGACCCCCAACCCACCACCCTGCAGCCCTAGCCCTCCCAGACTTAGATCGAGAGGAGGGAGAGGCCACTCCAGGCGCTAGGACTGGCTCTCGCTCCCTCGAGCATATCCCTGCCCCCTCCCCTGCCTCACCATATTACGCTGCCAATTTCGGACTGACCAGGATGAATTAATTAGTCTAACAATGTTTATTTGGTTTCTCTGGGGTAACAAACACTTTTTGAACTTGTCTTTTTCTTACTCTTGTTTAATATCTACTATTAATATTTGTTCTGTCCTCTTCTCGGGTGCGAGGGAGATCGCAGAACACAGAGTAGTATACCTGGGTGAAATCCATTTTCTCTCTCGGGAGGAAATGGTGGAATCCGTGGACAAGGATCCAGCCCAAAAAGGTATTTTTATTTCAACTCTCATTGTGAGAAGTTGTTTTTACACAAACAGAATCGGTCGAGACAGAGGAGCCTGAGAGGAAGCACCATGGAATCGAAGCCCTCACCTTGTCTCCGACCATTCTGCTTTGAAGAGGTATTTTCCCAAGTAATAAGAGTTTATAAGCGATGCTACAGTAAAGTCGACATGTGTTCTGTAGTGTTTGAGGTTTAAAAGTGGAAATATTGTAGTGATGACTACCCAACCGCTCTCACTCTCCATGGCCAAAGGAGGAGAGAGAAAGAGACGGGCGTCCTGTCGGTCAGCGACGAGGTCCAGCGGGGGCCTCGGCTGACCGGCCGGGCAGAGGAGACGGCGGTGACGACCGTACTTGAGAACTTTGTGTGTACTAGCTCCATACAAAGGAAGACATTTAACAGTGTTCAGAAGCACACTTAAAACACAGAGACTTCTCTTACATAATATTCGACTAAAAGACTTTTTAGTACAGGGTGATGGTCTCTGATATTAATGAACACTCCTTTAATAGAGCCACTCCCTTTGAAAACTTTTCATCTTGACCCATTAGGTCTACAGATATAATAATTTATAATACTTTTACCTTATCCTTTTATGATTTTGTGTGTGTGAATTATGTAACCTTATTTCTATTTCTCTTGTTTGGTTGGACTGGGTTGATCAGTGGCTAAATATTTTGTTCGAAAGAAAGCTTTCAACAAAAATAAAATATGGGACGAATGTAAAGAACTGAAATCTTTAGGTCCAAGCTCCGACCTATTTAGCCCTGATCATGGTCAGGGCATGCACGCCACACATGGCCTGGCCAGGAGGGAGGGGGAGATGAGCTACTCAGAGCTCACCCCGCCCCCCCCCCCCCAGCCCGACCTAATTACTGTATCCACTGCTCTGGGTTGATCAAGAGGGGGGAAGGGCTAAGAGGGAGGGGGGGGGGGGGGCAGGCACGAGCCTTGGGATCTATGAGTAAGGGGTGGGAGGGGGAAGGCTGAGGAGAGGGATCCAACTTGCATGCACTCAGCGCATGGCCTATACATGGGGAGCAGAGGTCAGTGTGTGGGCAGGGAAGATCCTCTCTCTCCCTCAACCAATTAGAGAGAGGGGGAAGAGTAAGTGGAATAATTCTTGGGTTTGATTCTATGAATAATTCATGATTTTGGAGTATAAATAAATGGATGGACAGGGTCTTAGGTACTCGCTGAGTCACCACCGCCTAGGCCGAATCCAGACGAACTACAACCTCGGACTTCTTGTGTCACTTCTTCATCTTACTGAACCTATGGGCTAAAACCCTAAGACTTCTTTACAATATCATCTAGCCAAATGGTGTTATTAGAGTTAATTATTAATTCAATTTGGTTACTCCAAGCATTATTACAATTGGTATCCCTGGAAGTAGCCCATTAGCCTATTAAAGTCTATTCGGTTCATTTGGTTCATTGTAGGTTCATGCAGATCATTTGATATCCTAATATTGAATATATATCTACTTGTGATTTTACTGTTTATTACTGTATAACTAGAGTCTGGATTGAGACTTGGGTTTATTAACACAGCGTTAATTATAACAACGAACAAACCCCATCAATTTATAGGACTGTGTCAATAACAGAGGGCCATGAGGAGGCCTCCTTGAGACAACGCCATATTGTAAGTTATGCTGCGAGTTGCAAAAGTCTTTTAACCAACCACATTGCATCATTACATCAGGCTTTGCCTCTTGAGAAAGTAGTGAGAGAAAGAGGAGGAGGAGGGGTGTGCCTGCAATTACATAAGCCTAGATATCAATGACGTCATAGACTATTGAGGGGGTTTCCGGGGTTTTCCCAGTGCATGCATTGCGCAACAGGGATAGTAAACAATGCAACGACGGAAATTGACGGAAATGTCCGCTATTTTTTAACTCATCCAAAGGCCTAAGTAGGCCAGTATCAATATATGCTTGGGACAGAAAAATCATAAGCAACTGATTATAATGTTCATAGAGAGTTTTCGGGAAAATTGTTGACAAATCCCCAAGCCTAAGAGCAGATTGTTGTCACCCAAGTGTCCAAAACCACCGAAGTTAACGTATAGGGAATGATAGAACCACATGAGGAGGTGGTATGAGCAAGTTTTCCTCATAGCACCTATGAGGAAAACACGTCCATATACCACCTCCAAGTTGTGGTTCTATACATTTCCTACACAGATGCTACCTAAATAAAGGAATAATAACCGAAAAATTAGAACTTTTTCTTGCAAAATCAACAGTAACGTCAGAAACGGCGTAATTTCACCATAAATGTTGGGCGTGTTATACCAGGTAAATAAAAAGGAATTAATCTTAAAGAGTCAGTAAACCCCAAAATATTATGGGAAAATCAACTTCTTTGCTATATATTATTCAAATGTAACCACCCCAGTTTTGCTTAATCAAACGTAACATTTAGTGAGTTTTACCCAATTAAAGGAGGGAAAAAGTTGTTCCATAGTTTAACACCCCATTCAAGGCTCCACTGTTTGCTTATGTCACAAGGTAGCGTAAATCTTGAAATGATCATGCAATAAACATAATAAACAAGTCTCCTAATTGGGCCTCCGGTTGAGCTTTTGTACTCGGTAAAGCTCTAGGCTTGTTTCTTTTTCAGGAAATACATTGGAAGTGTTTCAGACCAAGGCTTCAAAAGTTATATATCCCCTGACTAAGATATATAGATTTCACAGAACTGATTTTAGCAGCACAACAGTGTCGGATTTAGTCATTATTGGGATATTTATGTGAGGGTGGTTGTGCGAGAAGGAGTGATTCCAATTCTAGCTTCCCGCTCAAACACCAGTGTGCTAGCCACCATTTAGAACCTTATGAAGATCAAAAGATAGGCAACATACACTGAAAATAAGAAGTTGGATTATTCCTCAGAAAAGGACTAAGAAAAGAATTGTGTGGAATTACTGTGTTGTATGGACAAAATTACGATTGTACAGTGTTTGTTAGAACTTTATTTTGGCGGTACAAAATTCTCCCAATGTGCACAACCCATCTGCACATGTGCATAACCAACCGGAAAGAGGGACTGGAGAACATAACATCCAGTTCAGATTGTTGTCATCTAACGAAAGTATATGGCTGATAACGAAATGGCAGAAACTATTACAAATGCAGAAGTTATGGCTATGTTGATAGAAATATCTAAGCAATATGACAGTATCTTGAAACAGCTGGAGGACTCAACTTCCAAAATTGAGTCAACAACTATTGCAAACTCATCTCAAATTGAAAATGTTAACGCCAGGATTTTGGATGAAATAAAGAGAAAACATGAGGATCAGTCTTACGAAATGGAGGAGATCAAGCTTTCGATGATCAAGAAAAGTGATGATAAGGCTAAAGAACCCTTAGACAAACAAGTGAAAGCATTGGAAAGGAACCGCATCCTTGATGCTGACAATGAAGCAGCCCTGATTAATATCTCAGTAAATCTCAGAAAAACGTCTGGGACTGGGTGAGAAGAGAGAATCTCCTCAAAGAACAAGAAGGAAAGGTGCAAAAGCCTACATGGTTTAAAAGGGACTTATAGACTTGGTGGAAAGGGGATGAGATGGGGTGAACCAGGAGTTTTTAGATGGCAGATGCTAATATCTATTGCTATTTTAATCTGATAATTTGAGCTGAAATATTTGTGTATATTTGATTATTTATCAAATGTCAATGACATGGACTTGAATATATTGCCAGTCAATTGAATAATGTAGTTCGTTGAATTTGATAACAGATTAATTGGTATGGTGTATTTTGAATATGATTAGAGATCAGTCATGTGAAAAATGAAGATAGCAGTTCTGAGAATCGATTTGTTTTAAGAAAAAGATGATGATGTTTGTTTGATTGTATAAAAAAAAGGAAAAAAAGGAAAAAAAGGCTAGCCTATACGATAGCTCTTTTTAAAATATCTCGCACAGAAGAGATTGGGAAAATCCTTTTTGAGGACTTATAGTTGGTTAGCGTTTAAAGTTATTTCCTACACAAAACAAAAAGAGTTTATAATACGGTTGGTTTATTTTGCTATGAAAATTGATTTGTGACTTGAAGAGGATTCACTTTGCTATCAATGATTAAAGCTGTCGTAGTTGATTTAAGCCCATGATCCGTTATGAAAGCTGACCGTTGTTTAGAGGTTATTCACAAAGAAAATTAAAAATGTTGTCATAAATGACAAATGATGTGGAATAAAGACCCGATGTAGGGGGGGGGGGGGGGGAGTCTCGTAATTGCTGCTAAAAGAAAGAGGGTGCGGTGGGCTCTTCTTGAATTGCCACAAATGCTACCCATTCATTGATACTTTCTCCCAAGGACAGAGGGAACTGCATGTCTTGCATTACCTGTATTGAACAACTGTTTCAATTGCTCGGAAAATGGGTTGAAGATAGATACATTATGTACATTTCAGGCGATACTTTGTGACGTCACACAGCACTCTAAGTGCCCTCTTGTGCTAAACAGACCTTTTCAACTAGGTTTTCTCAATTGGTGCCTTTGAGTGACTATAAATTAGACATACATGTAGGTAAAAGAATTGGGACTTTGGTGTTGTACTTATGGATCCATAAAGTTTCTTGTCCTAAAAGTGACCATGAACCCGTTGACTGACCCTTTAACAGAACTAAATCTATGTACACGTCTCATAGACTCTCTCCCCTTTCAGAATCTAAAATCAATTCATGAATGTAGTCGGTTGAAGCTGAGTAATAAGTAAAAACGATCAGGACATTTTCTTTTTACAAAATAAACCGGAAGTAAAGATCTGTCAGATTCCACATGTTGGTTTTTCCGCATAAGAACGCATGACCACACTAACATTCCCACCCATACAAAAGCTGATACACCTTTCAGCGTGTAACAATTGCTATATTTTTTATTAGTTATTGCTATCCTGATAGCGTGCAGAATGTTATGCAATGTAATGACGTAGGCCAGACCTTGCCCTAACTAATTAGACCACTTTTTATTACCAATTATTAATTTTCTGTATAGACAACTTTCTATTATCATCAGTTATTGTAGTAGAGTATCCTCCGGGAAGATCGGTTTTTATGAGTTTTGACCTCCATTACCTTTAATCGGTTGTTATTATTATATCATCGCACAACATTCTATCTGAATGCCTATCGGTTTTATCATATATTTATGGTATTTTAATCAGTTTTGTATTGATTATTAACAACCCCGCTCAAATTGTAATTTATTATTCTGAAATCATTATTGTTTTTATTCTGGCGCCTTTATTATCAAGTATTAACCAAATCCCATGAGCGACTTGCCAGAACACCATTTCACCTCCAACCACTCGCTGACTGAATTACCGAAGGCCGGCCATATGTTTACTATACGCATGTAAAAGAAGCATTGCTAACAACTGAAAAGAATATGTTATCGTACCTGTTAGAGTGTTTCCTCCCTCGCACTTATATGGCTGTAAAGCAGCCAATCCCCACCCCAGCCCGTGCACCCCCATGTGCACGTACTGCATGTAGCTGCATTCAGACTCAGAGAAAGCTTAAAGATCCAAATTGTATCATTCCTTATTAATTAATAGGCCTCATAATCATCCCAAACACTTACACATGCAACGCCTGTAATACACTTAACATTATCTCACAATTAACCTCTTCTTTCTGTCTTTTCCCTTTCCTCCCTCTCCAACTTAACTAACAAATGAGGGAAACATCTAAAATGCATATAATCAACATAACTTTAAAGCTGTCATCCTTTGTTTCCAGACTGTCTGACAAGGTTAATTGGATGATTCCGGAACTGAATAATTGATTACCGGTAATATAGTTATCCCAATGTGAAATGAGGGAACAACGGAAAGTAAACCAAAGAAGAACTTACACACAGCAGGAAGGCGCCGAGATAAAGCCTTGATATGCGAGGACATTTAGGTAATTCTTCACATGTATACAATTAGTATTATATTATATATGTTCCGTTTTAGGTTCAGGTGCGCATTGATTACTATACAAATCATAGCAACTGTAAATTCCTAATATAATGAGAGTGACACCCCATCACATCACTGCAAGCCTTTGGGGGGAAGTTGGGGATATCGAAATACAAGGATGTCTGCAGGATGTACAGATTGAATTCACGTTTGATCAATCTTTAGGAGAGGAAGAATAAAATTGCGAAGGAAAATGAGCATTGAGGAGCCAAAGTATAGGTAAATTTCAGTGAGTTGAAAAACATCAATAAAAACCAATTCACGGCAATAGAAACTTAATGTCTTGAAACGGGAGCTTCTTCGTTTGTTTGTTTGTTTACATTTTTATTCTATCACAGCATTATGTAGCTAGTGATACTCGTTTTGATAGCGATTTAAGTAAAGACAAACATACTGCACTCGCACTGACTTTGATTCCAGAGTGAATAATGATCATAGAAATCTTGAAGACCCGAACAATCCTATCAATAAATGCCATCACCCCAATGAATGCAAATCACGATATCGTATCTGAACATGGATCATTGTACCCTACCACTGCATTCCCTGTTAACTTGCAATCAATCACAAATGTAAACAGACTAGTCAAATATGAAAAGAGAAGTTGTGGATTCATTAGTAATGGACATGCAGCTGATAAGGCCTCATAACCGGTGTTTTTACCGATCAATGTGATACGAATTTTAGCGATTCAATAAAAGGATACTGACAATAGTCACAGGAAGGGGCTATTTATTCTCTCCTATCAATAGAAGTGTATTATCAAGAGAACCAAATCATAACGGATGCGGACACGGATCTTTCAGGAAGACCTTCAGAAACTTGACTTTCATGAAAGTTCTCACATACCTTATGCAGCATGCAGCCCCAAGAGAAAAGTTTCTTATCTTCATATTTTTTTTAATATTTTTTATTTAGGCAGTAATACAGATCATGGCTTCCCCGTGATTAATTAATCAGTACTTATTGCTATGTTAGTAGGGTTTTAGTTACATTCAGTCAATCAGTACATATTTGTCTTGTGTATAAAACTATCATTCCTATAGTATAACTATGATAACTTAGTTTGTAATGCTTATAGATGACCATGTATATATAAACATGTTTTACATATAAGATATAATGACAATATATTATACGAGTACGTGACAACCTAATCACTTAGTAATTATTTATCTCTTTTTTAACTTAGTAAGTATTGATTTCTTTTTTAACTGGTAGACCTCAAAATTAATCTGGAGGGAGTCGACTTCTCCTTCTAGGAGGAATTTGTTTTAATCTCTGCCGAGAGTGTATATCCCTCAAAATATTGATCACTCGCTGGTATGTAGACGATGGATCATCTATTTCCGTAATAAATATTCATCAAAGCACTCGATCTTATATCTCTTCAGAAGTATCATAATCAATCGTGCTTCAATATGTTTTTAGAATGGTGAATAGTGACCTAGCTCCAATATTTCGGCCATAAGCAGGGATCGAGAGGCTCTGCCTCTGGCGAAAGAAATTAAGCCTGTAGTATTTAATATCGCGTCGCTCCGATGGAAGGCCTTTGACAGACAGATCTATTTGGTATTCTGGACCACCGATTAGGAAAAAAATAATTTAATTGCATTAAGGGATTTATTGGCATCCTCCCTACGGTCTGAATTTAACAGCAGAGCTGCATGGTTAGTAGTGGTTGAAGCCACCACCACTTCAGCAAAACCAATATTGGAGGGAATAACTGCATGCTACATGTATTTAAATACGCGTCCCAAACATAACAATATCCACTGTTATCTTATCCACGATATCTAATAGAATGAGGGATTCATTAATTTAGGAATAACGTATCAAATGCGTCATCAAAGCTAGGATTTTCAAATTGAAGGGCAAAATAGAGGAAATAGAGAGAAATGTGTTAATATTTTCTTACCGTGCCATTTAACTGTCAGCAGCAGATGCCTCGTGAGTAAAGAAAGGAATTGGAAATCCTTAGATCCCAGCCTAAAAGCATTTACACTGAAGCGTTCGGATGAGCAATTACATATATATTGAGTATGCGACGTGTCTGGTACTGGGCCTACCACTACCACTACCACTACCGCCAATGGTTTTCACCTGAGGAGCCCCGCTTCTGGTCTACAAGCCGCCCTTGCACTTCTCAATGTGCCGACCGATCACGTGGTTTTCCACAGGACCTGAGCAGGCAGACGCTTGGTCAGATCTGCAGGCGGAGAAGTGCAGCAAAAGGCTTGCAGTGATGTGATGGGGTGTCAACAAGACCATGCAGTGCCTCTAGATCTCCCATATTGGTGGAACTAGCGGTTGGGTTGGAGGATTGAAGCATCCCATCACAGCGCTGGCTATCCCATTGTCATTTCCTTCCTTCTTAGCATCTACATTATATTCATTTTCATAACGCCCAATAAAAGGATGCCAAAAAGGCTTTCATATAAAAATAGGATATTGTCAGTTTATGTCTTTTTAGTCACATCATTGTATTTCTGACTGTAAATGGATTATATGCCTATAGATAGTTCATGGTCAATGTCATCTTAATACTTATCCTTTTTATTTTCTACACATTGGGAAATCTAGATTATTGATACATCTTGAAATGAGACGCTATGTTAATGTCACCCTGAAAATGTAATTGTTGAGGTATTAAAAGGTTGATGTAACGTGAAAATTAGTCGAAGCAAATCATGTCAAAGCCCAATGTACGTGAACCCTGTTTTTTTCAAAATCCATACACGTGTTCGTCCAGAAGAGTAGGCGGCTGCTAGTCGGCGCTCTGCGAATGTAATTTTAGACATGTTTAGGCCGTTTTGGTTGTTGGCACAGGTTAAAGCATTATATGGATAATTTGTTTCTCCTGCCTTTCCCATCACCACAAATCATTAAACCTACCCTACCATCCCGTCCCGGCCGTGTAGCTCTACACGGTCAACCAAGTATAGGATGAAAAAAAAAGCTGACGGGCCCAGGCGAGGTGCGAGCCCTCAACCTTCTCCCCTGCAGTCGAGCGCTCTACTCCCTGCACTATAGAATTGGTAGTAGCAGAGAGGTTGAACTTTGCTAGTGATATGAGTAGGGCCAAACCATGCATAGTGGTGGAAAGTGGACGAAATAGCTTATTCTAGGGTGGTGTGGAGAAGGGACCTACATTAGGATTAGGAGAATAGTCGGGGGGAGTGGATGGGGGGACTGAAATCATTCGTCACATGGGTTTTTTAAAAGTTAGATGCAATATACCGGCAAGCTCTCTCCTACCTTGCCCCAACCGGGAAAGGTAGGTGCGACTGCACCAAATCTCAGGGGAGTTACCGAGACGGCAACATAGGTGCTGCCACTGAGGTCGCTTATCGTCAAGACATATTTATATATTTATTTATTCTTGTTATTGTATTCCTGTGTCCCATATTAGCTCTTATTGAAACTATCTCGCATGGTCCGAAATGTTGGTCAGTCAGTCGCCCTTCCACTGTACACCTATCTTGTATCACAAATGACTGTGCATATGTAAATTATCCATCACACTTCATCTCACAGCCTATTAGCTAGTCAGAGGAATTAACTACATTTTGTATGTGTATACTTGTCAACCGATATTTTATATCTGAGATCATACGCGAATATCTCGCACTGCTCATGAGCTACTCTTAATTAGTTAATCTGTTACTCTGTTACCTACCTGCTCACCAGTGCCTAGTAACTATTATGTACCGCGGCTATCGTCAACTTAGTACTTTAATAAGTATCCGCAGGCCTCAGCCACCTGTGAATGACTTTAAATTGGATCTGTAGAATATCACTATAGTAATACCGCGTGATATAATATGTAATTATCACATTTCTCTAGATCGTATCTGTTATTTGATCAAAGCTGTTTACTGTTCTTCGTCTCAGAATGATGAAACCTTACTGTTACTTACTTGTTATACTCAACATACTGTTAACATACTGTTAATTCTTGCTCATTGTCCCAAAAACAAAATGATGTCGCGTGGCATCCATAGGAAGACCTGGCACGCCAGAATTGGGTTACCAATTGTTTTGTAGAAATCAGACAATAAAGAATATTTGAAATTGAAATTGAAACACATGCTTAGAAAGGTTAGAGCACTTAATTAGCTCGGCATACCTGTACATTTTTGTACAGTCCATGCTGTCCTGAGACCATATTATATGTATATATATCGGAGTCCCAAGGCCAATATAGATCCTAATATTGTTCATGATAATCCCAAAACAATACTCTCTGCCTTTTCACTATACCAGTTCACTGGGCATGACTTTTAACTTCTTTCAACCCCAGCACGTCGCGTTGTGCCCTCTATTTAAATCTGGAAAATAGGCAAGCGTGTACACCATTACACATAATTTATCATATTATTGTAATAATCTTATTTTAACAAATTGCTTAATCATCCTTTTGTCTAAAAATACGTTTATTCTGATCCCTGGTCCTCATTAAATTTACTCTGCTATCGGTATTTTATAGGATCAGTTTGTAAGGTTGCCATCAAACGCTTGTCAGAGCAAATAGTTTGCTTGAGACAACAAAATCGTCCTTTCTGCTAGAAATATTTTTTGGATAACACTCAATATTTTATATCGACACATTTTAATTAGATGTTATAACATATATATATATAATGTAATGTGGAACTAACTGTAGTAAAAAATAAGCGGCTGTACCAATACACCTTCAAAGGGATATACATGTACAGGGGCTATATATAGAGAGAGATGCCCAATTGTCCTTAGGATACGAATGGAATAGATCTAAATAATTCAAAAATATTACCCCCCCCCCCCCCAACGTGAATTTCAAATATTTTATATGTTCAATTTAGATATGCATCGTAGTATTTGTATGCAAGGTCAGAATGCAAGGGAATTACCTCAAGAAAATAGCCAAGCATGAGAAAAAGCTAAACATCGTAGAGTGTGTATAAATGATTGCTTCAGGCGCCTTCGGTCCCTCAGTATAAAAAGAGCCTTTGGTGTTGATCCAACTGCCGTATTAGGAATACGTGTCTCATGGGACGTGGAAGGTTTCAGCAACTGCTCTCACCATCAACACTCTTAAGCAACGGAAATCCGCAGCCAAAGGGATTGCTAAGATAATTATCTAGAGATATTACGGCAGCGCAAGAAAAGGATATGCACAAAGGCATTATGCCACATATCATTCAACTTGAACAAAGTGCAAAGCTCTCAGGCAGAGCACTACAAAAGTCTCCTCGGCTCAGGAAAAATGATAATGCAATTTGCCGTGTTGGCAATCACCTTAGGATACATTTAACGACACTTTCTCTCACTGGTAGGCAGCATTTGCCCGAATTAGCTGGTGGAGATTCAAAGGCGTTCTCGAAGTTGTTGATTTAGAGATGTTTTTCAATGTTTATTTATGAGACGTATCTGCTCCTCAGGTAATTTTCTTCCATAGGAAAATCTTGAAAGTAGCTATTCACTTCTATACAGCGGCTGTACTCCTAACTTGTGTGTCTTCAAGAGCTTTCAAGGATATCGCAATGTTTAAATGTTATATCTGATAGATATAACCATACTACTCTGTTCCTATTAATATGCTTAAACTTTGGGAGATGGTAGAGCTAGTGCATATTAACGAGCTACTATTAATGGAGAATAATACTGGAGCAGAGTCGTCAAGAAATATTTACTAACTGTCGTTTATTCATGAAACAGGACATTGTATCATATCATGTTTATATTTTACATTGCTTACATCAATATTCATAATTATGATTCATATGAATAATCAAATTAATATTCATTATGTATTTTCTATTTGTATTTAAACGGTTTTATCAATTAATATTGATTTCATATGAGAAGACATTTCTCCAGCAGTATGAGAGGTTTTCAAGTCTTCTCTAATTTCCTTACATTATTAAAGCAGTAAACAATACCACTTCCGTCAATGTAATGTTATGTCACACTATAATTACAGAAATATGTGGAATAATCGTGGTGACACTATGCTTAATACACCTTTCTTATATCATAAATCGATCTTTATTGCTGAGAACATGGTAGATGACAGTTTGACCTCGACCACAAATATAGTGAATGACAGGGTTGAACGTCAGTCAGTTTCTGGGAAGACACAAGTTTGTCCATCATATGCTTTTAGGAAGTTTATTCTTATAGCATTTTCCAGGTCTGGCTCTCTGTATTGTATTGTCTGTAAGTTGGATTTTCTGAGTATGACCCACTCTCGAGCACGTTCTTATAATATAGCTCGTATATTCCACTTCGCATATATATACCAGTTTTACCTTCACGGAAGAGCTTTTGCCTTTATAATTATAAAGACCTGGACTTGAAGGGATAACCTTCGAGTGCTTATATCCTAAATGATTTCACTAGGATTTATTTCTAGCCTCTTGTTCCCTTTATGCAGTATTGTTATCACCCTACTGGAGCACAAAGGCTGCCTTCCAGTCGATACAATTATACTCGTCGTCACTCACATTTAGAAGCACCTGCCATTTGTCAAATTTGCTACGATTAATCTGTCTCTTGACGATAATCGATTAGTAAGAATATTTTTCTGCTAGTATATTCCATTATGCATATAATCGTATCATCAATAGCCCATTGAGCCTCTATCAAGGATGGCATGATATCTCGTGCTTTATTCTGCCTAGCCAGTCCGCACGAATGGCTTTTTTACGATCATTTCTTTGGTAAAAGGTTGGTTTCGTACCATAATTTCTTTAACTTTATTAGTTGGCTTTGATACACCATTCATTTTTTTTTACAATACCTCCTAAAGAGGTTATATCTTTTCCTGCCACTGTTTCCAGTGTAACATAGTCTTGATTCTTATGTTGTACATTATCTTAAAATTTGGTTGACACTGTTTGGAGCTTTACTGTAGTAGTACAAATTTCATATAAATATGTTAGCATAGAACCAAGTTTGGTTCTTTTTTTTGTGCGAGGAAGGCAGTACTCACTGTGATTTGTTTTCCATAAAACACATTTATTATAAACCATAGTCCACTTATATGCAACAGCACGTATCATTGCTTTTAAGCAAAATACTAAAAGCCAAATCCCTGGGTGATGTTTTGTCATTCCCATTGGTGCCTCCTTAATTCACACCAGCTTTCGGTCACTGCCCTGAGACAATAGTTAATACCAGCCAATAGGTCACGCCCCTCCCGAGACTTTGAAATAAGATCAATTGAATACGCAATTCAACTAAGCTAACAATGGTGTTTCAACGAACACATTTTACGGAAGAATACAGGAATATCTAACTAATATGGGTTTAGTGGATACTTTTTGTTAAATACTGAGACAGTTCTATAGACTGGCTGGAGTAGAGATGAGTGTACGTACACACAGACAACGTACACAACTGGTTTTTCACATGATATGATTAGGAGTAAAAGCCAGTTGTAAATTACTATGATCCATCTTCCTACCAAAATATAGAAGATTATGATGATTGCACATCAAAATTCCAAAATATTCATTATTCCATTCATTCACGCAAGCAAATTTGAACATTTAAGTAATTAGTCACATCTGTGATATTACATGATAGTCAATATGATTAATAATAATAATGAATTCTTTTGCATTTTATTTTTCAAGACTAAAGATTACACAATTGGTGATGATAATTGGAAAAGAAATAATATAGATCAAACCAAGTAAAATCGACGATAGCAAAAATGAACTATTTTTGTCCTATTCAGACAAACGTGTTATTTATAAACTTTGGGGTCTTTGGGGCTTTTAAATAAGCTCAGAAGCTATACGCTGTAGATAAACCGGCGTCATTTTGACATTCTGATACTTATTCAATGGCTGATTCGAAATAAGTATGAACAGCTTACGAATCCCTTACTCCTCCCTTCTTTATAACGTTGTGTATTAATACTATAGTTTAGATTTCAAATACAGTATGTAAAAGATAATATTGACTAGTAATTGTAGGTTTTATGCAATTATGCAATGCAAAAATACACCCACAAAGTGGATATATATGCGTCTTTGTTATATTCTGTTATTAGATGTATGGCTAATTAAGTAATAACAAAAATGTGGTTAGAATATATATGGAAGTTATTTCGAAATTATAGTAAAATTATATATGGTTTTCCAATGGCCATAATACCTCAACGCAGAGTCACGAAATTTAATTTCTCGATCCCAAATGTGAAGCATGTATACTGTTAAAAAATACATGGTAACTGTTTTCATAACATGATTTCCTACTTGCTCGAGAGGACATGACCCTGCACCGTAATAACAAATGTTAACACAATGGTCAGCTGATTGGTTGTGTGTCTTGTGCCACATCGTCAAACCGACTAAACTCGATGTGAGTTGTGTATGTAAACAGTCCATAAGTCATGTACAGCTGTCCGTGATTTATCTGGACTTATTTGCATCCGTTACGACACCAAAGCCTTTCAGTTGTAACTAATAGGCCCAACTGATCTCCCCAGTCATGTGATCACTTCTAACCACCGCCATGCAACTTACATGTCTACCGAGTGCGCTACTCATGAACAAACCACAATTTGTTAAGGTCATTAAGCTATGATAACGACAGATCAAAATCATGCCCTATAAGTATAATGGGCAGGACAGACGGAGCCACTCAAGGGATACGCATACATGGAGATGCGTCATTTTCATCACCAAAGAACGCATTAATTGTTTGATATAGGGTTTTATTCAAGTCCCGGGATTCAAGATTGTCCCATAGTTTTGATTGAGAGGTCATTGGTGATTGGGCGCATCAACCTGGATCCTTGGGCTGTAGTGACTCTAATAGGATTTTTTAATTACCTTTTTAAACAAAAAAGGAATCAAAGACTTACACACGTCTAGGTCAAAGGCACAACACCAGCAACCGATTCTAAGCAGGAGTCTGCAGTGCAGGTCATGAGTTCATCCCCAGTTTGAGGGATTTCTCCTGTAACTAACATATCGATTGCCAGCCGCTGAGCGCGGGAAGGTGTTGGCCAATCAACTGCCTCCCTACTATAAACAAACAGATGCCCTCCACGTGTGGGTTCCATCACCCTGACCATAGAACTAGGAAGGCTAGAGTATATGCCCTTGCCCCACAACGTACGGCTCACTGCCACTGGTCTCTCCAGTGATATGTGATGTGTTTCAGGAAAATGAGTCATAAGTCGCACAATTTTAAAGTGATTTATTCACAAAATCTCTTTGTTGGAATGTTCCCATTTTTTTAGGGTTTAGCGCTTCATGTCATATCAATTCGTGTACCAAATTTCAAGACAATTTATTAAACATATCCTTGTGTTTTGAATGTCATTGTATCGAGTACATTTAATTAATTTACTGGTAATTGGCCATCCAGAAATATTGCTATTATAACTTGTTTTTAAACATAAAAATATCAAACATCGAAGATAGAAACACTTCTTAGATGACCTTAATATTTACCATCATTAGAATCGTCTTGATCTTATCTTTTCAAATATTATGCTGATATCTCAAAATCAATTTTTGGCGACTCGTAACTCATTTTCCTGAAACACATCATAATAGATATGAAGAAAGGCAGGGAAGTCTTTCCTTATCCTCACTTTGTCCTTGTCATCACATTGTTGGGCTAAATCCAGTTGTGTTTTGGCCTCAAACACTTTGTTGACGAACTCTAATTTGATGGGGGAGTCTTCTCTCCATCCCACCCTGTAGAATCTGATCACAGTGATACCCGTAACCCCCATCATTTCTTCCACAACGTTTATGACTTTAATCTTGAGTTCTTCGGCCGATTCTGCTGACCCAGACTTGACTCCTATGATTAAGAGATTTTTTTTCGAGTTTGGCCACTTCCTTATTCACGAAGTCCTCGTCTTCTTGTTGTTCATTTCTGGCCATTGGTATGTAATCTGTGTCCTTTGGCCTGGCTAACTTTTTTGTGACCATCTTGAAGTTGTTTTCTGTGACTTCAACTCTTTTTCTCAGAGTGCAGAATTCTTTCTCTCTAGCTTCATTGGATTCCTTTAACTCATTTACATTGCCTTTTATTTCTTCTATTTGACGTACCGCTTCGAAGAGCTTGCGGAATCTGGTTTTATTAGTTTTATAGAATTTCTTGTCCCCACTTTTGATACGAGAAACAGAGACAAGGACAGAAAGAGAAAGAGGGGAGAGGCAGACAGGAGGATTGCAATTGAAAGAAAGTAAGAAAGAGATGGGCAGGAAAGGAGAGGAAGAGCAGGGAATGTTTTTTTTCATGAATATATATTGAATATATCCAGGTATATGTGTGATGAGTTACAGGAAAATGTGCCAGAATAGAAAAAAACTCAACAATATTTCTTTCTGCTTTAGATAGCTCATAACTCCCTCAAAATGCGTCCGATCTGAATATAAAAAGTATCCCCAAACCCCATGAATGTCAGGAAGACAGCCATGTTTTCAGATTTATAATCAGGCTATTACTTTCTTCGTAAATAATTATTTCCGTCGGCCGCATCAAGTCGTTCGAGCCGATATAAAATGCATTTTATATCATTATTATATATCAATATTTTTCAAAGTAATTTATTCACAGGATTTCTTTATTGGAATGTTCCTATTTCTGGAGGATTTATTCCTCATAGTCATATAAATAGGTGTACATCATTTAGCTTTGTGTGTAGGGGTTTCTTAATCTTAATTTGACTTGCTATTAGAGAGTCAGTATGAGTGTCAGAGAATGGCGTGTCAGGTGCGCGACAGTAAGTGTGAATGCTAGGTGAGTGAGCACTGCCAGGTATGTCTTGTTGTGGCTGCTTTATAATGAGTATTTAGGCGTGATTTTGAATGCGCATTATATGCGCAATTTAGATCACACCCATAGGCCTACCATTGACTTTTGAAGAAAACATGTATTTGCTTAATGAGGCCGAAATAAGGCAAAATGATAGGGAAAATATAGGTATCTGAAACATAGGTGTAGGAATCGAAATATTAGTCCCAGCCTTCCCAAACTTCACATGCATTATGCTCATATACCCTGCTATATGTACACCAACGATTGTAGAGATTCAATGAATTTTATTTTTTCTAAAAAATTCTTTAGACATTTCTGCACCTATGTAGTTCTCAAAACTCAATACGAAAAACGGAGCGCGAATACGGAGCATATCATATTTCGTCTTCGTGATTCAAATGACCGTTTTTTGTATCAGAAGTTCACGCAATTTCGTCACCACAGTTCACCAGTAGCGTTCGTGGTGCTCGGTAGACAAAAATCGTCACACTGAAGACGAAAAAGCTCGCTGCTCCGTATCGCCCGGGTACGGCGCGCGGGAGAGTGTACCTTGGGACTTTCCTCATTTTTATCCTCCAGACTATCTAGGTTGTCATAGTCCATTGGAGTGTCCGACAGTGGTATACTAGCCCTAGGCTTTGAGGCGGTTGACATCTCTTCCGATTTAGTAAGCTTGGCGGATCTGTCATCTAAGACTGGAGAAGGGGTAGAATAGCCATCTTCGACTTGATGTACAACAGGTTGGACGATCAGGAATATTTACAGGTTATGCCAAGAATTACTAGGCTAGCCGAAGGTCCAAACCTACTTTGCATAAATGCTGGTACTGAGAAATTGGCAAGAACCCCTCAATTCCAAGGTCCATCAATGTGGAACAAACTCCCGCCGGACATTAAAATCAAGAGTTGGCCGGAGGTAAAGAAATATCTTAAAGCAACATTGCGGTAGCATGGTTCGTGATATACAGACCTTCTAAAGTTAGAGTACAACCGAGTCATATTAGTCAATTAAATTTGAACTTTATTGAGTAACGAACAGATTGGACATTGCACTTTATGTGGAATTATGTAAACAGCCACTCAGATTTGACTTACATAGACCAACTGGCAAAGAATAAGTACCTCGGGGTTTTAGCCATTGCGGACTGACTTGTATGTATGTATGTTTTAATTTTACGGCCAAAAACACACAAAAACATGTTGTATAGATAACTTGATAAAATTTTCTTCTTTTATTCTAGAGAGCCATGTGGTTCAAAGGTCTTCTTATATGCTTAACTGATTGTGTAATTAAAATATAGCTTGTATTATTCTCATCGCATATGGATTTTCGTGAACATGAAACGTACCATAACCTGTATGGAATTGTCTCTCGAAATAAAATATGTTTAAAAAAAGCGAAACGCTTTATACTCGTTCTCTCTGTTTGGTCAGTTTGTCCGTTTTCTTTGCTGCTAAAAACGATGCTACTGTTCTTGTGTGGTCCGTTTGGATTATTATCCTTACCACCAAAGGTTATGCTTCCGCTTTTTTCTTTATTTTCACCCATATTAGCTTTGCGACACACACTAGAACACTGTGTCTACCACTCGCTTCGGTTTGTTTATATTATTGTTTTGCTTCAAACCAAGATGGCGGACTAGACTTCCGGTTTGGGTATATCGGAGTAGTCAGAAATACTTGAATCTTTCTCAGCGAGCACAAGGAGATCTTATAATTTATTTCTCATTTGGTACGTGAGTAAACTTTGTTCTCTAATCTTTTCCTAGTAGTGAGTACTTAATTAAAGGTCCTCTGGTTTAGTTTTCTTAATTATTGGCTTTATCGGATTTCAACTTCTTTTCCGCGCGACTCATCTATTATCACCTTTCCTTGCGGTGAAACGCGCGCTTAGGCTAGGCTCTCCTTCCACAGTAAGAAACCAAGATGGCTGTCGCTCCTTCCGGTCGCCCGGAATGTCACTAGCAAGAAGTCTGAGTTTGTGTACACTGCTTTAGTAAACTAACCTTAGACATTAGATATTGTTTTGAATAGCTTTCCTAAGCCTCTGAAATGTTTTATCCTTATTATCCACTCTCTCTTTCCGTTCAGGATGGTGTTTTTTCCCACTACTTGTCCGAGTCCTGGATCAATTTTAGAATAGCGCGATAAACCCGACAGCTCCTATTCGTAACTAGGTAGCGCGCGCCTTCGTTGAGTTGGCCCTAGGTTCTTTTATTTCCGTTCTGTTTTCACTAAAAATAAGTCTTTTTAGCTGTACAACGGTGTTAAAGAGAGGTTATGAACTATCCATGTTTGAGCTTTGTTCTCTCTAAATTCAAGTTTATTAATATTGTATCCTTGGTGAGTTCAAGATATGGTTCGCTGTCGACCCACACTATCTTTCCCGCCACTGTTACACGTTGGTGAGCGATATTAGGGTAATCTGGATTGTTTTGTCTTTTAGATAGTTGCCATACCTTTTTGCTCAGCTTTTAAATTTTGTAATGTCCGCACAAACGTATTATTTCCAAACGTGGTGTTATTCTCTGCTATATCAAGGTATATTGTCCTCTATTCCTCTGATTAAATAGTCAGGAGTATATTCTGGATGGTGTCCAAGATGGCGAATTTCCTCCATGTCGAAAGTTCTTTTTGCAGGAGAAGTTTAGAGTTATAATCCTGGAAATTACTTTCAGCTTGGTCTGTCTAGGTTGATAAAGCTTTGACACTTTTCTTGATTTTCTGTGAGACGTAAACCTGGGTAAAAAAGGTATTTTCCCTCGCTTCGATCTGATTCATGCGTTCACTGTACTTAGTTTCAACCGGAAGTCCTACTTTTTATTTCTTGATATGTGTTTCACCAATAGAAACTCCTATGTACTAGGCTCATGCTATGATTGTCTCCACTTCAGCCACTGTTGCGAAATTTCAAACAGATATTATCGCCATACTCATTTTCTTATCGCCACAAAGAAAACATTTCAGCATAAAGTGACTATAATTCTAATGAGTCAATACACATTCTTTTAATCATACTGACGTCATACGTTTAAAATTAACATACATTACCAACCGAATAATTAGTTTAATAAAAAATAATCCTGTTAACGCATGCTCTAGATGATAGATGAGACCTTAATGTTATACTTGTAACCCCGTCTTACCCATCATCATATAAAATATTCACTGTACAGTATCACTCATAGTTTAAATTGGGATGCGTTTAATCTGTCGTTTAGGGTCTCTCATTAGCACTCTTCAGGTACATACTGGGCTCGCGCTACTATTTTTTTGCCTTTAGCCACTGTGGCAAAATTTCAAATAAATCTTATCCCCAAAATGACTTCCTCTTCGCCACAAGAAAACCATCACTGAAAACATGAAAACATAAAGATCTGGTTTCATACCAAATCTACATAGGGTGGGTAAACATCTACTTGTCACCGAGTGAAATCTAGCATATGGTGGCCCTAAAATATGAACAATAAATAAACATGAACCTCACCTAACATTGTCTGTTAAAATTCCACTAATTCTATTTTATATTTTACTAATTCTCCCCTGTAAACATTACGGAATTAACATGTTCCCTCCTGCACAAGACATGTATGAATGCTAATGGGAAAAGCTAGTCGAATGACACTATATATTGCAATATTATTATGAAAATTTGCGTGAGAACTAGGACTATGATTACTAAAGAAAAAGAAGGAAGAGATGGGACTATCTTTGAACGACATATTATATACATATAAAATATGACATAATACATGGTACAGCAAGATGTTTTCCCTGTCTATGGGCAAGAGCAGATTTTCAATGTCACCGACCGAACCCATGTTTTGTCACATCAATCCTAATGAGTGTAAGGTTAAATATACTACATAATAACACAATGAATGGAGAGAACGTCTTCACTATTCATGCTACATTATTAAACTATGACATTTTTAACATTTTGAGTGGTTTTAATTTCCAATGATTGGACGTGCTAAGAAATGTTATGAAGCTGTCGAAATATTGTTCCCTTAGATATACCGTATATACCCGTGTATAAGCCCCGGCTTATATTAATTTCAAATGGTGATTTGACCCGGCTTATATTCGGGGTGGGCTTATATTCGGGGCCCGGCTTATATTACACTAGGTGAAAACCAGTAGATTTAGCTGAAACACATTTTTATTATTATGTTTAAATATTGCCCTGGTTTTTGTTTTTTTCGACTTCAATTTAACAAAAAACCTACCAGAATTCAGAATCGATCAACAACAACTGACTTCTCTTATTTAAACTATCATTCATCATCCACTAAGAACTTGTTCTTGCCGATCTCTTCAGCATGTTCCTCCATGTTTCAATCCAGTTACAGGCACCCGGCTTATAAACGGGGCCCGGCTTATATTAACGTTAGGACGTGCTAAACCCCCGGCTTATAAACGGGGTGGGCTTATAAACGGGGTCCGGCTTATACACGGGTATATACGGTATATTATTTTCGCCACTGTGGCTACACCCGAATATCCAAATTGAAATTTCTTGTGCCGAAACATCTCAAAGTCCCATGCCTTGCCGATGTTGCCACCAAGCTCCTCTGTAAATTCAATGTAAAATAGTTGTATAAGTACATATAACTGTGTCTTTTCGGTCTTTCTATGTCAAGCCAAATTAGTAGGTCCCCGTGATACGATTGTTTCTAATCTCAGTCGTTCTTCAACCTGTCAACAGGGCTTGAGATAGGGTGGACCTGCGTCAGGAAGCATACCGCTGGATTGGGTTGTGTGGGGGTCTGACTTTTAGGCTTATTGCTTGTATAAAGAAAGAAAAACAGTTGCCGACGAAACCCCGTCCACCCAACCGTCCCGTGAATATGCCCCCCGTCCTCCCCCCCCCCCCACCCCCCCCACCCATCAGTGCCCGTCCCGGGAGACTTGCCGAAGCCTTGAAGGCAAGGCTTCGGCTGTTTTCGTCTGCAAACGTTTTGCTTTCAGCTGTCCGCTATCCATTTCGAATCCCATTTGCCGGTTACGTTGATTACGTTGAAGTGACTTCCGGCTCGTACGGAATGGAACAAGGGATCGGAATGGTCAATGGCGTGGATGTAGCTGTGTGGGTTGAGTGTGGAGGTTGAAACGAAAATGGATTGTGGAAGTGTGAGTGCCTGAATCAACAATGTAAGTACGCTAGGTTGTAGGTATAGGCCTAAACTAAGTATTCCATGCATCAATAGACATTCTCAGCGGGGAAATTATTGAATGCAGGCAGAGAAGTAACCACATGGAATAAGAGTATATATCGTTGGACACTAGTAGTCTGTGCACCTTGCGAAATTGTAAATAGAGTCATTCTGACTTCTTCCAAGGAAGAAGCGGAGGGTGCCGACCGTCTAGGCTGGCGTAACTCATAACAACCTGTTAAGGGAGGATAGTATTGCCAGCTGCCATCATCTGAGATGACGCAAAGTTATTTTCCCATACTTATATATACAGTTCCAGAATTTCTTCGACAAATGAAAATACCTTTGACTTACAGAATTGTATTATCCTTAGAAATTATACTCAAGTATTAATATATTCCCAACATTCTCAATTTAAGGGGACGGTTTCGTGTCGCTGCATCAGCAGTTTCGGGTCGGTCTGACCACAACGGCTGGTATCGTTTACAGTAATTGCACGGCACTTTATGAAGTCCTCCAGCCACTTATTATGAATGTAATTAATACTTTGATACATATGCATGTCTTTCCAAATGATCATAAGCGTCAAGACAATTTGTTTTGAACTGACTACTTATTAGACTTGATTGAATCAACGTATCAATAAATGCTTAGTCCAGTAAACCATGCTTATATGATAAATTCCATTTTTGAAATGGCGCAAGGCTAAACATTTTTTTTAATACTGGCTAACCAAATAATTCTATGTACTGCAGAATATATGGGCACTTCTCATGAAACGTCGACAGAGTTCCTTTACCTGTATTTCATGATAATGAGTCATTTAGAAAAAAGATTAGCTTGGTATCTGACTGAATCCAGTTTTGTTCAATGGTAGATGCATATGGGCACGGAATGTAAGCAAAAACAGAGAGAATGTTGGTTTTTTTTGCCAGAAATGATGGGAAATCTGGATTTTTAGGAGAATTTTTCAATGAATAATAGTAAATGATAGTGTTTATTTTTAGAAATATATCATTCAAGAAATCTGTCCTTGTGGGTACATAATAAGTGCTTATAGGCGGTCACCATCACCAAATATGATCCCAATACAATGAGAATCCTAATAGTTATGGAGTTTTATCATTTGGGGAAGGGGGAGCGTCATCCCGCATCACGTTTTATTATAGGTACTGGCTGAGAAATATGAGTTATAGTAGGGGTAGAAATTAATAATGATATAAACCAGTATGTATTCCGATCTTGGAAAATAAGGAAATAAGAGAGAATTACGAATTCATTGGTTTTTTATATCAGAAAAGAGATGGTTTACTGAATTTTGCGTAATAGGAGCGTCATCCCGGGAACGCAATTCAACAGTCTATAAAAAAGTAACAAATTGGATTTGAGCATAGATAATGTAGCAAAATATATAAGGGACGTATTTTTTTCGAATTTGATATTAGGTATTATTGTTTTGTTGGAAAAAATATATTGAAGCCTTATTTACTCTTAGGCCGTCATCCCACGTCATGCGTCATTCCGCGTCACGCTGCGTATATTTATGCGTACTTTTTATGCAGACTGGGGCCACAAATAAGGAAGAAAACTATGGAAAAGTATACATTCTCTGAAAGAGGAATTTGTTTTCTTCATAATGATACAAAAATTAAAGCAATGGCATGTTTTCTAATCACGCAGCGAACGGCGGAATAAAGTGCATTATTATTTTAGCCAATTGCACTTCCCAAAAAATCAAACCAATACGTATTGTATAGGGTCAATTCCAGTAATTAAATTGCAATTTTGATGATTTTTACGTTTTTTGTTTATGCCATATCTTTGCCAATTCTGATCCTATAAACCTACAAATGGTATGTCTGTATTCCTAAAAACACCCTCCTCATTTCTATATAAACTAAAAAATTATACGAATATTATTTCTACTGATTCTCATATTTGTTGCTAGTACACTATTATAATTTATACTTGATAATGCTGTAATAATCCACTTTTTCGGCGAAATAATATTATTTTACCTAAATGCAGTGAATATCTATGGTTATACCTTGGCGAATATTTGAGATTTTTACAAAATCTCAAAAACATTAAATATCTCTACATGTCTATCTGACTGTCCAAAAATTGTGTGCTTATACAACTATTCTATCTATTGATTGGAATATCACGCTTAGACTTTGATATTTTGTTTCCAAATGTAAATAGGGCCCTTGACGACGTTTCATGAGAAGTGCCCATATAGTAGTGCCAAATTTTATCTTTACATGAGGTAACGATGTCTAGTTGTTAATTATGTTAGTTTATATTTGCTACATGGGTTAATTATGTGGGTTTTATTTTCAGGTTCCAAAGACCAAGGGACAATGGCTCCATGTTTCCAACCACTTTGAAGAAAGATGGAATATGCCCCATTGCATAGGCGCGTAAGATGGTAAACATGTGCGTATCAGAAAGCCAGTTGGAAGCGAGTCTAGGTACCACAACTACAAGAGTTTTTTCTCTATCGTATTAATTGTATAATCATCTAGCAAACTATTTTGTCCGAGCTGGCGCCGTAGATTGGCAATTTGAGTTGCTGCAATTGTAGATAAGGGCAAATTATGTACAACCCATGTAAAACTTTTCTTGCCATTGAGATATTACTTTATTTAGAAGAACATATAATTATTACCTGTGCATGACCAATACACTAT
Organism: Sthenelais limicola; assembly: GCA_942159475.1. Taxonomy (NCBI): domain Eukaryota; kingdom Metazoa; phylum Annelida; class Polychaeta; order Phyllodocida; family Sigalionidae; genus Sthenelais; species Sthenelais limicola. The sequence goes on along the minus strand of OW804096.1, from coordinate 80,311,657 downwards.
TGTTTCTATTGAAAAATGATTATTTTTTTTTTTTTTTATTTTTGCAACAACGTTTTATTCAGATACTAGACTGCCATCGTGGCTTCTACAATGCTAAGATGTCTGAAACGTAAAACATGTAAAAGGTATAGCGACAGGAAATACAAATTTCAAAGATCAAAAAAAAAAAATCTTTACTATATTCACAATTTTCTCATTGGATCAGTCGCACCTTTCTATTCACCCGATTTAAACTATATGCATCCAACAATAGGATCAAACTTATCCTTTAACACTGGAATAACTTGTCCTTTTTTTCCTCTCTCTCTCTCTAGTTAGTCTTTTACTCAAATATTAATTCTCTTGTTACAACATTTCTTAAATTCATCCCTTTTTTTCCAAAAGACCCTTTTTTATTATCATTCAACTTTTAATCTCAAAAGAGTGTTAACCTGTATAATGCATGCTTATACTCTACAAAACATTAACCAGGATTGTTTTAAATAATCAATATTATCCATTTGTACACTATTAGTATCTCAAGAGCTGGCAGTACCTATTGATTCTCAACGACTTTACACTATATACCCTCCAGGCTCAAATTGGACATGGGTAAATCTATAGGTATCAATAGTGTTGGACAAACAATTATCGTCATGTTGCTGCTCTCCTGTCCTGACTTTCAGGAAGAGGAGAAAGTCTTCTACCCTCCTTGTTTCGTCCTGGATTATCTCTTCTGTATGTTCTGTGATTTTTACAAGTTGTTTCTTGATCCTGATTTCTTCACTACTCTCCACTTCTCCACTGACATTGTTGACTATGATTTCTCCCTTTATGTCAAACTTCTCAGATTCTTCACTCTCCACTTCTCTTGCAACACTATTAGCTGTGGTTTCTGCCTTTATGTTCAACTTTTCCAATTCTGTACTCTCCACTTTGCTTGCATTCTCCAATTCTTCCAACTCTATCAGTTGCTCTATCAGCCGGGTGCAGTTGTCCATGAACCGGGTATGGTATTCTTCTTCTTCCTTCTGCATATCCTTAACCAGGCTCTTGAGGTCAACCCAAACTTCAGTCTCCATTGCTATCAATGATGCTCACGCTTTAACACAAGAGGGTTGTAAGCTGGTTAACAATCGTGCTGCCACCTAGTGTGAGGCAGGGTAAGTGCACCCTGCCCTGACTGAGTGGCTGAGTTCCAGATTTTAACAACAGGGGGCTGCACTGCTTAACGTCTGGGTCTAGTGTAGGTTTTGGATGCTCAACTAATAATCAACAACTTATTATTATAGTGAGTGTACTTTCTTTGATGTCTTCATGTATTATGTCAACACAGTCTATCCAATTTAGTCCAAGTATGCCTATATTTGAGTCAGAGACTCAGTCCTGTACTGGCCACATGTGGGTGATAATACCAGATTTTGACCAATGGGTTACCACTGTAGTATCGGCCCAAACGATCGGCGATCGGCGGGAATAATAATCTGCATATTTCTCCACAAATCCTTAGTTTCAATTTGATAACCTTTGAAATTATGCGGCTTTGGAATATTATTAAAGCCCAGCAAGACTTTAGGAATCCAATTCCACCGTAATCCTGAAAAAAAGGAGAATTAACTTGAGCTAGGCTCACAACGTGTGTCTCTTTCTTTCAAGCAACCGGAAGCCTGTCCGAAAAATGATTATTCACTGTGTCAAACCGATAATTATATAACTGTTACTGCTGTTTGCGACATATACTTTATATTATGTAGCCTCTATAATACAAATTTGGTTAGGCTGCATTATTCGGTGCAGCGATTAGTGATACTTATTTTTTTATTTCAATGTTACCTATGTTAACATTAACGTACAAATAATGATTTTGCTGAAAGTACATATTTATCTGTATATGTAGTGATGTCCAAATGTTTTGCAACATTGTGAACTTCATTCTTCCAACGGAAAGTGTATTTGTCAGTCTGTTACTTTAGGAGGTCCCCAATAATGAATGTTGGCCTGATCCCTGGTTAGGCGAAGTTAGTAGTTGTTAACTAGAACCCAAAATAAAAGACAAGTACCAAATTATTACGACAACATGTGTTATGTTTCTTACTAAAACATATATATTATCTAAATACAAAAATAAACAGTCTCATCTACCTGATTTACTGAACAAGGCCACATGCTTCAACCCGTCTGGTTGATCTTTCAAAGTACACTGTTTGCCGTATTTGTGATTGATTGCCAACTTGAATAAAGCACCAAGATATGTGATAAAGAATGAAGCAATGAACACATGAGGATAACAACCAACAAACATAAAGGTGTTGGTACATATCTCCAACACTCAAGGTAACTAATCGTAGCTATAGGGAGCATATATATTCACTCAGTAATTTACACTAAATGGCACCCGATAACATAAAAAAATTTTGTGCTAACTAGTTTAACAAAAATCTGATGAGTTGCTGCCTTTGCAAACTAATAATCAAATCTATGTCTGTCAGAGAGACACACACGCTACTGTTGGGGCCCATACAATTGCATCGCCATCCATATTCTAAAAAACCAGCTGATGCAATAAATTGTATGCGAATAATTAAGTGGGATAGAATGTAAAAGGTCTAACACAAATCACAAGCGCTACAATATATAAAAACGATACAAAAATGCAACCCTAAAGCATTCTATAAGCATAATTATCAAAAATATAACTGATTTGATGCCTGTTAAAATCATTAGGGACTTACTCCTCCTCTAAGAAATAGTGGAATCGAATATTTGTAACAAAAATAATCATTCAAAAGGACTATTAGTAACCCTTACCTTTGGTAATCTGAGTAGAGACAGGTGCTCATCTGAACCCGACTTCGAAAGGAACACCATAAGGTTGAGGGGGATACTGATAGACGACTCAGGTATTTTGAAGAAGTTGGAAAAACTATGACACTTGCATCTATATATCTATATATCTATATTGTGTTAATTACTATGGTATATTGAATTTTGAGGATTCTTCTAATCACTCTAGGACTGATATTACAAAATGCATAGGCAGCAACATTACATTATAATTATAATTATAATCCTAACGAGCTGGGTCCATTTATGATATGATGGTATTTTTTCCGGAAGCACATCCGAAAGTACATTTTTTAAAATTTGTCGCTATATTGGAGCATAATGATAAAATTGGTTGTAATATGTGATAAGTGATTTGCGGAAATGTGAGAGTGTTACTATGATATGAACATAGTAATTTCTTAAAAAAGTCACTAGGTATTATGAAATTGAAACAGTTTGAACAGTCGTGCAGTCACCAATGGGTTGCCATAATAGAGACAGGTGCTCATCTGAACCCGATATCGAAAAGAAACCCTCTGGTGACTTAGTGAATTTTTTCATTCTGTAGGGATCTCCACAAAGGGAGTGTCCTTGAACAATGACTCAATGAATTGTGAAATTAAGTCGTAATTAAGGAATATTAGACATGAATATAGAGAGTGATCTAACTAGGTTCCCCTAAATGTGCGAAATTGAAACTACTATATATTGTTATAAGAATGTTAGTGTTAACAAAAAGTTTGATGTGGGTTTTCCTAATATGTTTGGAGAACGTAATACTTAGCCATTTCAATTTATTCCAAATTCTTAAGATTGTTGGTAATGGTCATGGCGTAAACTTGACCTTAAAATCACCCCAATTAGGGGAAGGTGAAAGTTCAGACTTTGAAAATGGCTAAGAAAAGTGAATTATTAGATGTTAAGGCTTTTAGTAAGTTAAAAGGCCTGAAAATAGCTTCTTGGAATATTAGAAGCCTATTACCAAAAATTGATCAAGTGAGTAGTTTTGTTGGAGAGACTGAACCCCATATTCTATCTTTCCAGGAAACCTGGCTTACTAAACAATGTACTGATGATAAGTTGGCTGTTCAGGGTTATTGTAATATTAGACATGATAGGAGAAGGAAGAGAAAAGGGGGGGGACTCTGTGCTTATGTACATAAATCAATTGATGTGTTAGACTCTTTTAAAGAGTTGGAGGTTTCTAATGAACATTTGGAGGTTCAAATTTTTGGTATTACCAAAAAACAATGAAGGAGAAGATCTGTCTTAATGTGTATAGACCACCCCAGGGGGGACTGACTCAAGCGATAGAACATCTTGATGATATATTGTATAACTTGGACTCTACTAAAGAGATCATAATAATGGGAGATTTTAACTATGATAATTGTAACATAGCGAATGGTAAAACATCAGGAGCCGATAAATTTAGGACTTTACTGACTAAATATAACTTACAACAAATCATCCAAATTCCTACGAGAATGGGAAGGTCATCATCAACCACCATTGACCATTTTTACACAAATGGAAAATGGGTTAATGCAAACGGAACAATTGACGTTAACATTAGTGATCACCTACCAATTTTTGTTCAAATAAAAAAGGAGAGGAATAGTTACAGAGTAGAATCATTTGAAGCAAGGGATACAAAAGCATTAGATACTAAGATATTAAAGGATATACTTAGGGACATTAGTTGGGAGGAGTTATACTCCACTAATGATGTAAATTTAGCGTGGGACATTATCAAGTCAAATATAAATTTATATGTTGACAGGATGTGTCCGGTGCGAAAGTTTAAAAGAGTAAGAGTCACCCCTGGGTGGTATGACGAGACGATCATCCAAGGTTGTAAAGATAGGGATAAGGCATTTAAGGTTGCTCGAGAGTCAAATAAGGATGATGACTGGAAAAAGGCAAGGTCAATGAGGCTGAAGGTAAATGTTGATATTAGGAAGGCAAAAAATGCATATATTAGTGAACAAATTTTAGATAAAAAGGATGATCCTCATAAATTTTGGGAAATCTTGAAACCACTTCTTGCAACTAATAATAAAACAAGAGGTGAAGAAATTAAGATTAATTCAAATGAAAAAGGTAAGAAATTAGTAGGGGACGAAGCTGCAGAGGCCATAAATAATTTCTTCATGAAAATAGGCCCAGAGTTAGCAGCAAATATAAGGAATGATGAGGACATAATTAATGAAAGGAATAAAATTCATTCTGATGGTGAGTCTAATACGTTATTTGAATTTAGAGAAATAAAGGAACTTGATATAGAGATGGCCATGAATAAAATCAGCAACTACAAAGCCTCAGGGATAAGACTAATGCCAACCAGGATTTTAAAACATTGTCTCATTGCACTTAAGAGCCAACTTGTTTATTTGTTCAATCTCACTATCAGAAATTCAGACATCCCAAGGGACTTTAAACAAGCCAATGTAACGCCGCTGTTTAAAGAGGGGGATAGGGGTAGTCCTGGTAACTACAGACCTATCTCCTGCGTTAAACTACCAGCCAAGATTTTGGAGATCTGTATTCAGAAACAACTTTCTCAGTATCTGGAAGGAAATAACTTGTTATGTGAATGTCAGTTTGGCTTTAGGGGGGGCAGATCTATAAATAGCGCTATTGACAGATTACTAGGTAGAGTTTATTCAAATTTAAATGATAAAAAAGCAACGGATTTGATATTTTTGGACTTTAAAAAAGCATTTGATACTGTAAATCATAGTATCTTATTATCAAAATTAAAAAAATATGGGGTTAAAGATAATGCTAATAGGTGGTTTATAAACTATCTCAGTGAGAGAACACAAAGGGTAATGGTAGGAAATAACCTGTCCTCCCTAAAGCCGGTAACCTGTGGTGTGCCACAAGGCACCAGTTTGGGGCCACTATTGTTTATTGTTTATATCAACAATTTATACACAGTCGTAAAGAAGAGTCATATACAGTTGTTTGCCGATGACACAGTTTTGTATAGAGAAAGATCACTAGGAAGTAGCAAAAGTGAAGAGTTGCAAACAGATTTAAACAATATTGTTCAATGGTGAGCTGTAAATAAAATATCCTTGAATATAAAAAAGTGTAAGAATTTAACAATTAGATCAAAAAAAGATACTAAAAATATAGTTAATTACCAGATAGCTGACCAAGAGTTAGAAAATGTAACCGAATACAAGTTCCTTGGGATGGAAATTGATGAGCGAGTTTTTTTAAAAGGTGTTTCTTAGGAAGAAAACGTATGCGGTCAAATCCAAAATACATGCTTTATCAAAACTATTTAATGTGTGCAATAGACACACACTGCTTTTATTGTACAAAACAATGATCCTCCCTATTATTGACTATGGTGATCTTTTCTATGGTTCATCTACACAGGCTCAATTAATGAAACTGCAAACCCTTCAAAATTCTGCTTTTAAGATTATCTTAAAATTACCGAAATTATCAAATACAAAGGAAATTCACAAAACGCTAAACCTCCCAACTCTGTCGACGAGGAGGGATAGTCATTTGTTGGATCTTGCCTTCACACGAACAAGGGTTGAAGAAAACGTAGATAAAAGGAAAATTAACCTTCGAAGTTTATCTGGTGGTAAAAAATTAATCGTGCCATCGCCAAAAAATGAATTATTCAAAAGATCATATGTGTATGTTTTAACCAATCTTTGGAACAGTCTATCGGCTGAAGTACAAAATTTGGATACCAGAATTAAGTTTAAGCAATACCTTAAAACAGGGTATCTGTGTGAGTTTGATGAGTATTTATCCTCGGAGTAAAATGAATTTTGTAGATGATTATAAACAGAGGTGGATAGTAGAGAATGTAGGATTACGTTCAAGTAAACTAACATTGTTATAAAGGGCATGCAAGTCCTTCTTGACAAGATCGATACATCTATAAATATTGTCTTACAGTTTGATTGTCAAATTATCTTTATCCTTGATAGCAATGTATTGATTGACTGATGTTTTTACTGCTGATTGTGGGGGGAGGGGGGGACGGCTCAGTAAATTAATTTAAAGTATGCTTCTCTAGATTATCTAGAAAATCCGACATGACATTGACAATTAACATTTCATCATCTCTAACAGTCGGAAGTCTCGCAATAAGTTGCAGAGAACACGTGAAGTGACAATGTAAAGTTAATGAAAAATAGAAATAATTAGAAATGAGCCAGGGATTTCTCTGAATATTGTTATTTGTATTAGGGTATTTTATCTGTATAACCATTTTACATCGCAATATCATGTTCACTAAACCGGTATATGAGCAAAGGATCCACCAGGAAGACCTCAAATGAGAGGCAGGCATCCTATTCTGGAACGATGTAGATTATAAATTCAGAATAAAAATACGATATATATATATTCAGACCATACCAGGCAAGAAACTTTAGCACCGTAGACATTGATTAGAAGAACAGTAAACAAGAAAGATTATGGCATGAACATGAACATTAACATGAACATTAAAATCCAGCATGTCACTATAAAATTTTTGGCGTTTCTGCCCATGAAAAGGGTATTCAAGGTTCTCTGAATGTAAGGAAGAATGAAATGTAATATTTTCATGACAATGACAAGTCCAACCGAAGAAGACACAATAAAAATGATCGACTAAAAGAGTGTCTTAATGGTTAAAACATTGTATGTCTAAATCATTGAAGGCCACTGCCCTTCGATCCCATCCAGTGCAATTGTGTCCACATGTATTTTAAACCTTTCCTGAATACGATCACTCATTTTCTCAATTTTACATACCAATAGGTCGGCCAAGATTGAATGCCCTGACTTTTCAGGTAAACGTACAGGTTCCGGTGGCGGTGGTGGGGGGCGTGATATTAGTTCCACCACACTATGATAGTCCTTGGCCATGTTTTCCATGGCAGAAGTCAGGGCGGCAGTTTTAGGGTCTGTTTTAGTATCTGGTGTCGGCTTCTTTTTGTCAGGCTCTTGCTGAGAGGGATCAACAGTGGACTTGGTGGATTTCTTTGTGGCAGTGCTCTTCTCAGAGTTTGACTCATTCCTACCAAATTTGGATTTGCATCCAAATATCGCAGAACTCTCATCTGTGTCAGACCCATGGGCCCTTTTTTTCTTTTCGGCTTTGAAAAGTAGAAGCTCACGTGAAGGTGGATCACCTTTTCTTTTTTTTGTTTTTGCAACCGACTTTATTTCTGAAACCTGCCGTCTGGGCATATACAATTCTAATTTCGTGTGGCTGGAAGGAAACATAAGGAGAAATAAATCATTTTTTTAGCTCGACAATATGTTCCTCTATGTCTTCAGATATAAGCCTCCATATTACTCTTTCATTAGAGTTTATTTTTTTGAGTTTGAAGGAATACAGTACTACCTTTGCCCTCATTCTTAATTCATACATTGCTGAGAGACAATCAACTCTACCTTTGTCAAACAGTTTTTGTCGATAGATAAATGACTTCAATTGTAGAATAAGCCAATTTATAACTCTTGAGTTGATATTTGTTATATCAATACCGAAGATAATATCTCTTGGTCTTAACACAATGCTATTACCTCTTTGGTTGAAAATTACATTGCCTTCTCCATCTTTGTTAAGATATCTCACTATTATAAATCCATCTTAATATATACTGCCAGAGCATTTTGGTTCTGGGACACGTTACCAAAAAATGAGAAATGTCATCTTTACTCTTACAAAATGAGCAAGTGTCGTTCTTAATTACATCTATTTGCTTCAAGTATGAGTTACAGGTAAGTACTCCATGTAGCACCTTATATTGAAAGATATGAATTCTCGCTTCAGTTGAAGCTTTATAAGGAATTGTAAAAACATTTTTCCATTGAATTTCATCGTAACTTTCCTTGGACAGGTTTAGCTTCTGTTCCCACTTCAGGAATTTCTTCCATTTAGGTTTTAACATCGAAATCAGTTGATTATATATTATTTTCGCGTTGCATTCGCAAAGATCTATTTCTTTGTCTTGAATTACAAAGGTCACTGAATTATTTAGTACATGATTTCTTTCTCTCTTTATACATCTGATCCATTCATTGGGGATGGGTTTTTTTAGTAATTGTCTAGAGAAAAACGAGGGGGCAAATTGGAAATTGATGGAAATTTCTTTAGTAGTCATCATGTTACCGTTCTCATTAAAAATATCTCCCAAAACAATTATGCCAGCTTGTTTCCACTCATCCCAGTAGAGCATTTGGCCCTTATCTTTGATGTAACGATTAGCCCATATTCTTTCTTTTAAGATTTGCTCTATGCTTTCTGGCTTCAGCCTGTAGTAATACTTATTCCATATCTCGTATAGCTCTTTATAAAAGCTGTTTAAATGGATACTGGGTTTATACCTGCACAGAAATATATCAGCTATGTCTCTCTGATGGAAAGATTCAAGAATTTTGAACCAAGATCTGTTTCTGCTTAGTACTATTCGCTTCACCCACATTATTCTGTTGGTTTCATATATTTGTCTAATCAGTCTTAAATTCAGCCCTCCGTTGTCTGGTTTTTGCGCCAGAAAGTCGACACTTATAACTTTATGATGGACACTATTATACACAAATTTGAACATGATCTGTTCTATTTCTTTAAGTAGTGCTTCACCGAAGTGCATACATGACAGGGCATGCTGAAATATAGGCAATAAGAAAACATTGCATACCATAATCCTACCTTTCATAGTAAGAAATCTATTTTTCCAAGAATTAATTGTATCTTTCACTTTGGTTAGAAGTTTGCTGCTGTTTATTTTATACATTTCAGTTTCATTTCTTGGATTAAGAAGATAGATACCGAGAACTTTCATCTTATTAGTCCAGTCTATTTCGAGTAGGGATCTATTGGTAATAGAAACATTCCCTATAATAAAACCTATAGACTTTTTAGAGTTGAGAGTTAAACCCGAGGCTAGAGAAAATTTATCAATTGTTCTGATTGCCTGTAAAAGAGAGAATTCGTTTTTAGAAAATAAAGTCAAATCGTCAGCAAATTGGATTAACTTCGTCTCTTGTTCTCCATGTTTTATGCCAGCTATTTCCTGATTTCTTCTTATCTTTTCAGATAATTTTTCCGCTACTATAATGAAGAGGGAGGATGATATTGGGTCGCCTTGTTTGACGCCCTTTTCTACATTAAACCATGTAGAAGCATGGCCATTGTTAGTAAATGAGGCCTTAGAGTTTTTCAAAAGCATTCTTACCCAAGTTATAAACATGGGATCTATATTGTGAGCCTCTAGGGCCTTCTCTATAAAAATCCAATCCACAGAATCATATGCTTTGGAAAAACCTTTGGATCACCTTTTCTGACTCTTGCTGATCGCTCCTCATCTTCAGACATGCTTTCCTCATCTTCGCTCTACAAAGACACATGACACAACAACTTAGATAATTTTAAATTTCACTATATTGATATTTATTTGGGAATATTGTAATTATAACTTGCATGGACTGGTAATAAAGCAAGTAAAAATGTTGTCTACTTTGTCAACTTAGTTTAACGTTACACTGTTAAAACAGTAGATACACAATTTAAGTTAACTAACCATTCCCAGGTTGTCTTCGGTGAGATTTTATTTTATGTGCTGTTCCAGAAAGTGCCATATCTGGTAAATGTGGTAAGTTCCTGTCGCTTATCTTCTGGCAAGCCTTTGGATCGCCTGCGCCAGACACATGCACCATCTGCCTTATCCGACCCTACGTCGAATGGAGTGATGTTATCTGTTTCCATACTTGGTCCCCTGTAAGTACATGAACGTAGTGCACATTGTAATAGTCGAACACACTAAACCAATACCAATTGATCGAATGAATAGTATGAATAATCGTTGTATGAATATAAATGTCAGGAAATAATAATTATACTTACTGGTCTTATCTAATTCCGCAGCAATCTTGCGTAAAGCCCTTTCCTCCACATGCGATCTTTGTAGTGTTGCGATTTTTTGTCGAAAAGGTTCGGCCAAGTCTTCCAAGGTCACACAAACTGACCTCCTCCTCCTCACTCCACACTTTGCACCTTGGTGAGTGTGCAGGCTGCTGTAGTGTGTTCAGGCTTTTCAATAAAGGTGTTTTCCTAACGTCCTGGTTAATATGACAGTCAGAAGTGGCTGCTTGTTTCTTAGGACTTTTTGGTATGGGGTTAGCTTCACGTTCCTGGTCACTGACTTTTTCACTAACTGCCAAGGAGGAGTGAGCCGAGGACTTTTGGTCGCCATGGTGAAGCACAGTCGGCAACGCAGCCTTATCTTCTCCTTTGTCGAGGGAAAATTCTCCACGCCTTCGAAGTCTTATGTCCAGTCGGGGTCCGCTTTGGGGAAGCCTTTTGTACAGCCTTAACTGGATCACTGGGTACGTCGTCGTCACCATCATCCTCGCTAAAGGCCTCTTCTAAAGTGTTGGTGCAGTAGTCTTGACCTTCCGGATCCTCTTGTAATTGAGTATTGTTGTCATCACTACTGCTGTCCTTTCACACCTTTTTCTGCAATAATATAAGTTTTCATTTAGTGACACGTTTTTCACAGTTAGGATGAATGTTTAAATAATACGGTTAATGTAAAATTGAATCAGCAAGGGAGAGAGCTAAGTTAGAATAAAAACATACGTATGACACTGGCCATATTGCATTTTGAACTATACTAAACGAGTCACAAGTCATTAAAAAAATGGAATTTGAGATATTATCATATTTGAAAAGATGAAATTTAATCAATTAATCAATTCCAATGATAGTAAACATTAGGTCATGTAATAAGTATTTCTATATTTTAAGTTAGATATTTTTAGTTTAGAAAAAAGGTTTTCAATACCTCTGGTTGGGCAATTACAAGTAAAGTAAATAATATAATCCATAGGATGAGATTAGAAATGCAATGATATATCTAATACACTGTCCTGAAATTCGGGATATCTATGCATATGACTTGCGAGTGTATAGCCTACTCCAAAAATGAGAACATTCCTACAGAGATCTTGTAGATGAAATACTTTGAAAAAATTCCATTTTGCTCACTCATTTTCCTGAAACACATCACATGTCATAAGGATGCCTACATATGCTTGTCCATGTCAGCCACATTGGCCGGCGTCACAAAAAGTTTTCGGGAACACTGCAACCTCACCAAATGTATAAAAAAAACTGCAGCCAACTACGGGACTCAAACCCACAAGCGGTACTCCATCCATAATTTCATACACAAATCAAAAAAATTTTTTGTATAGTTTTTAAAAGGCTGAACAGGTGACCAAATATTACGTTCCCACGCTCTACCTATGTGGCCATTGGCTCAACCTACAAAACGGCGTTCAAATGTCTATTTTGGGTAACTGGGTCATCTGTAATTAAGAACGTCTGCCTAACACAATTGACTCTAATCTCCAGCGCCCCGCGAGTGACGCTTCCCAAACGTGGTGAGCTGAGCGATTCCCCATGGTGGACCATGCTGGCAAGTGGAAAGAAGTGTGGGCTCGATTTGCTGGGCTCACAAATAGAGACTTCAAATGAAAGTTTCAATGGAAGAATCATATGTAAAATTCGATTCTGCTAAAGTATATAGATGATATGAAGGTAATTTACTTCATTTACTAGACATGACGGCCCGACATGTTATGTAAAAATGTAGGAGCAAACTGACAACCAAATAAACGGTGTTTTTACACCGTACGGCGTGGCTAAGTGTCAATGCAGGGAGAGGGGTAAAACATCGAACAAATAAAATAATTTCATGTCGGCAATGTGTAGGTTTCCAATACCAATGAGCAATAACAGGCTTAAGATCAACTGGTATTGAATAACGTATTTATCTCGCCTCTCACACACTCCCCTTCGCTAAGAAATTATGAGTCATTTTTTGTACAAAGTCGATCAAGTGTTTATAGAAGTATATATTATTTTATACTTAGTGTTATGCATACGCTTTTTTTCTAGTGTGTCCTTTGCACCAAAAATGCCGCTGCTCCAATTTATAAGCATAAACTGCATGGGTCATATTTGTTTTGTCAAAGCCTGGTTACAATTTCAATTTGGACCAGCAATGACCAAGCGATTAAATACTTTAATGATGATAAATAAAAGAGTTTTTTTTATAAACATAGCATAAAGGCATCACCTATCCTCTACACCATGCTTTAAAATGATCAACAGTATTAACGGATTTATGCAGATTAGTTATCAACGAATGATGGCATTACAGTACTATGCACTGAGTCATAATACTTATACATCTCTTTTATAATGCTGATTTTTTTTTTAACAGAAGAAAGTCATTGGGACGATAATATTTGTTTGGAATTTCGCCAGAGTGACTGTAGTTATATCTACCTTAGCCGGTTCAGCCTGTTCAGTCGGGGCAGCAACCGTCTTTGATTTTTTACCAACACTATCTGGATCAGGTGCTTCATATCGTTCAGCAGCAGTCTTTGGCAATTTATTCACACTGTTTGTAGCAGGCTGTATCGTTGATGGAGAAAATGTTTTGGATATTTATTGATGGCACATGTAATTGAATAATGTGTAAGAGAGTCAGCTAGATTACTAACAGTAAATTATTTTATTTTACAAGACATACAAAGAAGAAAAATGTAATTGATAATGTAAAATTAACTAATTATAAAAATATATATGTGTATAGAGCTAATTGATGTTGCTTCCATAATATACTAATACTAGATAATAGGCAAGCCAAGAGTTTGACCTCGCTTAACTGGATGAACTGTTGTTTCGCTTCCATCACTGTCTGTGATGTTCTCTTTCCCTGCTTGTTTTTTGGGGTGTTTGGACTTGTTAGCCTTTCCCTACCCAGCAAGTAAGAAAATACAGTCGAATGTAAGAACAAAAAGAAGTATCACAATTGTCACAGGGCAGCATTTATGGAAAGCTACGTAGTGTTAAGCTTTGTAATGAAACGACTGACCATAGTTCATTTGAATGTTAGTAGGCGGCGATGACAGTTTACTAGCGACATCATAACAATTTAGGCAATTTATGTAGTTCGATTGATGAAATATTGAGTAATTAGCATTTACGCTGAACAGCGATTATACAGGACGTGAGGACCTTATGCTGGCTAATAACAACATTAATTGTTAAACTAACCTTTGTGACTGCGGGAGCTACAGCACTTCTGGTCCGCGTCATAATTGTCTTTGAAGGTCAAGGCCGAAAATCGACTTTTACCCCATCTACAACTTCGCACAGAACTAATGTCACGAAAACTCACACATGCTGCCCCGACAATCAACTTGAGTCGATTGTTGTGGCACCACCCAAGAATTTTCGTAGACACCAATGTTAAACTCACAAGACCTCGCCAATGGGCACACACAGCTGCGAAAAGCGAAAATAATGGGCAATACGAAATAAATTTTCTTAACCAAAAAAGAGAAATCGTGACATATGTAATTCATGTTCAAATTTGCCCAGGTGTGGGCCAATAATCGTCACGAAATGTTGTTACGAATTGTCGCACAATAAGATGTGGAAACTCACATTAAGAAATAGCTTCATGAAGTTCAAGCGACGAATTCATTTTACCTAACTTTTTCGTGAGCCAGATTTGTCTATGTGTGTACGGCCTTTAACCGAACATTACCGAACTCAAATAAGTTTCTTAAGAATGATCTTGAATTTGTACGACTTGTCTTAAGGCCCAATTCGGCTCTGAGTTCTTGAATGTGTGGGCCCGGCTTAATTCACCTGATACATACAATGATGCATATGGTCGAATCGGTTCTGAAGCTTTAGTGATTATATAATTGATGTGATAATTGTTTTTATAGTAATTCTCTTTCCACTTATACATTGAGATTATGTATCATGTTTTTTTATGTAAGAGGCAACACATCAAAACGTCCATGGAGCATACTGCGTTTTTGTATGGATTTTTTAAACATTATATTGGCCTTTTAATAATGAATAAAAAAAAGTATATAAAATATATATAATGGGGCCCACCTAAGCGGTCAAAGTTCAATACAAGACAGGAGAAAATTGAGATGTTTTCATTCCAATTGTTTATATGGGTTCCCAATCTCAGGTCAGATGTAAAAACCGCCATATTTCCATATGCCCAAACTTGCTTTCTATGTCCTATAGGACAATTTGGAAAATTTTGTCTACCTCAGGGTCAGGAAAGCTATTAGCACAGTAGGCGTCCAACCTCCTACATACGATTTGAGTTTCAGGAAATTATAACTGCCTCAGGGCTGGATTTCAAGTTTTTGAAATCGTGAGACACAAATCTTGCCTGAGATTCTGTATGTGTGGTGAAAATCAGCAGGTGCGCACATAAAGAAGAGACAATTAAAACGAGACAATTTTTAGCAAATCTAGACAATACCGCGCTCATAAAAAATCTGTCCTTACAGCCATTCTTAGGCAGTTTTGTCCCAAAATGTTGAAGGTTTCTATAATATACCAATGCAAGAGTCTCTAGCTCCGCATACTCACTGGATCTTTCTACCTGATGAAATAGCCCTTGGGTTTTGCTCCCCAGACATCAACACATGTACCAAGGGATAAGAGAAGCGAATTCAACACGTATATAATAATGCCTTTACTTCTATACTTCTCATTTAAACATTTCTCTGATATATCTTGAGGCAGAGTGAAATCGGGCACCAGGTACTCTCCTACCCTATCAACTAGATAAATGATATATATATATATTTTATAATAACAATAGAGGATAGCTAATTGATGTCATCACCGCGAATGCACGCCTCCACCGATCAAAACTTTTTTTTATTGTGATACGCGTCAAGATCCTGACGCGCGGCTGCTCCCACACACGCCAGTGTAATCCTGGCCTAGTGAGATTATCGTTTAAGGTTGATTCTCATTTGGCTGCACTAGCAACATGATCGATTTTTTTCTTAACAAAATAGTTTTAAAAAATGCCTGCATAATGTTGAATTTGTTTTGTGTGCCTTTTTTTTAAAAAAAAAATCAATTCTATTTGCACTCATTGTTGACAAAGCGATATTCTCACGAGATACAATTTTCTTTAAATCATTATATAAGCTTCATTTAAACATTGTTATTATACCGACTCTATAATTGGGTGTTTGGATACCAAAATAATAGTTGTACCTTGAAGATTGAAGATTTGTTAAATTGCATCAATGTTCCAAAACAAACATCGACGATGAACTTTGTGAGGTCAGGTTTGGGTCGTTTCACAACATGTGTGGAGTGCATAGTGTTGTATTCTTGTTTTGACTGATGAGGACTCATTTCCTACCAGTAGATAGAAGAACATTATTAATGATGTCTAGGTTACTTCATCCTTTGTAGTAGTATATTAGCCGGAATCTGATTGACCTTCTAAAAATACTTACTTGACCAGAGGGACCAGAAGGCCTTATGGGCCTTTAATTCCTCCATTTTATGTAGGTGACATATTCAAGCCGCCTAACCTAATTTATTGTATTAGCATGGGTCTAATTATCTATTTTCTACAAAATTGATACTTGGTCCTAAGGTTTCCCTCATGGGTCCATATTATATTTTGTGCAACTGAAGCCTCAGTGGTTATATCGACCACGCCCCTTTGCTAGGAGATTAACTATGACGTCACCGGCACCTCAGCCAATCACAGGCGGGCTAGGGTTGCCACGCCCTCCTTCCATTCTCCCAACCGTCATTCAAGTTCATTCACCGAGTCGGTGTAGACGTTGGGTCCCTCATCGCCGAAAAAATTTTTATTTCGCGATTTCTGGGTATTTTCTTCAGAAAATGGGAAAGCCAAAGCAGTGTGCCCCGTGTGGCTATGCGCATGAACCGCCTACTGGTCAACTTTGTAATAGAAGATTAATCGCCGAGGTAAAGGCTGTAGAAGGGGAGAAGACTGCCCATCTCTCCGATCGTGTGACCGGAATCGAAGGTATGATGGAAAAGATTATGACTGCTGTAGTTGGTCTTGAGAAACGTGCTAATGACAAAGGTAGTATACCTGAACAATCTGATATTTCGTCTAATGACTCGGAAGTGAAGTTTGACAATCCAAGATTCTCTCGTCGAGATGGGATGGGAGCTCCCGGAGGTGTCGAGGGAGGTAACCGTCAACAGTTCGATGAATCGTTCCATCGTCGTCGCTCGAGGAGCCCGAGTGTTGTCAGTTCGATCTACGATGTACACGGCAGTGATCACCGTCGTAGGAGGGCTAGATCGACGTCCAGACCTAGGTCGAAGCCATTTGATCATTCCAATGAGCTAGAAAAAGGTGAAGACATTGATAATTTTGAAACTTTACTCTTGCTGAATCTTAAATTGGTGGCAAAGCTGTTAACTGATGAACGGCCTCATGGAGAGATAACTGGTGTTGTAAATCATGCCATCACGATGTGTGAAAAATCAAAGTCTCAGATTTATTTGCTGAAGGCTAGCATTGCCTATGATAAAGCTGTACGTGTGAGAGCTAATAAGATAGGGTTAGAGGCTTTCAATGATGTTAAGCAGGAAGAAGTGCTTCGTACGTACTCGTATGAGAATTCAAGGAGGGCTTCGGGGACATCGTCGTCGGTGGACAAAAAATCGTCAGCAAAGAGGAAAGAAAAAGTCTGTTTCAAATTTAACTCGGCTGCGGGATGTGCTAAGTCACTATGTGAATTTCCCCACAAGTGTTCTATTTGCTTCACTACTGACCATTCGGCTAAGTCATGTTCATCGAAGAACAGCAAATAGGATACGGACAGCGATCAAGAGTTCTCAAGGGTCAAGGTTGATTCCAGTTGTTATGGTGATTCTAATGTAGGTCGGGTAAGCCCTTCCGCTGGTGGGGAAAGCCCTTCCGGTAAAATGGCGGCCGTGGATGGAAAGACTGAACATTTGGACACTTGTGCAGCTAAGTTTTCGCCCGATTTAACTCTTTTCGCTAATGTCGATCCTATTTATGACCCTGATGATGTATATTGTGACATTTTTCATAATATTACAAATTTTGTGAGTGGTAATCCGTGTGATAGTGGTGATAATATTATTTTTGTCGCGCCGAAGTCTCCGGCGGGTAATGATATTGTAGTTTACACTGAATGTGCCAAGGGCATTTGTACATGTATTCACTTTTTGGGAGATATCCCTGTTCAATTAAAACCTTGTAGGTTTGCATATGCCATTTTTTGTCAAGGTAGAAAATTTGTTGATGAGTACATCAATGTTTTCTTCAATGTTTGTGATGGTATAAATATCGTAGATGCAATTCCTGAACCATACGAGTGTGAAAATTATCGTTCGATCTTAGAGGATGGTCCTCGTTTAAAGATGGATAAAATCATTGCGAACGAACTTAATGAAGGTTATATTTCAGTTTCGAACGAAAAACCTCATTGTGTCCACGCTTTAGGGGCAGTTAGCAAGCCTGACGGTGGTATACGTCCGATCACAGATTGTAGTCGTCCTTTTGGATTGTCTGTTAATGATCATTGTACCAGTTTGGTAAGGGAATTTTCATATAATTCCGTTGAGGATGCTGTTGACCTTATCGCTAATGATTATTATATGTCTGTCATCGACATAAAATCTGCCTATAGAGCAGTTGCTGTTAATCCTAACCATCGTAAATATTGTGGATTTGCTTGGAAAGTCAATGGTGTTGACACCTATTTCGTTGATAACCGTATGTGTTTTGGCTTGAAAACTGGGCCATGCTATTTTGACTCTATCTCTAACATGGTAGCTGATATTTTGAAATACATTTGTGATGTAGAAATCGTAAACTATTTAGACGATTTTTTCGTGTGTGGAAATACCTATGATGAGTGTTTATCAGCTAGAGATGTAGTAGTACAAGTATTGAGGTATTTCGGGTTTTATGTCGCCTGGCATAAAGTTACTGCCCCTTCAAAACAATGCAAATATCTAGGATTTGATATAAATTCAGAGGCTATGTCTATTTCCCTACCTATAGAAAAGGTGGAAAAATTAAATGTATTAACAGGTATGTTGGAATCAAAGGATTTCATCACAAAGAAGGAGCTAGAAAAGGCTTGTGGTTATGTCAGCCATTGCTCTGTTGTCTATCCTGGGGGTAGGACCTTCTGTCGAAAATTTTTTGATCTTTATAAGGTTATGATTAACAAGCATATTTCCAGGATACGAATTTCCACGGAATTTCGAAGAGACTTAAAATGGTGGAAAGCTTTCACAAATTTCTTCAATGGCAGACGTTTATTGCTCAAGGATGTATACACATACCCAATGATTTCTGATTCTTCCAGCAAAGGTTTTGGTGTTTATTTAGACTGTGATTGGATGGCTGGAGTTTGGGATAATAATTCTCAGCTTTTTGTCGATTCTGATTGTGGTCATTTGGCTTTGAGCCCCACTGATGGTGTACAAGCTACGAATATTAATATTCAAGAATTATATCCTGTAATGCTTGGTGTTAAGCGGTGGAAACACTATTTCAAAGGTTATAAAGTTAAATGCTTTATAGATAATACACAGGTTATTGGTATGCTAAAAAATGGTGTGAGCTCTAGCAGTCAGGCTATGGAATGGCTATACGAACTGTTTTGGGTCTGCTTTATTTATGACATTGAGTTGGATCCAATATACATTAACACAAAAAACAATTTCGTTGCGGATACTCTATCTCGACTTGCATATTTATCTACTGACTCGCCTGAAATTGGCTATTTATCATCAGCAAGTTTGTGTTGTAGTGAATATTTATTATTCTCTTCTGACAGGACCAACAAGGTTGATGAACACGGTGTTAAACCTCAGGAAAATATCAGTTTGTAATTCTACACAAACTCAACGTTCAAGACAGTGGCTGTGTTTCTCAAGGTTTTTATCTGATTACCATCTTCCTTCTCATCATGTCACTGTGGATATTATGTGTATGTATTCTGCCTGCTTGTCAAGCTATATGAAACACTCATCAATTATTACATATCTGAATGCAGTGGTGTTTGGGGCTAGACTCAGGAATATTCCGTGTGTTTCCCTTGCTCATCCAGATATTAAATGTACCTTAAAAGGCATTTCTAAGTTGCCTGGAGCTGCCCTATCGCCTTCAGAGCCCATCCTTCCTATTCATCTACAGAAGATTAGGAGATTCGTCAACTGTGGTAATGAGCAAGAGTATCTTGCTTGGACTATTTTTATTTTTTTATTCAGGACACTTTTAAGGGTTGGACATGTCATTATTTCTCCCCATACGATTTGCAGGAGAGACATTACAATTACCCCTTGGGGTATGGAAGTGGTGGTGAATTCTTCAAAGACATCTTCATCTCCATTTATTATTCCTGTTGCAAAAAGCAAATCTAAAGACTTGTGTGCTGTTCACCTGACCAGGAAATTAATCAATTCTACACCTGGCAAGTCTAAGGACTATCTATTTCGCACACCTACTGGATCTTCTTTATCTTCAATCTTCCTGAACAATTATTTGAGAACTCTGATGTCAAAAGCTGGCTTCATTGGCCAGTATAGTTCTCATTCTCTTCGCCGTGGAGGAGCTTCATTCATGGCATCACTAGGCATATCTCTATCAGACATTCGTCAAAGAGGAAATTGGAAATCTTCTTGTGTAACTAGATATGTGACTCCCTCGTTGGATCATCAACTCAAAGTGGACACCATGTTGTGTCAGAACCTGTGATTGGTCCTGTCCTATCGTTTTGGCCTTTGGTATTATATTAATAAACAGCTTCTGGCTGTTCTGGCCAAATTCAATATGACTGTCTTCCTTATTCCTTCCTAGCATCGTGGATCGTATATGTGCAACTGAAGCCTCAGTGGTTATATCGACCACGCCCCTTTGCTAGGAGATTAACTATGACGTCACCGGCACCTCAGCCAATCACAGGCGGGCTAGGGTTGCCACGCCCTCCTTCCATTCTCCCAACCGTCATTCAAGTTCATTCACCGAGTCGGTGTAGACGTTGGGTCCCTCATCGCCGAAAAAATTTTTAACTTTACTGTTTATATGTATCCGATATTGTCTGTTCGGTATTATTTATTGCTATTGCTTCTGTGATATTGATTCATAATCACTTGTATCTGTGGATATCTTATAGGGTATTATATTAATAAACAGCTTCTGGCTGTTCTGGCCAAATTCAATATGACTGTCTTCCTTATTCCTTCCTAGCATCGTGGATCGTATATATGTATGTGGCTTCTTCGAGCCCCATAACCTAATTGAGTACTTATTGAAACTGGATCCACCCAGCTCATAATATCATCATAAATCATCAGCCCCTACACTCATCAAAGAGAATTAAAAGGCATTGAAACAACAAATGTGTTGTATGAAATATAACATGCAAATGTAGTTAATCCCCAATCAACTAAAATTTATTTCAAGCTAAGATATATATACAGAAAACATTTACTACAAGCTGAAATTAATCATGTTAATGATTAACCCTAGGATTGAAAATAATCAATTTCTGTGAATGTTTGATCAATTATCTCACAATATTTTGCTACCAGCAATGGAATAAAAATTGTGTTGTGTTGTTTTTGTGGTTTGGGGACATACATTCACCACATTAACGATGCTTTGGGGCCGTTTTGAGATATGTGACCAGACATTTCCTAGAGGAATGAAGACATTTTCAATGCAAGTATATGTATTAATATCAATGTAAATCATATGTCGGAATAACTATTTGAAACCAAGGGAGTGGAAGTAAAATTAGAAAAAAAAACCGTTCAAAGTGAATCTAGACGTGATGCAACAACCCAATAGGGAAATGGTCATTATATTACCATAGATCTACACAATTTGGCGGGAAATTTGAACCTGACAGACGTTGTGAGTATGATGCTCTGAACATTGCCAGTTCACACAAGTTCATGGTTTACTGAGAATTCCGCTAACTCTATATGAGGATACCATATTGTCTGTGGATCATCTGTGACCAATTTGGACATGAAAATTGATTTTTATCGTGAAAATCGGACACTTTTATATACGGTTGAGCGACAATACGAGGATCTAACCCTTCGCGGGAGGTATTTATAGACCTATCCGACAACACTGCACACAAGGTAAACAGAGTACAACGATCACCGGTGATCGATTGAATCTGAGTGAATGAACTGATTTCTCCATACAAGTGACCATTCGAATGTTCTTATTAAAACATTGGGCCAAAAAGATGGATGTTCCAGACCCTAACATTGAAATGGAGGCTCCATTATCTGAAACTAGTGGGGAGAAAAGGAAAAATGCTTCTCCTTTGGTTTCAACTGCCAAGAAACCTGTAGTCATGGAGTACGATTATGACGATTTAGACGAGGAAGACATTGCAGATATGGAGTCGGAGAGCGAAGGCCCTGATTTTGATTTGGAGTTTGAACTACAGAATCTGATAGAAGAAGATAGCAAAAAGACTGTCATACTACAGGCTCTAGTTAAATCGCGACGTGAAATGTCTGATAGGATTAAATTACTAGAAGATGCCATGGTTAAGAGCACTGTTGAAACGAAAGAGAGGAATTTTGTTGTCGATGCAAAATTGGAATTCGTACAGAGGGACACCTCATACAATAAGAAGGCTGTGGAAAAAATCCAGGACGATCAGGATGTCATTAAGCAACAAAATAAAGACACGCATGTTGTAATAGAAAATATACATAGAGGGTTATACGACAACGAGAGCTCTGTTGATATTGCAACTAAAATTTTGACCATCTTTCTTCCGAATATATGGGTAGGTGTCATTGACACAGCCTACTGGCAGACCCAAACTGTAGATAGAAGAGCGGCACCACCTTTAGTTGTACGTTTGCTTCACAAATCGATGAGGGACAGATTCATTAGTGAAGGAACTAAAAGCTTCAAAGATCATGCTATGTTTCCCAGAGCAGAATGGCCGAATGCAGACAACATGTTTTGCCACGACTTCTGTACGATCGAGACAAAAAAGAGGAGAAGTCTTATGAAATTACTAGCAACTAATGCGATTACCAAAGGTGCTGACGCCATGAGAACAAGACCCAAAGGTGACAGAGTTCTAATAAATGGTGTGTTGTACAACCATAGACAGTTGAATTGTCTAAGTGAAGATATGCAGCCTGGCAGTATTAAGGTTGTTGACGTGAAAGATGGGATAGCCTTCCAGGGCGAGTATGCCTACATGAGCAATTTTTTTGCTTGCCACATTGAATACGAGGGGTATGACTTCAACTGTACTGAACAAGCATTTGTAC
This sequence comes from Sthenelais limicola, assembly GCA_942159475.1. Lineage (NCBI taxonomy): Eukaryota > Metazoa > Annelida > Polychaeta > Phyllodocida > Sigalionidae > Sthenelais > Sthenelais limicola. Next base: position 80,288,673 of record OW804096.1, on the reverse strand, counting down.
ACAAGAAGGCCAGGATGTGCAAACCAAGCGTAGCCCCAGAGATTCTTAAGCATACTGAACCCAGAGATATCAAAGCTTTGGGTGAAAGAATACAGGCGACGAAGGAATGGAAAGAGAGAGAAACGGATATAATGAAAGACATTATCAGGTGTAAGTTTTACAGGGACGATAACCTTGCACATCTGCTGTCTAACACTGGAAATACGAGATTAATAGAAGCAACCCCTAGTAAGAAATGGGGGGCAGGCGTTTATCTCGGGAACTGGCAGTTGGCTGAAGGATGCTGGAAAGGAGAGAATCTTTTTGGTAGAATTCTCATGGAGATAAGGGGAGAGATACAACGTGCACTAAAGGAAAACAAATTCCACGAGCTCAAATGTAAATATGCTAAACCTACTCCAAAACACGATGTTGTGGGATCAGACGGATTCACAAGCCCCTCACCAAGGAAAATCAAGGCTAAAAGAGCAGAGAAACCTGAGGATGACACCATTACCCCCAATATGAATGGCTCCAGGTTTGCAGTCCTTCAACCGATAGACGAGGAGAACAGAACCGCTGTGGATAACGATGAAGACGATATCGAGAGGCTTTCTAAGTCACTGGTCGCTACCAAACTATCGGCGATCCCGAAGTCCCCAATGAGGAGATTCCTATCTACAACATTAAATCAAGTAAGAAGCAAATCACTTGGTCACATTTCATCGACACCAAGGGAAAATGCCAGAAAGATTAGGAACATTGAGGTCAGGCTTAACAGAACCAAGGATAGTGAAGGACAATCTCAGCTGTTTAACATGCCAGAGACCCATGACCTACTTAATGAAACCAAGTCGAAGCTTGGATAAAACTGACTGATACGGTATAATATAATACTGTTATTTCATTTACAGAGCTCTGAGAGATGGTTAGCACATACAGGTTCTTGGTACTATAGATAATGACTCGAAATACCTGTTTATTTGCATAATTTAAGGTAATTCCTGATAACCCTTGGCGTGGGTGAGAGTTGTTTTGACTGTGGTCCGCCATCTTGTCTGCCGGAAATGAGTACTATATGTCGTATGTTAAACTTCCGATTCGTTGAATTGATATTCGCTTAAAGGAGAGTTGCCACTCAAGGATTATACGATTTATTGTCTCAAAGTAATGTCTGAGTTAATTTGGTATTTGAGATTGTTACGCTGTTATATAGTATACATCTTTCGCTGATTTTACGACATTGCTAAACCGGAACCAGTATGGCCGACATGATTCTGAAAACACTTGAAAACGCTTTCGGACACCTTATTAATGTCGCTCTCTCTGAAATTATGGATACTAGAATATGGGGAATTAAAGGTATGCCTTGTTCTTGTGTTGATTGACCGCCAAATCTCATGTATTTTGTCTCTGGAACCGCTGGGAGGGCTAATATAGCCTTTTCTGGCGAGTACCGAAGAGTCAGATTTTCAAGCTATCACGCGAATAGCATACAATCTGATTTTAATATGGTTCGTGGATTCTTCTTGTATTTGAGACTAGACAATGGATAGTTTAGTTGAAATCGATAGACTGAAGGGTCTTAAACTTTGTTACTTGAATGCGGCTAGTTATTTCTATAAGAAAGATCAAATACACCTAGAGATTGTAAACGGAACATTCGACATTGTATGTATAGGTGAAACCTGGTTATCGAGCTGTGTATATGTATTGTCAACTAAGAATAAATGGTTACAAAATTGTACGGTTAGATAGCGAGAGAAACAGAGGAGGTGGTCTATTAATTTATTGTAAAGATTATATAGACATGACCATACTGGATGAACTAACGTACATAAATGATCACTGTGAAATCTTGAGTGTGGTAATAAAAGCTGGTCATAGGAAGCGTATCCTAGTAAGCAACAGATACAGACCACCAAGCTCTAGCATGGTTAATTTTATGTCAGATCTTGATCATCTACTACAGCGATCTGTGAATCTTGGGTACGAAAGGATCTTTCTGGGAGATATCAATATTGATATTTCAAAGAATAGTGTACCTAAGAGGAATTTATACAGTCATCTCCAAACCTCTAACATGATACAATTGATTAATCAGCCCACTAGGATCACATCTAACACTAGTAGTACCATCGACCTAGTAATGAGTGATTGTCGGTTTTTGGACAAGTCAGGTACCCTGGATGTATTATTATCTGACCATCTACCAATATATGTGGTTATAAAAAAGAGTAGAGTTAGATCGACCTCCTCTACCGAAGTAAAAAAAATCAGTACTAGGTGTTTGTCTAGGAAATTAAATGTCGAACATATCCGACGAGAAATTGATGATCACAATCAAAACCTCCCAGTGCCTGTGGGTGAAATGGATGTTGATGTGTACTGGGACAGTCTTAGTAAAAAGTATATAAAAATACTGGATAAGCTATATCCCAAGAAAGAAATTGTCATCCGACCTAACTATAAGGGAAACGTATCTAGAGATGTAAAAGAAATGATACGAGAGAAAAATCGACTGTTCACACTTGCGAAAAGATCAGGTAGAGAAATTGATTGGAAGATAGCTAAAGCTCAGAGAAAGATCCTGAAGAGTAAACTTATATCATCTAAAAGAGAAGCTACCCTTGAAATATTGAGAACGCATTCGGCCAATGGTAGAAAATTTTGGGATCATTTGTCTGAAATTTTCCCGACTAAGTCATCCTCAAAAACATCAACTAAAATTAAAATTGTTAAAAAGGATGATCTTTCTTACTCTGGAAAAGCTGCAGCTAATATTACTAATACCTTCTTTACAAATATAACCTCAACGATTATTCCTCAACAGAATATTCCTGAGTTGGTGAATTTGGACAGTAGGTTTTCGTGGGAGGACGAAATCACACCTGAAGAGGTTAGGAAGAAAATTGTTGGTTTGGACAATAACAAAAGTAGTGGACACATAGATCTACCTACCATATTCTTAAGAACATGCCTCTTGTGTGATATTGGGAATTTTACTGCTCTTCTTGATAAAATCAGGATTAGTGGTGATTATCCTAATGTCTGGAAGAGAGGCACATGCACAGTCATTCCCAAGAAAAAGAACAACTTTGAATTGGATAATCTCAGACCCATTACTATAACATCTTTGGCTGGTAAAATCTTTGAAAAATTCATGAAGGAAAGGCTTGACGAGTACTTCATAGAAAATAACATAATTATACCAGAACAGCACGGATTCACCTCTGGAAAAGGTACAGAAACTGCACTAAGCCATCTTACCTTGGACCTGTTAAAATCTAAAGATAATGGTCACAATACTGACTTGATTTATTTCGACTTGTCCAAGGCTTTCAACACGATTAATCTTAATAGGTTGATATTGAAACTGAAAGCCCTTGGTTTTAGAAACACTGGTCTAAAATTGTTGAAAAATTATTGTTTGAATAGGTCCCAGACGGTTCGAATAGATAATGAAATATCTTCTGAAATTGGTCTATCAGCCGGGGTAGCCCAAGGAAGTATATTGGGACCCATAATGTTCGTTTTATATATGAATGACTTACTGGAGATGGATTTTTCCTCTAATGTTCAATTATATGCAGACGACTGTGTGCTATGGAGAAATATAATATGCGAAAATGATGTAATCGAATTACAGCGTGATATATATAAGTTTGAGAAATGGTGCCTACATAATGGCCTCAAGCTTAATATTGGCAAGACCAGAACACAACGTATACACGGTAATAGAAGAAGAAATGAACGTATTCCAAATTACAAATTAAAAAATGATAGAATTGAGGAAACCCAGGTATTTAAATATCTGGGGTTACTAATCGATTCAGGCCTAAGAATGGAACAGATGGTGAACCATACTGCCAAGAGAGCTTATTTCGAAGTTAGTAAAATCAGAAAAGTTCTGCCGTTTATTGGTCCTGATATTGCCATATCGCTGTATAAAACCTTTGTGTTACCGATTTTGGAGAATTGTATTATATGCACGGATCTGGGTCCACAAAATATACATCAACGATTACAAAAGATCCAGAATAAGGGACTTAGAACTCTACTCAATGTTAAGGGACACATATCGAATTATAATATACATGTGAGATGTGATCTGCTTCCTCTACATTTGAGAAGAAAGAGTCAAGTATTGTCATTGATACACAAGACTGGTTCCTTTGTTGCTAGGGATATAAATATGGATATCAGAGGAAATATGGGTAGGAGAGTGGAAATTTATCGATGGAAGAAGGAAAACACATCCAGATCATATCTGTCGAAATCGAATGGTTTCTGGAACGATCTGCCTCTGGAATTGAGAAATAATGATGATCTGCCGAATTTTAAAGCGAAAATAAAAGAAAGATTATGGATTGAATTTAGAGCTAACGAAGAGATATACTAAGGATGCTAGATATTTTGTGGGCCCAGAACCCGAACCATTTTTATGTTTTTATGTTTTTGTTTCTTACTTATATTGAAAATGTATAAAAATACTTGGGATTATTTTAAAATCTTACAAGCAGCCCTACTATTTGTTAGAGAGTATTATGGGAGATCTAAGCTACCCTGTTATCATGAAAACTGTCGTAGAGATTAGTGACATGTAAATGAGTCGGCAGAGGGAGCCACATACGTGGATATAGCTATGTACCATATGATATGTAATCGAACCGGCAGGGGGTGCCACTATGGCATATAAGTATTGAGAATGTTGCTATATATATATATCTATAATGTTAAAGATTTAAATGATTTGATGTATGCTAATAATAAGTAATAATTGTAACTTAAATTGGACTGCTAATTTTTCTGTAATATTTTGGATACGCTGAAAATTATCATCCTCCACCCACCCTCCACCCACCCCCACACGAACGAATTCTACAAGGAGGTGTGTTAGGTTTGGAATAGATAGCTATAGATTTTTTTTACTCTAAGAAGCCTGACTCACTAAACGATATTTTGCAGGAAAGTTTATGTAACAATAAGAACAACAAGTCTTAATCGTGACTATAACAAAACAAAAAATGAAAGGATAGGAAATGGGGTGATGTGATACATAGAAGATCCAAATTTCTTTGAAGGAGAATAATAGACTGGATTAAAAAAAACAGGAAGTATCTAAAAAGTAAACATTGAAGATAAAGCAATTAAAGATTATGTTTGGTATATTTGGAGAAAGACCGTATTAATTTTCAAGGTCGAAAACTGGATGCGTATGGAAGCAAAATAGACAAAGGACAAAAGCTCTTTCATGACAATAGTATCCTATTTGAGGTATATGAAAGAACTAGAATTCAATAGCGAGGACATTAAATAAGGTATGCGTGTTGCACAAATCCGGCATATCCTGGAGCTGGTAACGAGTAGAAAACCATACTCGGAAAGATAATTGTAAACAATATCAACTTATAAATACGAAATCACAAAGATAATGTAATGGTGCATAGTTATACAGTAGGTCAAGATCGGGAATATGTGAGTATGATGGTTGAGCCAAAAACGGAATAGGCAAAACCTTAGATAAGATGAATAGAAATACCTGATTAAGGAGGAAAGACTGTCGGGAAAGAAGAAGCAGCCCAGGAAAAGAGATAAGAAAAAATACATAAAGTATAAGCACAAAATGTATTGGAAAAGAAAACTATTTTAATCTCTAAGACGAACCTCATTACTGTAAATCTTGATGTATGCTGGGAACTGTGAGATATGTCTAAACTGCGAAATCAAATGACAATGGGTTTTTTTTAAAGAACTCGAAAAAAAACCCATCCTAGTATTAAAGGCCTATTCACTGCATATTGGTGAAGTATTATCGTGTTCAGGAACCTGTTCCATCTTTTAAGTCATAAGGTTTCCTTCCCTCATAAGGTTTCCCATCATGGGTCCATAATAGGTAGGTAATACAATAAAAAAGGGTATCACTCAAAGGTGAGGTAAACAAGTGCATGGCAATAGGGAGATCTAGAAAGCCTAAATGGACGGGCCGAATGCACTTTTCTTGGAACTTGATAATTTGGGAAGAGGCCGGGCTATTTAATTAATTTCCTTGATTATTCGATTTAGGTCCATTCCTATCGGATATTCTTTAAATTAATTTCAAAATGAGATGGTACCAATTATGAGCAAAGCACTTTTTTTTTTTTTTTTTATTACAAATTTGGCCAAACAGATACATTAAATTCAATACAAAATACGCGTGTCCACTCGGTGGATATTTTCCTGCGTTGCCTCTATTCTTTTACGGTTAGATCTTACCATATCAGTATTATTTTGTCTTATACATACTCCTCTACGCATTAACATTCGAACTATCATACTGTTTGGCATCATTACTAATCACAAAATTAAGCAATTATTGTCTCAAATTCCATACATCATTCCGTGAATTCATATATACGAAAAAGGCGCCTCAAAGTTATTTCTATGCGGTTCATACAATCGCCTAGCCCTCATAAGGGCTTTACATTAAAATTCTAGGACTGATTAAAAACTGCTTTTTGCAGCAACTAGACAACATTTTCATCAAATCTTGACCAATACAGGTCCTTCAGTTTTTCACCAAAACCCCCAGAATCCTCGCAATTTCGTATTAATTCTGGTAGATTGTTCCAAATTACAGTACCCCTATAATAACAGCTTTTTCTCATCCTCTCAGACCTGGGTAAAAAGGTTTTGAATAAAATTCGATAATTTGATATATCTGTTAGCGAGATGTCATATACTTACAAGAAGAAAAGCACAAACCATGTATGTTGGAGTTTTTTTATAGATCTGAAATACCTGAAGAAAAGCATCAACAGGGCAAATAAAAATTGAAAATTTCTTCTGAGATTGTATAGAATCTTGTAGAGTACTATACTTAGCCCTACGTATAGAACCCTCGAAGGGAAGATAACATCCCTGTGACTAATTAAAGCATTAATTAGCAAATGCATGTCTCTGTGTAGATAGGTATGGGGTTATGGTAGCAAAATCTCCGTGCGGTGGCGCTACAGGCGGGCCTGCCGGAAGCGCGAAACAGCTGAGCTCCCAGAGCACAGTCAATGGTAAACAAACCACGGGACCCGCCCATCGAGTAGGATCGGCGTTGGCAATAGATTTGTTTAAAATAAGCTCTTAGTATGCATCCTGGATGATTTTTATTACTCAAAGAGGAGCTAAGGAATAGGGAAGTTAGTTTATCAGGGAAAAAAAAGATCTGTGAGTGTAAAATGCTTCTATACAGGTTCTCAGCCTACACAAGTTCAGAGTCAGTGTGTTTTACTGTGTCTCAGACCCGAACTCGATATATATAAGGAGTATATAACTTCTTTGCTGAGCTCGCACTAGGATTTTTTTCCCTTTAGCCACTGTGGTGAAATTCCAAACAAATATTATCGCCACACTGGCTCTCTTTTCGCCACAAAGAAACCATCACAAAAACGCATTTTTTTAACAAGACTCTTATGAATCAATACACAGTATTTTAATGACATCATCAGTTGATGATTAACATACATTCAGTGGTGTGTAAGTTGTATCACCCGTGTCCCAGGCAGGTGATTTTTTTCTAAGTGACCTGCGCATTTAATGTAGATAATAAAACTCATAAAAGGCTGGTTCCATTGGTATGGATGCGGATACGGATACGGCAAAAATCGCTCACAGTAAATTATACAGTCATGTTTCCATATGTGCGTATCCATAAGCCTCAACGTACAAAGTACAGATACGGATACGAGATGAAATCTTCTTATTACTAGGACCAAGAAAAAAATAGGTGTGTTTCCGATTTACCCCCCCCCCCCTACCTAGAAAAACCTTCCCCTACCTAACATTTTTTTGATCATACCCAATTTTTTTTTTACCACATCTTACTTTTTTTTTCATTTTTTGGACAAAGAAAGCTTATAAAAGCAGGAAAACGTTTTTTTCTATCCCGGAACTCTCAAAAAGCACATTCCCCATGCTTAAAACAACAATTGTTATGAAATAGATATTTTTTCAGCTCCTGGGAGGTCTTTCCTAAAAAAAAACAAAAAAAAAAAGTTACCACCCCCCACCTACCTAGTTTTCAGCCAGATAAATCGGAAACACACCTATATTTTTGGGGGGCCTGCCTAGGTAGTATAGACGAATTTTCAGCCTTCAAAGGTCCTTATTTTATCTCGATTTCTGTTGAGAAGCTAGGTGACAGGTCGACACGATTTTTAGTTGCCAGCCATTGACATAATATTATAACCAGTTTCTAGTAATATAAAAGGCACTGTTCCATCACTTGTTAGAGGCCACTATCTCGCTTAATGACAACAATACATTTAATAATTCTACCAATTACCTGTTACATATAATTCTCCATACAATAAACTTTGATATATTTTAATATCCTGTGTCATTTATACTATACTACCATTATGTTAAATACATACACTATAGAAGAGACATAAAACGTGACAACATAATTATATAATTATGAATATATTAATCGTTTTACTATATCTCGTCACCAGTATTTAAACAATCATGTTGGAGAAATATAAATGTGTAATACTAGGGGGAAATATTTCTTCCACGTTGAGAGATCGGGCCAGGATACCGCATTGACATTCCGTATCTATGGGTTCACCCCAAGCTAGTTTCTGTATCGCATGGAGGATCCGTATCCGCATGACGGATCCGTATAGGTACCAATGGAACCAGCCCTTAATTTGTTTTCATTTTTCGTCAATTTATGGCCATGTTCTAATTATCATTTATGTTAGGTTTAAGTGTATCAATTCTCTAATATTTCATACCCGAATTAAATTTTTATCTTGATATATTTAAATTCGTTGAATTGTAGGCTTACTATTTTAGGCAAGATCATACAGTTTAATAATACAATATGCATGCTTGAATACTGAATCACTCAAGACCTATCACTATGTCAATGGAAATTAACTTTTACGATAGTTTTCTGAACTTATAAATGAAGGAAATATCCATTCAATATCATCCACACAAACTTCTAGGTCCCTCCATCTCCTTCCCTCGCCCCCTCCCCTATTTTCTCTCTCATAGGTAGATTTTATGATAATTTGGATTCTATTGCACCCTGCAAGATGATTTAAATAAAGACATTGTTTTATCACATTTCTGAATATAATGCCCTTTCAGATATATTGAAGCCAGATGGAGAAATAGTGTCATGTCGAAAATAAATAAATAAATAAATAAATAAATAAATATGGTCATTTTTAGACGGAATTGAAAGATTTCCCTCCCATGGAAGCGATTTAAAAAATTGCTCGTGGAGAAAACCAAATTGTTGCTTCTCAGACCTACTAGACAGCCTTTTCAGGCATCCAAAATTATTATTCTTTCATTTATGGGTATCGTTAACAATGGTATTTGAGGTTATAATAGTTTGCTTTACTTGATACAACAAATTACATACTGCAGGCATGTTATTTCCTTTTACTTTGATTTATCTTATTATCTATATATTGACCATAATGATTTCCATTTTGTTAGGTTAAACAACCCGATGGGCATTTGTGCGCAATATATGCGCAAAAAACCGGGCGCAACTGAATGCGCAATTGTTTTGAGATGAGAGTTTACATTTTTTGCGCAATATTAATTGCGTTAAAAAACGCATAAATTGCGTATACTTTTTGCACATATAATGCGCAATTATTGTGAACTTTTATGGTATGTTATATGCGCATATATGATGCACAACTATTGCGAATTTTGAGCGCAATTCCCTGGCATATATATGCGCTTTTCTTGCGCCTATAAATTGCATATATTTTCTGGTTGGGCATGGGGTAATATATTGGTACAATATTTATTAATATCTTCTTTGAGTATTTATTTATTTTCATTGTTTCATCAGTTTCTCTTTTTTCCTTGTCACACGAGATGCAACCACATGTTATAAGTGTCTATAGTGGTACCTGAAATAAGAAAATACAGTATTTAATACACATCCCCAGTTGGTGACATTTTTTAACCTCTAAGGATTTACTTTTGTTTTCTTGAATAAAAGTGACAAAGGATAAAATGACAATGTAAATAGCAGGATGATTTCTAATTAGTCGTAATCATAGACAACCTACTGTCTTTGAATCAAAACCTCCCAACAAATGGTGAAATCCGAAATATAATTTTTAAAAACGTCCTAAAACCCTACTAATCCTTAAAACAAAAGTGGCAGACATTGAGACTGGAGAAATACGTGTTTCTGTGTGTCTGCAATATAATATAAATCGACTGTTGGAGCCTTGCTGGGCCTAGCTGGTCTGTAATCATATGAATGTTTATTTAAGGACTTATGCGCGCTGCCAACAGCCACTACTAGCTATAGAGTGTTGTGTTACAGGCTAATTGGTAGGCACTACCATCAGATAGCTTTGCCTTGTTAGATGTAACCAATACAACTTCCCGCCTGTAGCATCCTGATTCACAACCGTTTTCTGTACTTAGGAAATAAAACAAAGTGTTTATAAGTCAGGGGTATAGGTTGGACGTGGCAAAAGTATGGGGTTCCTTAATGGCGGACTGAGACTATAGAAACCCAGGAAATCGAATATGAAGTCAGTTATACAGTTTTAATGCCTCTCCCCGATTGGATATATATAAAGTTCTAACCATTAATTGTCTGCAAAAGCAAGATGCTTCCTAAACCTCTCACATGCACATCTTTATTATTTAAATTACGGCTATAGCAGCCTTTATAATACTCACACTAAATCTTGAACAAGGTTAAATGAAGTAATATAATTATTGAGAAAAGTAGAGAGGAAGAATAGAGGGCAGAAAGAGGGAAGGAAAGAGGGCAGAAACAGAGAGAGAGAGACTGAAAGAAAGAAAGTGTGTGAGAGAGAAAGAGAGAGAAAAATACCTTTACATACTTACCATGCACACTGGGCTATGATGTTCATATTAGCAGCAAGTAAAATGGTTGTATGCCCATGTGTCCGCCCAATCAGACTGAACTGGTCTTGTTGGTCTGCCCAACAAGAGTGGTCAGAGTGGAGTGGACGGGGGTGGAGGGGAACTCAACCCCCAGGGACCCCAACAGTTCATGGCTGGGATTGGGTGACTTTCCTGCTTATAGAAATGTTATACGACAGCTAGATCTATATAAATCGGAAGTATATATATTGATTTTTTTATAAACCCCTACAGTGGGAATTAAAGACGACCAGACGCAAACAGTTGTGCAGTTCTTTTTTCTAGCTCAGACTGATGTAATTTTGTTTATGATATATATGTATAGTGCAATATAACAGCAAAGATCAAACCGCAAAAGTTGCGATCCAAATATGCAGATATTTTGCAGAACTGAGTGTTAGACCCTGATACAAGTAGGCCCGATATTGATTTCACTTATCAAACAGGGCAATGAATCAGCAAAGATCATAGCGCGAAACTTGCACTCAAAATATACTGATATTTTGCAGTATTGTGTGTAAGTTACTGATACAAATAGGCCGGATATTGATTTTTATATCAACCAAAAGGCATTTAAGTATATATTATAGATCGTTCATTCAGTTCTTATTTTCTACAAAAATAAAAACAAGTGCAATGACTTTGCAAATAATTTTGCAGTCATTTATTCTCATGTCTGCAATGGATCCGCAATACATGTGCAACAGATTTTGCATTGCAGTCTATTGCGGATTCATTGCAGATATATTGCACACAGCATTGCACATCATGCCCAACGGGAAGGGTATTGAATTAAGTTATTTTGAAAAACAAAACTGGACGCATAAACGGAGCGTATCGGTAACCTATATGTAGGCCTAAACAACGTTCCCGGTGCTGTACTTTGGGCAGGGGCGCTCGGAGCGCCACCCCGCGGAATCTGTGGGCTACCACAACCCCATTGGTCGATCGGCTTCACGTATACCTCTCGGCCCTATTAGCCTATATATTGTTGTAGTGTGGGACGGACTGGGATGGACGAATGATGTATAGGGTACATTCGTCCGCCACCAGGGGGCAGGGTCTCACATTGTGAGTGAGGACGGATCTCTGGGGGGTATAAATAGGGGGGAGATTTTAGGGTAAGGGCAGTTGCAGCCCAGGCATCAATCAGTCCACATCTACCTTTCAAGATACTTCAATAAATGGGCTACTAGCTGAGACTAAGATTCATCTCTTATTGTTGTAATTGTTAGACAATGCAGTTCGTCCACTCGTCCGTTCGTCCACTCGTCCATTCGTCCGCATTCGTCTAAGTAGAATGATATTCCACAGAGAACTCAATGGCTTTCTCCTTATGTATTAGTGAAGTAATGACGGCTACAACAATATATACCGGTACATGTATAATATATATTATATATTTGTGACCAACTCCTGTGCGTTGGGACGTTGGCGAGTGGTTGGTTTTTAATTAATCTAGAAACCTAGTTAGGGGTAACCTCCCTAACCCCCATCTTTCCCGCTCCCTTCTTTTTGTTTACACGTACATATTATACAAAAAAGGGTCCCGATCTTAAAATCTATCCCAGTACTACTTGTTGTACATTTTGAATGTTGAAGCTACTGGCCACCAGGGGTGTCTACGAACTTGTAGTAGGTGGTTTTTGAAAATTTCAGGTCTGATCTATGGCCATGCCAAATTTCAAAAGCTCCCCAACTATTATGACCTGATATGCTATTTTGTGGAAAATGACACAAAAACGTCAAAATCTCAAAAAGCACCGTCCCGAGGTGGGGACTTTTCAGGGAATATTGCCCCATGTGTCACGCATCATATATCCAAAAATCAGCTTTACATTATTGTATTCCGGGTTTGGCCTAAAATTTACCTAAAGTGCCTGTACTAATAAACTTACAAAAGAATAGGCTAAGGAAAGTCGATGTGTCCAACTGTTGTTCAATGTGTGTCCAACTGATGTTCAAATTAAACGCCTAAAAGCATCTCAAACAAGGCAAGAAGTCCTCCCATAGTCAATTATGATGGAGACACTGTCTTAATTTGCTGGCCAGTGTTCTTTAACAGAAGCTCGTGTTTATAATGCGTTACCGTTGCCAACCTTCACATCGCAGCTCAGCGTTCCATGTTATCCCCCCACTAAGCTCCAGGTGGCAGCAGCTGTACAAGAAGAGTCATGTCCACCCGGCATGTGTACGTAAAGATAATTTGCGGATATATAATAATATAGACATTCAGTTGCGGATTTAGCGGGGTGTGCACGCCTCCCATTATTTTACTATGAAAAGAAAGTATGCAGAGACTTCAAGACTCACAATCCGAAGCTAAATGTTTGGATTTATACACGCCCATAGGCCCCAACAATAAAAAATGCATGGCCATAGTTGATTGAAAATGTAATAAATGAGGGAACAATGGCAAGGTTATGAGATTACCTCTCACTCGCACTTAATGTGCTTTAGCCTACTTGTAAGTTGTATTGGAAATAGGGATTTCTTCCTAATGTGAGAGTAACAATTAAGTGACTTCGAAAATTCATGGCATAACCTAGCTTTATTCTAAGATACACGTTTGGGTCATCGGGTAACAGACGAGATAGTATTAATTAAGAGAATTTCCTATTATTGTCAAGTGATTGTTATCCCCCCCCCCCCCCCCCCCCACCCCGTACCTGTTGTTGACTGAATAAAGATTTGTATGTTGGAGTTGTGCGGTCAAATGCCAAGGCCTCGAAGCAGAGCTTACTCAGAGTAATAAGTATGAACATGGTTACATAACAACAGTTCCAAGTGCATGCACCAATATTATATGTATACGTATACCTCCGTGATTAGCTTTCATAATATATAGCACCAGACAGACCAAACGACACAGCGTTAATTCAGAATCGCAACAGTGTTGATGTTAATATCTACTCTACAATACAATATCAATATTTGCCTCTAATTATTACTTGGCTGTAGAAAAATGTTCTTGAAACGGTCATTCGGTCTTCATGAGGTGCAGTGTCAACAAAATCTAAAACGCATTTATATCAGAAACCTCTTCTTCTCGTAGTTATCAGGAAGTATCTGCTTATCTATCTTCCATCATTATACTATTATACATAATAATATGTATTCCGGAACCATCAATCAGTATATTATAATAATTAATTGGCTATATAAAATTGTTTGTTCTTGAAACATCTACTGTACACCTATTCTGTCTCATACCAAGCAGTGTCTACAGATTGAAAACGCATGTAACTTAATTATAATTAAATTATAAGCTGAAAATAGCAATGTAAATTGTAAGCTTACTGAAATAAAAGTTAAACAAACATGTAGTTATCTAATAGATACGGTGAGAGACGATAATGCATAACAAGAAGTAATCAATCAACACAAGATTCCATTTATGCTACATCCATTTATTGATCATTCTCGTGGACACATTCAGCATCAGGTACTATGATTTTATAGAATATGAATCTTCGGAATGTGGCCTAATAACGCCGAACCATACATGAGACAGTATCAAATATCCAATGCCTCATGATTTATTCATTTAAGGACGAGATTCATCAGAATAAGCTGATGAAAGAACACACTAACAAAGGTGCACACAAATAATAGACCTTTCCCATCGCGTCAAAATAAAATAACACTGGCTTCTTATGTCAAAACATTATAGTGCAAGAATATTTTAAAATAAAGACGCAGGACCATTCGTATTAAAATGAGATTACATACTTGGACGTGGTGGCACTTATGCACTGTACCTATCATGTGATATCAACATTGCCCACTTTAAAATAAATTAAATGAGATGTTGGATAATTGCAACTAAGGATTATACGGCGATTTGTGTGTTAAAGAGATGTTGAGTTACAGCTTTGAGTTATATTCGGAATTCCACCGAGTGCTATCCTTTGAATGAGTACAAATATATCACAGATTTATGATTTCTTTTTTTGTAAAATCAACTATGACATCTACAATATCTCAGATGTCAATGATCTAGCCTCTTTTGCTGTCCTCGTCCCACACCCGGGGGGGGGGGGGGGGGGGGGGCATAATTATACATGGGGACGAATATTTTGTCTTATCAGCGATCTAACAATTCGGTAAGTTCCATGAGATACAGCAGGTATCCAGAAGAGCCAATGGACCTCCAGCCACCAACAATTTAATGACACTCAACAATTGTCATTCATTTACACGTGAATACATATATATGATGAAAATCGCCAAAAATAAGTATGAACATTTATATAACAAGCCTTTGCATTATTTACATAACTGTCTTATTAATTACAGAAGGCTTACATTATTGTAGTCGTGTTCTATAAAATGGTCAGTCCTATTTATAATAAACGTAACCCCTGAAGAAATTGCTGGGTCTGAAGACAGCTTAATTCAGACCATTTCATTTTGAGCATGTGCGGGTCTCCTAAAAGTCATCATTGCGCATATTTCCTTGTCCACTTCTTAGCCATACAATCATATTCTGTCTTGTTATTCTTGTATAACCTAGCTATCTCGGGCTCCAGGGGGTCGTCAATATTAGGATCCGATAGTAGTGAACTAATAGACAGGAGTAACTTTGACACTGTTAAAGCTGGGGACCACTTCTTGTTTAAAATGTCCAGGCAAATTTGTCCATTTGAATTGATATTTGGATGGTAGATTTTCGTCGTAAATACAACCCTAGGAGGTTTGAATGGGTAGTCCGTGGGGAATGTCACATTCAGGAAGAACAATCCACCCTGATATGGTGTATCAGGGGGTCCTACAATCGTGGCTTGCCACGAGTAAATATCATCTCCTACAGGTCCTGCTGAACATTCAATCGGTGGAGCCTTCTGCAGTTCCTGTAACTCCTTATTTATTCTCTTCATAGACATGTTGGATAAGTGTAGAGCTCGGAAGGATCGAGGCGAATATGCGATTGGAAATGGCTACGTTGTTATGGTGCAGCTCGGCACACACAACACGATACACTGTCGATGACTGTGGAGTGTGGTCGGACAAACCAGTCAAGTAAATGGACTACTTCACAACAGCCACAGACGTAATAATATTACAATTCCTTGGAATCCTGATGAAAGTACGTAAGCCTTAACTATTTGACGGTAACTCTACTGACACCAAGTGAATCTCTGGATCGTTACGAAGCCTTCTTTTGTCTAGAAGCGATTGCACCAGAGCAGTCACAACTCAACCAAGATCCGTTAGTAAACGTGACTCACGACCTGCTGACGAGAGAAGATGACGTCATTGGGTGGGTCGAGGACGGGGGATTCCCTTTGTATTTGGGCCTCTTTGCGTATGTACAAAATCAATGGTTTCTTATGTAGGCCTATATTGCGACGTACGTGGTTTCTCGATGGTTCTGGATTGTTCTCTTGTGGTAGGCCTACTGCCACACCATGAAGCACTGCTTGGGAAATGATCGTAGGCCTACGTGTCCTCCAATCGCCAATGATCAGAAATAGACTGTTTTATTAATTTATTTTATTTTAATTAGACTCTAATTAGGCCTATATTAAACAACTTAAATTCATGTAGGAGGGATGACGTAGTTATCTTTTGCATGAGACACCGGATCTAGAATTCAGCAGGATGTAGGTATTATTAGGATATCCGAAACATAACATTGTTTTCGTGACTATAAGTTATAACCATTAGCCTATAGGCCTACCCGGACCGTAGGCCTATATTCCACAATTTCCTATTCTAGTCCTAATAAGAAACTACAGGGGCGTCGCTACCGGGGGTGGGGGTGGGGACCTGCCCCCCCCCCCCCCCCCACACACACACACTTTTGATGGCAGCCTAAAAAGGTCCAAGCCCAAGGCTCTAAGAAATTTCGTCCCAAAATTTAAAAAAAAAGCTTCAAGGCCCTCTTAATAGGCTAACCTAGCCTTAACCTGCAGTCTATGGCCTTTTAATGTCTAGACTCTAGCACTTTTGGTGGCAGATTACAAAAGGTCCAAGGCTGTAGAACCTTTTTAGTCTAAAAAATCTATGTTATTTATTTATCTATCTATCTATCTATCTATCTATCTATCTATCTATCTATCTATCTATCTATCTATCTATCTATCTATCAGAAAACAAATAAAAATACACATTTTTAAGGATGCTTTAAGTACTGTTAGGCTACTAAACGGAGTTAATACACACTCAGCTCATTGATGTCTCACCAATGTCTGTATCTATATTAATTAGCACTGATTTCACAATGTATGTGTGACACTGTATAAGTATAATCTAAAAGAAAAATCTTAACCTTTATTAAAAAAAAAGGGGGGCTCATGAATATAGCCCGAAACTTTGGACCCAATAGACAAACCCCATAATTACACACAGCCATAATTATTATTATATATGAGCCACAAATATGTCATTTGGGTTGAAAAACAACAGCTCATCCAGAGGCTAAAATATTTATTTGAGATTAATTCTTTTGGTATTTTTTGATCGAGGAGAGAAAAAAAGTCTAGGGGGAAGTATGTTATGATTTTGATGTTATGATTTTGTTGTCTAGATTCCACTTGGGGAGAAATTATTTTTTGGTCCACTTTAGGCTATAGAAAAAGTGATAATTCCACTATGTCGTTCCATGTTGTAGCGCCTAAGCTCTAGACACATGTGACCATTATGTTGAAGAATCGTGGGTCATTCTCCAAATGAATAATTAGGGTTGATAGTTGAGCGAGAAATGAATCAACGCAACACACAGAGTTGTATGTCTAATTGCCAGAACCGAACCAGTTAAAAGAGGCCGGCTGTTATCAATTCCTTTATTTTTATATAGTAGAGAGGGGAGTTATCGCTGTATATCGATCTAGGTCGTTCGGTAAATGATGATTCAGGTGCAAGATGTAATAAAGTTGTTGTTTCTTATTGATTTTATTTAGACACAAGCTTTCGGGCTAGTTTGCCCTTCTTCAGGTGAGATGGTTCTTTATTTTTATACGCAGACAGATTACAACGATTAGGGTGCATTAAGGTAAAGCGAACCATTTCGTCTTCATCTTGATTTCTCATTATAAAAAAAATAGCAACAAACCATTCAAACTTCAAATGAACATTAGAGTGGGTCAGCTTCCTATGGCACATGAATTAATTATATTATTATGCATATTAATACCAATAGTCTCCATGGAAATATCGTGTAGAGTTGGTTCGCTTTACCTGACATTTCATATAAAGCGAACCACCACTTAAGATAAACCGAACCAAGTGGTTTGCTTTACCTGATATGAGAAAAGATATATAATAAGTTAGGCCATCACTCCCCCCACACATCTCTACCCTCACCCACATCTACCCCAACATATCTCCCCTTCCCCCTACCACACTCCCACACACCCCTCCACCTCACTTCCCTAACCCATACCCATTCACTTACTTTCACCCCAGTAATCTCTAACCCCCCTCCCCTCCCCCCCCCCATTAACTTCACTTCTACCCCCGCACACCTCTAGCCCCAGTTACCTCTACCCCTGCACACCTCTACCCCCAGTTACCTCTACCCCCAGTTACCTTTACCCCCACACAACTCTACCCCAGTTACCTCTACCCCAACACACCTTTACCCCCAGTTACCTCTACCCCCACACACCTTTACCCCAGTTCCATCTACCCCAACACACCTCCACCCCAGTCACCTCTACCCCCAGACACCTTTACCCCAATTTACCTCCACCCCCATGCACTTTTACCCCCAGTTACATCTACCCCCACACATCTACCCCAGTTACCTCTACCCCCACACACCTTTACCCCAGTTACCTCTACCCCCACACACCTCCACCCCAGTCATCTCTACCACCACACACCTTTACCCCCAGTTACCTCCACCCCCATACACCTTTACCCCCAGTCACCTCTACCCCCAGACATCATTACCCCTAGTTAAATCTACCCACACACACCTCAACCCCCAGTAACCTCTACCCCCACCCACATCTACCCCCAGTTATCTCTACCCCAACACACATCTACCCCCAGTAACCTCTACCCCACACACCTCCACCCCCAGTTATCTCTACCGCCACACACCTCCACCCCCAGTTACCTCTACCCCCACACACACATCTACCCCCAGGTACCTCTACCCGCACACACTTCTACCCCCAGTTACCTCTACCCCCACACACATCTATCACCAGATACCTCTACCCCCCCCACACACCTACCCCCAGTTACCTCTACCCCAGTGACCTCTACCCCCAGTGACCTTTACCCCCACACACATCTACCCCCAGTTACCTCTACCCCCACACACATCTACCCCCTGTTACCTCTACCCCCACACACATCTACCCCCTGTTACCTCTACCCCCACACACATCTACCCCCGTTACCTCTACCCCCCAAACACCATTACCCCCAGATACATCTACTCCAACACACCTTTACCCTCAGTTACCTCTACCCCCCCCCCCACACACACACATCTACCCCCACACACTTCCACCCCCAGTTACCTCTACCCCCCCCCCCCCACATCTATCCCCAGTTACCCCTACCCCCAGTGACCTCTACCCCCACACACACCTACCCCCAGTTACCTCTACCCCAGTGACCTCTACCCCCAGTGACCTTTACCCCCACACACATCTACCCCCAGTTACCTCTACCCCCACACACATCTACCCCCTGTTACCTCTACCCCCACACACATCTACCCCCTGTTACCTCTACCCCCACACACATCTACCCCCGTTACCTCTACCCCCCAAACACCATTACCCCCAGATACATCTACTCCAACACACCTTTACCCTCAGTTACCTCTACCCACCCCCACACACACACATCTACCCCCACACACTTCCACCCCCAGTTACCTCTACCCCCCCCCCACACATCTATCCCCAGTTACCCCTACCCCCAGTGACCTCTACCCCCACACACATCTACCCCCAGTTATCTCTACCCCCACACATATCTACCCCCAGTTACCTCTACCCCCACACATATCTACCCCCAGTTATCTCTACCCCAACACACCTTTACTCCCAGTATCCTCTACCCTAACACACCTTTTCTCCCAGTCACCTCTACCCCCACACACCTTTACCCCCAGTTACCTCTAACCCCACACACCTCTACCCCCGGTTTCCTCTACCCCCAACACACCTTCTCACCCAGTTACCTCTACCCCCTCACACATCTACCCCCAGTTACCTCTACCCCCACACATCTACCCCTAGTTACCTCTACCCCCCCCACCCCCATCCCCCCACACACACACATCTACCCCCAATTACCTCTACCTCCCACACATCTACCCCCCGTTACCTCTACCCCCCACCAAAAAAAATCGAGCAGTGAGCGATTCGTTTTACCACGCGGCAACGACCCGTGCGGGTAGCCGCGCCTATGGAAAGGGCTCAATAGAAATGCATGTGAGCGATTATTTGCCGCGTGCCACGCGCGGCATGAAAAAACGCATCTATGGAAAGGCAGCTAAACCCAAGTTACCGCTACCCCCCCATCCCCCACACATCTACCCCAAGTTACCTCTACCCCCACACACCTTACTCCCAGTTATATACCTCTATCCCCACACACCTTCACCCCCAGTTGCCTCTACCCCCACACACCTTTACCCCCACACACCTTTACCCCCAGTTATCTCTACCCCCCACACATCTACCCCCAGTTACTTCTACCACCGCACACCCCTACCTGCAGTTACCTCTACCCCCCACTTGGAGAGGCATGTCCTAATCTCTTGCTTGTATTCACAATTCAGCGAGGTGATTGCTTAAATCACAACTGGTGACATTTGAAATATGAGGAATATTAATTTGGGTACGGTATTCAAATGTAGCCTGTGAAACCAGCACTGTTCCAAGTCTCCCTTGTCTCCCTGCTGACCAAAAGTAGGGCCGCAGATGCTGAAACCAAAATCATTTTCTGGCCATATTTTAAGGCTCAGCTGATGGCCTATTACGCCTGTCAGCTCTATTTTCCATTTTGTATAAGCCCCATTTTTCAAATCCCGCAGGTTTTCAATTTGCAATCCTGTTTTATTATATGCAATCCCTACCTGGAATAATTAAATCTGGCTCTGAATCCCTTTCAAGAATCCCGTAGACCCTTAATTTTTAATCCTGAATCCCGATTTAAAATAGGCCCCAATCCCGATTCCCAAAAAGGTATTCCCTACCCTGTATGTTTAGGCGTATATATATGGATGATAAATCTTAGAACAATCTATTAGGTGGCACAGCATTACATGCACACAATAAAGTGTGGAGAATGAAAATGAATAGGTTGGGGATAGGTTTTTATGATAAAACATGTTGTTTCAGGTAAAGCAAACCACTGGTTCGCTTTACCTTACACTACATGGTTCGGTTTATATGAACTGTCAGGAAAAGCGAACCAATGACATTTCAATGACCTTGAAGTCACTTGCAAGGGGTTATCCATTTTTTCAATGAGGAAATCATAATACACTATGATTTGTGATGTTTTGCGTAAAAATTGTTTCCACATGTTCTACATAGATTTGGAATGATCGATGAATCTGTATATAGACAAAAAAATGTTGACCTTCAGATGAAAACAAAAAAAAATAGATAGTTTGTACTTCCCGCCAATTTCCGATGTGAGCAAATTCTCTGTGACACCTAGAAAGATTTGCTGAAATTATCTCCAATTTATTCTCTTTTAAACAATAGATGCCTCTTTATCCTGTGGTCCAATCTACTGAGTTTGCATGGAGGTTTAAGTTGGTTGGTTCGGTTTACCTGATGGTTCGGTTTACCTGAAGGCACCCTACACAGGGCCTGGGCTGATTGGCTTGTCCTGGCTGGACCAATTAATTACCAGGTTAGATAAGAGATCCAATCAGCCACAGGATAACATTGAACATAAAATACTAAAACGAGCGTCCACTGCCACACCTGACCAATCGTTATATCCCCTCCCAGCTCCCTCCCATTCTTAATCAATACCCCCTCCCCTGACCTTGTGGTCAGTCCCTTCCCTCCCTTCCCATGTGATCAACCTTGAGATAACGATTAGGCCTGGACAGCACTTGTACCTTTGGACCTTTTGGGATAAGCGATCCACAAGTGTTGTGGCAGGAAGAAAGTTAATTAGCTGTCGAGTGGGTAGGGGCGTGGTAGATGTATGTCTGAATGAGACTAAATAATTAAATCTTACAAGTTTACATCTAGATTTTACAATGTATTGAGTCGATGTCACTTGAGTGAAAATATTGTGCTTACAAAATGTTTTGGTCAATTTTGTAGCAAAATAATAATTACCATTTGCATGGTCCCGGCTGGCAGGCAGCACAATAAGGGTTATTTTTCCATTAAACTACATTTCATTATTGTTTTAAATGGATTTGTTAACACTTGAGAGTGTATGTTTTATATTAGATCGTCTTCACTTGGGGAAACATTTTATTTATGGATTATTTTGTAGAAAAGTGATATTTCGTACATGCAAGTCCCTGGAACTACCAAAACTATAAGTTGGCAATTTCAGGTGAAATTCTAACATAAGCGGACCCCTTTTTAAAGCCAAACATTCCAGAATCATCAGACGGAGGCAACCATTTTAATGCCCAAAATAAAGACTTCCACTGACAGTTATATAGATCAGGAAGAGTGTACAGATTTTATTCATATTAACTCTGTGAGGGTATTTGTAATGGAACTAATAATGGAATTGACTAAATTCATGCAAAAATGGTATTCAGCCTGATAGAAAACTTATTTATATGCATCAATGCCATACTGCACAGATATTGGGAAGCATTGACCAACAACTGGTCAGATTTTGTTGGAATAAAGTTTTCCTGAATCAACAGAGCCAATATAATATGATTTCATAGAGATGAAATAATTCTTGTTTAACTTTGTTTTGACCATTGCCCAAGCTCCACTAATTGGAAAACAGCACACAACTGAAACAATTGCGAGTGCCCATTTTCAACCCTGCTATATTATGTGCCTTCCCTTGCATCTTTACAATTTCTTATATCATAAGTTCAATAATGTCTTGTAATTTTCCTAGATTTCTATGATTATTAGATAGATAGATAGATAGATAAACTTTTTATTGAGTCGGGGGGGCAATTCTCCTTGGTTTAGCAGGTCTGCACGCCCTCCTTTCAATATCTTACATTAATATTCAGTGGTTGCTGTACTTTCTTTTTGATAATACATAGGTACTCTATAGTATAATATAATATAATATACTTGAAGGTATAAAAATAATTAATCAAAGGAAATGAAACTGACACCATTAGAAGATAACGGTTCCATTAAACTAACTTTTTGACAGTAATTTCAAAGATGGTTTAAAATAAGCTAAATGTTTTTTAGTTGTTTTTTTTTCTCACAAAAGAAATGGTTTCTAAAGGACTAGAATCTGATAACTATTGATTTCGTTTTCTTTTTGTACAGGTTTAGCCACATAAGAAATAGCTATGAATCATGCCTAGTCGTTTAGCTTATATCTAAAAACAATAAACCATTCCCTGAGTTCCATACTGTGCGCATGTAATGTAAATTACTATAAAATATAAATTGAAAACTTATACATGTTGATATAGACTGCATACGAAAATATGGGGGGAAAGGTCCAAGATACCAAAATATGTCCCCCCCCCCCCCCCTCCCACACTTGAAAATTGCCAGCGACGCCTCTGAACTATTTTCAAATGTGGGCCTATAGGCCTACGTACCGAACTCCATAGTCCTACAGTAGGCTACCGTAATCACCTTTTCGTACCCCATATGAGTCTATCCACCAAACGTTCGTCATAGGGTTTTTTTCCATAGTGATGTAATTTGTGTGTATGCAAATGCAATAATAGCATAAATGTATTCCCCTCTTCAAGAGATGTCGATGGTATACCACTTTTATATGTGTAGCTCAAAAAATGGCTTCAGACTTCATCATTTTTGAATGCATATAAAATAAAAGATATGGCTGCATATTATTAATTTTGATACATATATGATAACATGTGAAAATACATAAAAAATGATTTCTTAAAAAACAAATCATGATAATAACACCCTCTATAGGGCCTATAGGCTAGTTGTAGATTCAGAATTAGTTGTGGGGTAGGAAGATTTGTAAGTGACTGTGCTACAACTATTTAAAATATCGTTGCAAATAAGCCTAATGTAACATGAATTTGGTACTTGGCAAAGATGTTGAATAGTAGAATTGTACATTGTCTTGGCAATGCAAATAATTGCCATATATGAACGATTTTTTTAAAAATATCTCCTTAAAGAAAAGTGTTAGTGACAATAATGCTCCCCGTTATAAGGAGTGTACGTAGGAGTCATCATATTCTATATTTATATATCTGTGTATGCAACCGTGTGCTGTAAGTGACCGTGGGGGGAAATTTCGATTGGTTTCTGTTCTTGTAAATTTTAGCAAATAAAAAAGTCTAATATCCATTTTTTAACCTTCAAATCACAATATATGGATGTTTAGCTTTCAGGAAATTTTATTCCAACAGAATCGGACCAGCGGTTCTTTATGTTTGATTGATTTGAATAGCTCACTTTTATTTCCATAATGTTAGTAAATCCGTATATATTCTCTCCTCCCTCTCTCCCTCTCCTCCCTCCCTTGAAAAATCCTTCAGTTAATGCTCCATATGCGTTCCTGACAAAACTAAATATACTGCACAATCGACCTGCTGTATTAGCATTGTTTCATGCAGTAGGAATCGAAGATCCTATAAGCAAACTGTATTGTACATTAATACCTCAATTGATATGCATACATGTATATGTGTGTATTCATGTATATATATGGATATAATCATGTATAATAATTAAGTATGTATGCATTTTCATACATGTACATAGATACGCATAATCATGCATGTAAGTATGTGCCATGTATGTACACATATATATAATACATATACATACATGCATGCATGCATACATGTATACAATCATGCTGGGGAAAAGCACCTGTAGGAATTCCCCTCCCCCCCCCCCCCCCCCCCACACACACACACTCACACCGCGAACATTTTTTTGGGATGCCCTTCCACTGATCAGAAGGTTCTGAGACTTCGCCTTCACTTCATATTAATCTAAAATGTAACACAGTGTTGATATTCTGGTGGTATGTTTTGTGAGAATATGAGGATAAAGTTGGATCTCTTGTGTAAACCTTTTTTAGGCACTGATATATTATATGAAGGTAACCACTGTTTCTTGTATTTTATTAGCAATTCCAAAACTATGGTTTGGAGACCAGTCACAAGTCCTAAAGCAAGGGCACCGATCGAATTTCATATCCCACGTCATCTGTGAATTTCTGGGGTAAAGAAAATAACACGGTTCTCCCGAGTGAAAATTAGAGACCATCTAGCCAATTGCTGTATACATTAATTAAATGATGAAACATGTGATGACGATGGAGCTCCGTATGGGGTTTCGGGGTCTGATGAGGATCCATGGAACGAACGCTCCATCGATCTGAACAACGAGATTATATTAACACGTGTTAATATAATCTCGTTGATCTGAATTAACAATACGATAATACGATTTTAACTTAATAATCCATCTAATATCCGGTCATCTTGCAACATCTCGTGATGGTGTAATATTAGACTCAAATGATTCTGGATATTTTCAAAGTAGAACTTGAAGCGCATACGTGCACAATCTAAAACCAGTAAGAGATACACTGTGTACACATACAATGCAAGTCATTATATCACACTTCATCCTCATGTATGTTTAAATACGGTAGTTTATTCAGTTAAGCATTACATGTTTAAGATTCCATGTCAGGTCATTTAAATACATACATTGCATCGTCCCAATTTTCTAAATCTGGCTGTAAACAATTTGAAAAAAACGTTTATAAAATCTTCTCATTTATCTTTGTCTTGAAATGTATTTCTGAATGAATAACACATATCTGCGAAACGAAGAAACTGAATCTGGGTATACTACGTTTGTACCCAACGTAATGCACTTGTCAGTTGCCCCGCCCCCGCCCCGCCCCGTCACACCAGTAATGGGGAATGTGTCCGTCAGCGCCTACTCCAGTGTGTGACAATGGTATAGGGTTTATAATTTACTTATCAATAATTGTTATTAAAAGAATGTCCACCGAAAATGTGTCCCATGGGGTCGGGATGTCCCCAAAATTATTTCTCGCCCAATGCCCATTATCCCCGAGGTTGGGGTCGCAATTGACAAGCACATTTATAAGAGCTGGGTGGTTGGGGGGGGGGGCTAAAATACCTAAACCCACATTCATTGAAATGATATCGATCTTTAAACATCTTGGTGCATTGTATAACATCTCAACATTTCCTTTAGCGGAAGCAATTTGGGTTTACTGTGAGAGGCGGCAACACGAAACGTTTAAATTTAGATATTGTTAACGTGCACATGTATATTGTTCACCTATGGTTAAACCAACAGTTACTATATCTTCCACGGCGTGGCGCACCTTACACAGACACTGGGCGAGGCAGGGACACCGTTGGAATCATAAGTATGTATCATGTGAGAAAAGCGATGGCGAAATTTTGAGGCGGTGGCCACCTATAGCTATATGGAGGAATGGCCATGACGTTATATTCTTACAAGAATTAAACATTATCTTGGCACGCATAGACCATCAATTGAGTCGTATTTCAAATTCCTATTTTTGTATAAACACGCTTTTATCATATTAAAGCTGCACTCTCAGTTAACGTCGGTCAAAAACTAAAGATTTTCTACTTTGTGATCCATTCTTTTCCAACCCATCTATAGAATTCATCCGACAAGAACTTTATGGGGTTTTGTCTGTTTGTTTTTGCCAGAGGGCTTCTAAAACATCCTCATTTGTATTTGGAGGACCAGCCGGATTCCTTTCTAATGATGACTTTATTCGGCGTATTTACCTTCAAATTCGTGTATAAACAGTTAACAGTGCTCAGTAGAATATTGATAGATTCAGTCCTATAAGTCATAATATGAGTAAATGTAGTCAGATTTCGTTGGTCGTAATAGCTGAGAATGCGACTTTAAGAAAATCTACTGTGTTCAGGGATTTGTGAAAATGATTATGTTCAATTTTATCACGTTTGTATATAAGCACGACTCCTTAAAATGATGCATTTAAACTTGCTACATAGTATCTAATTTTGTTCGTGTGACACTGGTGGGAAATTTGTGGTATACTAGTCTGAAAATATAGATATTAAATTGTGTATGAGAAACAAGACAACTAGGATGGTGAAGAAACAAGTATCAATGTACATACTAATTTATTTACAGATTTGACACTCTAATGACATTCATAAGGCCATTCTAAATTTCCATCAACATACAAAAGACAGTCGGTTATCAGAAACTGAAGTAATCCCCATGCTTTATACAAACACCAGATACGATGGCACATCTATATCTTTTATATACCTGACCGCAATTATTCATTTCGTACTGAAATCCTTATATTTCAAACATTGATACTATTTATATCATGGACGCATCTTAATAGTGCATTAGCTTAGGTAAACATGCATGCAGAAAGCACCTATTTTAGCAGTTATCCTAGTGATTGCTAAGATTGCAGAAATGAATAGATAATTTAAAGAATTGTTCTGGATCTGTATTCATCTGTAACTAGTCTAAACGAGGATTGATTATATAAATATTCTATACAGTTTCTTCACGGGACTTGGTGGTTCCCATTGTGAAGGAATTATCATGGGACGAAATGCTGCTCCTGTCCCCTGCATGACCTTCTCTTCTAAAACTATCCGATCTTGAAGGACTCTGCGTCCCCATTCTAGGGACATAGCCACCCCGAATATTGTCTCCCAGCATTGATCTTGGCTGGTGTTGCGGGTAATGCATTGGCGGGGCATCGGAATACCTTGCAGCGGCCCCCGGGTTGTAACCAGGAGGCATATTAGCATTTGCTTCAGTTCTCACAGGTAGATACGGCTGCTCGACCAGAACCATTCGATTTTCAAACATGTCCTTAGAATTGCCATTGTTGGTGTTATTATTGGCACCCTGTGGCCACGCAGCATTCAGTCCATGCATATAAGGTTGGACATATGCGTGAGGCTTTGCCCCGCTGGATGCCATTCCTTGATCCATGCGCATCTGTTGGTTGTCCATATTAGTCTGCATAAATTGCTGAGCATGTATTGAAAAGATCTGTGGATCGACTGGTCCTAGTCTTCTTGGCTCTCTTGAAACTGTCTCTACCATATCATGCACAGTATCTTTATGAAGAATCCCGGATCCATTATTATTCATACGGATTCCCATATCTGGTCTTCGCTGATTTTCAAAATCCTGGTTGAGGTTTCGTCTAGCTGGCGATTCTGACAGCTGATCAGAAGTAAAACTACCATCTCCTTCAGCTTGATTCTGTGCAGGGATTGTTGAACCAACGTATGGCAGTAAGGTTTTCTTTGATTTCTTTTCGCCTTTCTTTTTCTTTGATTTCACCTTCTTCCCTTTCTTTTCTTTTTCCTGAGGAGCAGGATCTATTTCAGGGTAGGCTGACGCTGACTGTACTCCAGGGGACCATTGGGGATCTGTTTTAGGCAGGGGAACGGTTATCGCTTCCTTCACTCTGGACCCCATAGGAGCTCCAATTACTTTGTACTCCCCATTAGAATCGTAATCATCGGCAAAGGTAACCCTAGGTCGCTGTGGGGCTGCATTTGGGGGCCTTACGGGCAGGGGTGGTGGCTCTTGAAGGTCCTTTCTAGGAGGGACAGGTGGTGCATTTTCTTCCATGACTATTCTTTGGCCTGGTGGTGGTGGTCCCCTGTATTGTTGGGAAGGAGGTGGAGGTGGAGGGTGATTAGGCGGTCTGTTTGATGATCCACCAGGAGGCATTGGCCTCGCAAATGAAGGCAGGTGACGAGTTTCTACACTTGGTTTTGAATCTTCTTGTTGCTGCCGTTGAAGGAATTTGTCTCTATTTGGGGTTCCATCGACATTGAAGGGTTCGGGGCTACTTCCTGAAGTAAGAGTTACATCATCATCATCCAGAGGTTTATTGAAAGAGTCCAGTGTCATATTACTCATTGGAGTGACAATAGTGAAATCTGCTTCATTCAGCTTCCTGGATGGGCTTGCCACTGGCGTGATATCACTGCTGATCGTATGGAAAGAATCAACTGTTAATTCACTTATATCTGATGTTATCGTAGCATCATCAGGGAAGTCACTGTTATTCATGGCTTGACTACGGACTGAATGATAAGAGTCCACAGTGCGGTCACTTATATGTGATGTGTGGCTCAAAGCACGACTACCAATGGATGGAGCATGACTACGAGTGGTGTGGTATGAATCAATGGTCACTCCACTGGTTCCAGACTGCAAAGTCGCATCGCTGAAGAAATCAGATTCAGAAAGGCTTCTGCCGGTATGGAAGGAATCAGTCATTTCACTACTATCAGAGTCCTTCAATTCAAACTCGCGATGTCCCCTGGCTAATTGTATGTTTCTGAAATTAGGATCTGCTGGGTCGACTGGCTGGAGATCCAGTAGCGGGTATTGGTGTTGAGGATTTGGCTGAGCCGGACCATTTGCTCCATTTGGCCTTCCTGATGGTCTCGGCCTTGGTATAGCTATTTCTTTAGGCGGGGGCTGCCGTTTTTGGATTGCTGCTGCAGCAGGTTTCCGAACATCAGGAAATTCAGCGACAAATGGTTCTGGAGGTTGAGCCTGAGTTTGAGGCTGATGTGAAATTGAAGGATTTGAGTCCTTCCTAGTAGGGCGGGGCATTGAGTATCTTCTTGGCGCCCCATGAAGTGCAGGTTGGCTCTGCACCCTTGATGGTCCACTGACACTTTGGGATCTGTTAGGTTGGTTAAGGATGTCACTTGCAGATGAAGTGACAACTATTCCACTTCCTTGTCTGCGAGATGCATTTCCGTTATTCCCGGGTATCTTATTCAGATTTTCACAGGATTGATGCTGCTCCCAATTATATGGTACTGCCCATGTATGTCTTTCTGGCTCCTTGTTTTCGGGTCTGGGGCTTTTGCTTTTTGCCCGACGAAAGCTTAAGCTTAAACTACTTCTAGATCGCCTGATGGACCAGGAAGGCAGTTCAATAGGATCCATTTCATGGAGCATATGCTGTGGTCCAAGATCAGCAGCTCCTATCAGATCAGCAACACTTCTAGCTTTGTTTCTTAAAATGTCCCTTTGCGCCTTGGGCATTTTGGGAAGGTCTTTTTGAACGGCCAGTGGACCTCCAGGAGGGTACCGTTCTCTAGTGATCTGATCTGCAATGTCTCCTGTTGATTTGACTCGGGATTCCAGAATTCTTCTACGAGCCTCGTCCCCTTGAGGTGACCATTCAGAGGTTGGAGGAATCGTTGGCGCTGTATCTTGGGATGGAATTGGCCTACCAATCAGGTTTTCAGGGGGCTTTTGTTCTCTATGTTCCTTCATAGCCTCTGGGCGAGATGGCATACTGGGCAAAGTAGTGTCATTAGGAATAGATTTGAAATTATCGACTAGAGTTTCTGATTTAGCATTTTTAGGGATTTTCTTTCTCTTTTTCTTTGCTTTTGGAGGCTTTCCAGGTAAAGGTACATCCATTCTATTATTTTCAGCAGATTGCAATGGATTCCCATTAGCTTGGGCAATTAAGTCCTGCTTTCTTGGTGGAGCTGTCTCCAAACTCTCCACAGCAATTAAGTCCTGCTTTCTTGGTGGAGCTGTCTCCAAACTCTCCACAACAATTAAGTCCTGCTTTCTTGGTGGAGCTGTCTCCAAACTCTCCACAGCAATTAAGTCCTGCATTCTTGGTGGAGCTGTCTCCAAACTCTCCACAGTTCCCACAACCAAAGGTAGACTATTGACAACATTAGGTACTGGTTCAGGAGTAGAATTGCCGGCTTTATTAATCATTGATACTTCCAGATCAGCTTCATCAGGTATACCTTTTTCAGTTACCATAATTTCTGAAATTTCTTTCGGTTTTTCATGTACAATTGTTGTGTTTAGTTCTTCTACTATTATTGTGGATTCTACTGCAATTTCCCTCGAGACATCTGGCATTACAATATTAGAAATTTCAAGTGACTCTCTGTTATCAACAGGGGTGAGTATGTCCTGTACTATTTCAGCTGATTCATCAGGGATCTCCTTTGGGATGTCTGGCTCATCATTAACCCTAACTTCTGACACATCAGCCATTGGCTTGTTTTCAACGGTTTGATCAGGAAATGAAGAATTGCCCAGCTCACTCAGGGGCTTATCAGATTTACTTTTCATGCCTTTGGGACGCTTCTTTTTCTTCTTTTTCATGGGGTCCTCAGATTTCTTCACCTTCTTTTTCTTTGTCTTCACCTGGTCCAGATCTTGAATGATCATGGATTCTACTGCAAGAGCTGTTACATCTTGAGGTGGTACCAGTTCTGATGATTGGACAGGGGGTTCAACAGCATCTTTCCTAATTCCTGTCGTTGTGATTTCAATTTCCTGGCTAATGGCAGGAACCTCGTGAACAATTTTATCCCGCTGCCTGAAGTCAACTGCTGGCTCAGGAATTTCAATACCCTTGAGTTGAGAAATGCTCTGTTCAGGAAGATGGGTAGAACCTTCATGATGTCCTTCGGTGGCAGGAGTACTTGTTTCTCTAGTCTTGTTTGTGGGTTGTATCAGTTGTTTCTCTGGCTCGAAGATGATTTTGTCCTGGGGCCTAACATATTGGGTCCTTCCAGGGGAAATAGATGATGAAGAACCAGGAGCATTTGTTTGGTTTGTCAGACCATCGCTATTTTGGATCTTCACACTGTAGTCTGCCCTGGGTCTTTTACTGTAATCCTGTGCAGATTCCCTTTGAATATAGGAACCATAAGGGCGTCGAATATATGAGCCAGTATACCCATAGGAAGACCGAGAATATGATGACCATGTAGTTCCAGAACTTATACTTCTCGCTCCTTGGCTGCCCTGACTTGATTGGCTCCCCTTCCAACCAGACGAAGACATCCTCAAAATTCCACTGCCCCCATCATCCTGACTTTTTGGATTACTTCCAGCAGCCCTAACTTTCAGTTCACCAGCTAACCAAGCTGAGTCTTCTGATTGTTTCAATTCGTTGCAGACCACTTCAAATGACTTATGGTCACACTCAGGAAGATAATCTAGCAATTGCTGTGTACGTTCTTCGTGGTTAGGCTTTGAACCTATAGCTTCTGCTTGTTTGATTGTGAGAAGATTTTTTCTCAGTAGGGCATTCATGACATCACGATAATTCATGTACTTGAGGAGGGCAGTTTCACTTGCTTTCAGTGCTCTACAGCATGGCTCAGACATTAACCTCTTCAGATTGTTTACATCGGCTGCAAAAAGGATAGAAGTGTGAGTTTCAAATATATGTATACATAAGTCATACTAGTTAATGTGTGAGAGTGTCATCAAGTCTAGCTAAGTCTGAGTTTCAAAAACATGTATAAGTCATACTAATAGATTGTCTCTATCTCAATTATTAATGGGAAGAAATAGCATGAATGACAAAACCAATAATTACACTAATCTGTATGTATGTAAAATATAAATTAATGCACAAACATTATGATTGAATACTGTCAAAAACCACTTACCTGAGGTTATTGGGAAAACTTCCCCAAGAGAAAGGGTTTCTCCCCCTTTGCAATTGATACATCTGACTTGGAGTGGATCCCCAGGAGCCGTGTACACAATATTATCAGCTGGGAATCTGTCCATGTAGACATCAGAATACTTTTGTGTATGCATCTTGTAGATACAATGTGAACATAAGCAGTACCAGTAGGCCAGAACACCAGGGTAGTGATGCAGAAGAACTCGGTTGGTGACAGCCACAAGCAGCAGAATAATATGGCGCGCCATAGATTTCCTATCCACTCTTACCCTGGCTGATATGGTAAGTAGGGCATTGCCTTGTGAATCTGTTTTGGCTTCTATTCTTACAAGATCCTGCCCCTCATCGCAAAATGCCACCATTCCTTGCTTCCAGGCAAGACAGTGATCAACGTAAGTGTGTGCTCTCACAAGGACCTTCTCCAGAAAACCAAAGGGAAGATTCGGCGTGGTAAAGTTCAGTTCCACTCCACACTGCATGAAATTGTCTAGAAGATCTTCGGACCACATGAACTTGATCTCAGGTGGTTTCTTCTTGTTGAGAAGGTATGGAAAGAGGAAATGTCTCCCCTCAACTACTGCTTCACCAGGTTTCAGTCGTATCTCATAGCAAAGATCAAACTTCTCTAAAAGAGGGACTATAGCCTGGTAGACCTCGTCAGATATTCCCATGGCATCCCAGAAACATTTCAGTAGCTGTTCACCAATAACACCTCGCTCTTTTAAGTTTTTACGCAAGTGGACAAAATCATAATGTGGCAATCGTAGAATGGATTTATGCTTCCAAACAAACCTGGTTTCATCCATGAAATAGTTGTGGTTGAAGACCAGACCAAAAATTGCCAGGAGGAGATTTGGGTTGACAAATACGTACTGGCTTAGTTCACTATTCTGTCTGTAATCTTGATAGTGGAGCACTAAACCCACAGACTGAAGGTATATCAAAGCTTTCTGAACATAATCACCAACAACACCGAACTCCTGGGCCAATTCAATGAATTCATTGATGGTCACAAATGGTACGTCTTCTTTTTTCGAAACAATGGCATCAGCCAGAGCTATCCAAGGCCTTGGTACATCTTTTTGAGGGAATAAAGATTCATTGTCTGAAACAATAGTCACAAGGTCTTCCCGAAAATTGTCCATACCTTCCATAGTTTTGGAGCTTATACAACACACTTTGGGGAAGATACGTGGACGGTTCCTCAAGAGAAGGTTCAGTCTTTCCATCGGCTGTCTAAGGGTTCTGGGTTGAAATCGTCTGACGGCCACATCTGGGTCAGAATTTTCTTCAACAATTGACGCTTTCAATGCTGACATTTCATTCTCCAGCTTTAATCTGTGCATTTCATCCATGTGCTTCAACATATTGCTCATTTCTAAGCAACACCTGTGCATTTCCTCCCTATCTTCGCATTCATCAATATGAGTTGCAAGAAGGCAAATAACTGGCGAAACAAGTCGGGAAGTTAATATAGAGTACCAATGACGAAGTGTTTTTTCTACTTTGGTCTGATCATAGATAGAAATATCCACGGCAATTAGATATATTGCTCTCTGGGTTAAGAATAACTGTTGACTAAAGTGATAAGTATCGTGACCTCCAAAATCATAAAACCAGAGTTTTGTATCGGGACGTACTGCCACTGAATGGACCTCAATGCCAATTGTCCTGCCATCTGGGCCAGCCGGAACCAAGCGTGATTCTCCATATCTTAAAGCATTCAAAAGACTAGTTTTACCAGCCGCCACCGATCCTAACAGCACACATTTTGCCTGTGATAAACGCACATAAGTATCTGTGACGGCAGAGAAATCATGAGGGCGTTCTTGTGGGTCGGATTCACCTTGGTGGGATCGTTCATGATGCACTTCTCTGGCCACCACACCTGAAGGGAATCCTGCTTCATTGCTGCCATATGCCCCGCTATCGTACTTTGGTGATCCGGGTATACTAGTTCGGTTGCCTATCACTTGCCCATACTGAGGGGATTGGGGAATACCAAGGGCGTCGGCCCTGGGTGGTTCCTCAGCCATCTGAAGTTGTGATGGGCGCTGACTTTGGCCAGGATACCGCTCAGCCATATGCTGGTGCTCCCTCAGAGCTGGATCATCGTAGTGGGGATCCATTATGATGGTAGATTAATCCTATCTGCAACATATAATGCAAAAATATCTTGATTTGGGGCGTTACTATGCTGGCGGTCACACGGTCAGACTAACAGGAATAGCTTGAAATATAGATCATAATATACTATAATTATATCTCTGGTATATATATATATTGCTGAGAATCGTTCTGTAATAGTAAACTAATGTAAGTAATTTTGTCCCGAGCTACAGCACAGATAATGATATACTGTAAACGTATTAATGTTTTGCGCAGTATTTATTTTCGCTATTTCAGCGCACCCAACTTTGTGCGTGAAAATAATCTTGCGCGAAAGGTACAATTATTGCATAACCAAGGTGTGAGACTTCCTTGCTGCGCGAATTTAAATCCACGCGAAAAGGTGTCAAAGCACTCAGTGCACGAAAATAAATAACTTTACAGTAATACATACAGTTTTGGCTTGGTAAATTAAAGGGTGTATTTTCCTGAATGAATTATGAAGCTTTAATTATACTGAACTCGAAGTAGATAGTAAAAAAAGCCTGCTCATTTAAGTCAATTCAACAGAACGGCCATTGAAACTAGTCGAATATCAATATATTTAAATATCAGCATGGGGGGCTAATATAAATGCAAGACCCCCACGGATCGTTTAAAAAGCAGCCTATTACTGAAATAAAGGCTTCAATTTTCGAATTGTATTCATGAAAAACTACATCCACGCCCAGAGAAATATAAAACGATCTTTATAAACATGCACGAACAATAAATTTATGGGATGAATATTACTGCCGTGCGATCGCCTACATCCTGACTCATCCTTTAAACAGTCACTTCCTCCCATGACTTCCGAGACATGTGGCAGTGGTTGTGTGATTAAATAATTACATTAAATGCATGGGAACACTGCATGTATATTGATTCATGTACATACGCGTATGTACATACTTGTGATGTTATATACCATACGTATAGCATTATATGATACAAAAAACAAATCGTTCGCCACAGTAAGCCCACCTATAAATGTATTTTGTCTTATTTTAGGCAGGTATACATAATTCTTATTTTAGCGAAACCCTAGAAATAATTAACCAATGTATCTATCAATATTTACATCATAATAATTATAGTTATTAGTATGTGTGATAGCGTCTCACTTCTAAATCGATCGGCTTAAATCTGCATGAGTTTTCGAAAGAAAATATACCTGTTGCAGTATCAAAATTTCAAAATACAATACAATTAGACTTTATAATTATATTACATGAGTGTATCAGCTCATTTTCGTTTTATTTATTGCTTTCAAATTACAATCTGTAACCAGGAAAACACTTTTAAGTGTGACCTAGACTAGAATTGATATATTATAATATTCGGTCTCAATTAATCAAAGGTATATCTAGGTGCTGAATATTAGGAAACTAGGGTCAAGGACTTTTATGGACTTTATCTAAAAGCAGCTCTAATACGTGTGATAGTTAAAGGCTGTTTAGATAAGCATAAATGTAAAAATAGAAGGACGTCAGGTACCACAGCTGAACGTCTAGAGATTATGACTTCATAAATCACGATCACGTATTGAAAAGTAAGGGCCAACCTAGATAAACGGATGCTGGCCACTTCAAGATTATACCATGAAGTGATAAGCAGACCAAATCACATTTATATTATATAATATGTTCCATGAATTGAGTACATAAAGTACGATTCATATTCGGTTGTGGGCTCATTGATATGTGAGTCAAATATCTAAACAATAGAATTCCAAAGCGTGCAGTAAAAATGGAGCGCACATAAGTATTTTCCGATTTCCAATAATTCCTGTGATTATTTCAGATGGCTAGAAACACCACTGCAATCATGTGATCCATACATGACATAACGTAACTCATGGGCTACTGGAAAATCGATGATGATCGAGGGTAGACCGTGTTTGTTTCATGCTTTAACCCATCAGACTAACAGGAAAATTCTGATGCGTCAGTTTAGGGGAACTAATCATATAATCCATTGCCAAGTTTGTTTGAGAGCAGATTATTAAAAAGATTTAGTGAGGATATTTGAATAAACTGTAAAGTCATAGATTCTGCCAGCAATTTCCGGGCTTCACAATCGACAGTATAATTAATTTATTCATACATTGCGCACAAACGTGCATTTGGTGATACATATATCGAGCATGAATTTAATGATACGCCCGATGATATCAGACCATGTGTGCCCAATATTTTATTGAATAGCATGTACCTTTATCTTGGTAATGTATTATCGACTATCATATGTAGGTCATGTAGACTACACCGTTTTATTCATGGCATCTTACAAACAATGTATTCTGACAAACATATCATCCATCGCTAGGCGAAGGTAGCCCATGGACATCCTGCGGGCGTATTGTCTTGTATCTGCTTCATTGGTGCCAATACCGTCGGCATGTTAAAAATCACTATTTAACACTTACATATGGGCCATTTCTTGGTGGAATGTCATCAGAAATGTCTAGTTATTTGACTAAAACCTGAGGCATTGCAATACAGAACAGTCGTGATTTGATATTGATGAACTCATACTATCTAGGACTAGAAAGTATTTTAAATGAATCATCTAACATAATTGACATCATTCCCAACATGTTTAAAGACTATACATGGAGTTGTTTGCATATAATAGTATATTCATATATAATAATAGTTATACATAATATATCCATCGTGATAGCATATATGCCAAAAAAGCTCCACAAATTTATGCAATGATAAACATGTAAGTTGCGCATATAAAAACATCTGAATCAGAACATAGAACACCTGGACAAATGATAGTACTTAATAACTCCACTTATATTTCTGAATATGTATAGTGCATGCCTACACAGTACATTTATGTCTGAATGTATGCCTGATTTACAATGTACAGTATGCATGTACATATAGTATGCGAATTATCCTCTATCGCTTCTGCATATACTGGTATATAGGAACAAAAATCCCCTTTAGGACAAAGTATCCAATACTTCGAGTATGTATTCATGCATACTCTGCACTCGTGAAATGAGTGCCAACAAACATTGTTTCACCCCCTGCCATTCATTCCTAATACAAGCCACGTAATTGCTTATTGCACCCAAGTCTTCACGCTCGGATTATAAAAGCTAAGTACTGTAAACGAGGGCTCGTATCCGACAACTTTCCAGACCCAGGGCGATTAAAGTTGTTTATGAAAATGCAGAATTTGACTGTTGACGTAACATGCCTTAATCGGTGTACGATGGATTATAAGACCACTATTGAAATCGAAATTTTGTTTAAATAAGGATTGAACATCTTGAGGACATTGTCTTGGTTTGGTCCAAATTTGAAGAGCGCAGTTTAATTGCAGGCCATTCTAAGGTAAACTTCATATAAACAATATCAGAAAGGTGGAATTTAATGGAAAGTGTCTGTACACTGAGCTACTTGCAATGCTAATTACTAGGCGGCTGGTGAGGCAGGGTTATGGGACTAGAGCATATAAAGCGTGATGGTAGCATGCCCAGTCTTGAACCCACGCAGGCCATGGCTCATTAAAGCAGGGCGAGGACTGACGCTTGCATTGTTTTCTCCTTAGAATAGAAAGATGCCTCTGTTGTGAAAGCATTTGCTGCTGTATATAGACTTCCTTGCATGGATTGGATGTAACATGCTATACACATGCTACAGCATAGATATGCCCCTATAATGAACCATTGTGATGTACTGTCAGCCATAATAAACGGCTGTGTACATATACACGAACATAGTTATGGATACACACCTACCATTTATGAATGTCATACATGCCTTCATACAGGTCTGTGGTACCACCCTCCTATTTATCGGTAATTGGAGTGGGTGAAAAATCACAAGAAAATATACATGGCAGGGTTGAAAAAATCGCATCTACACATCTAAACTAACTGAAAACAACAGGCGAAATTGATATCTGCTCCTTACTAGTTGAAATAAATGTCGATACCTTAATTAAAGCCAGGCCCATGGTGATATAAGATATAGCCCCCTTTCACTTTGCAAGTCAGTATAACATTACCAGGTAGCCGCGAACTGTTAATTATACCTAGGGCTGGCCAGTTTTCCTTCCCGCATCATTGCTTCATGTCTCAGTTTACCTTGACCTCTATCCCTAGACTCTGCACATAAAGATTTAAGTTCATCGTGGGAACCATGAAGCCTTGCAGGCATACATATATAGTATATATGCGTCATTAGAATAACAGCTGCATTCAAAAGGACCAGTATTTGTTTCGGTCAACATAGTCTTAGATAGCTATATAGAAGTAGTCCTCACACTACCGAGTCATATAATTAGCACCTTATTCTTATTATAACCACAATGAAGTCTAAAACCATACCTCACGATGTTTTCGTCCCAGTTAAGGTTAAGTTTTGAGCAGTGAATTGCTGGCAACAAACCAAAAATCCATGCGTATCGGGCGTGACGATAAGTACTTCCCTCCAAAAGGTGCCAACCGTCCTCAGTGCCATAGTAAATAACCAGGTACGTTATTATTTCTCCAGCCAGGACGATATGGCTCACCCTACTATATTTTCTCTACCTTATTTTCTTACCTGTTCTTTTGTTGTTGTTATCGCCACCGGGATCGACGTAGACGGTAAAATCCACTATGGTAGTCTGCTCCTCCCCTCCGCCCGAGTGTGTATGTGACCGGTCCGAAGCATCACCTGTGCCCACCTGAATGCGTGTCCACAAACGCCGAGTTCATAGATCTACCGGTTGGCGCACGTGTAATGT
This sequence comes from Sthenelais limicola, assembly GCA_942159475.1. Taxonomy (NCBI): domain Eukaryota; kingdom Metazoa; phylum Annelida; class Polychaeta; order Phyllodocida; family Sigalionidae; genus Sthenelais; species Sthenelais limicola. The sequence goes on along the minus strand of OW804096.1, from coordinate 80,249,241 downwards.
TAATATAAGTCTATTCCAGTAGGGCAGCTTCCGCCAATCATGACAGTATTTGCAGTGTGTACAAATATTAAAGCTTCAAGGGGGAGTGGCACAAGAGGGGCATCAAGGTTACGGCAACTTTTCAAGATTCAACTTCTGTTCGTAATAAAGCCGAATCTGGCTTCCCACCAAGTCACTGTCCTGAGACCACTAGGGGCATGGCGATCTATGTTCGCTCGCGCTGGATGAGCCAACCATGGAAGGTGACAGCTGAGTGGCGATGAAGAAAGGCGGTGGTGGTGTAAAAGTAGTGGTGGCTACAGTGGTGGTGGTTGCAGTGGTGGTGGTGGTGTTGATTCGTATTGGTAGGTAGCCAGCAGGGGACTCCAGGTAACAGGTAGCTTTTGCATACTCACGCCACTCTCACCTTACGCTTAGGCTAAAGTCTATTACTGCCAAAATTAGACTTTCCAAGTCACAAAAGGAAGAGGTTTATAGTAGCTATAGACAAATTGTACAATATAATCAGGGGTTAGAGGCCATTGCTTTTAACACCTGACAGGAATTTTTAATTCTATAAAAAACGAGGATTTTAAAATACTCTATGTCCACTCTAGGGTCAGAGCCTCTCGGATCAGATAAGAAAGATATGTTAGTGACTGGACGCCTACTGCGCTAATGGCTTCCTAATGGGATTCCCGTGGCATTATCTTTTAAAAATAAATTTCAATTGAGATTTCAAAGTATTGATGTTCTCATGAAGCTCAAAGTACAAATCCAATATAGTCTAATACGGTAGTTACATGATTTAAGTTTAAGCACAGGTGATTTAAAATTAAGCACGGCTTATCGTATCCATGTTATTTTAAAGGTATTTTGATGTTTGCAGCGAGAGGGTTTCCCGCAGTTTGGAGGGACTCTCTCAACTCTGAGCCTAGACTGTGTCGATCATATACCGACTTCCATCCACTTGAACCTTCATGTTTGTAATATGTTTATGTCAATATTCATACTGTTGTTCAAGAAAGGGGCGCACTCCCAGCTGTTTTGGAATGTATAGTGGCCCAGCAATAAATTCCTATTTCAAGCATGGTGCTATCATAAAAATGTGTATTGCGAGTTTGCTTTGGGTGTCATTCGAGAAGTTATTTTCAAACAGATAATTGTTCCTTTATACGACATAAAGTGCACCTCTGATATGTGAAATGAAAGAATGTCATATTTTAACTGCTCATTGTTTTCCTAATTTTATTACCGGGTGCGTTTTACGTGCATCCAATGAAGAAGTATTGATGAAAAAACAAGGACATGAACGCAATGTTATAATAATTGATTTTAAACACGCGTTTATTCAGTGCATTCAAGCTGCTTTAATTGATACGTAGGCCTACGCGCGGAAAAACTTTCCCACGCTGTGGATCATTAAATTATAGTGTACCTAAGAGCCTATTTAATTAGTATTATTTGGCTACTCTTCTCTTCTCGTAGATATCTGACCTTAATATAATATACTCCCATGTATTCGCTGTTTTAGATTAATGCATGCGTTCCCTCCGATTTCGCTATGAAACATTTATTCGGGAAATACTGATGCTGCCAGCAGGCATTGAAACACCATTAAGTAATGATAGTTCTCCCTCTTTTTTTAACAATGTTGTCCATATATTCTAATAGGCAGCAACCTTGAGCAGAGGTTGGCTGCTCGTTCAATTTCAACTTCTGTTAACATATTTTTTTTAATATTGCCTTCATTGAACACACTTGTAAGCCAAACTCATACATTTAAGGTGATGATAGATAATATGGCGTTATTCCGAATGTTCCTGTAACTATGTGTCATCAGAGTGCGTTTGAATGTTTGAAATAGTCAAATATGTTTATATAAATGTAAGTATTCCATGTTATGATTATATAGATCTGTTATCTATCTAAATTAATGCGCAATATTCATGTTTCCATCTGAAGGGAGATCGAGTTAAGCAAAACCGCGACTTTCATTTATCGGGCAACGTACAGTTATAGTTGCTTATGTATTATATATACCTTCTTCCAACGCCCTATCATATTACAGGGGAAATGCGTCAATAATTTCTCTGGAAGCTCACAATCTCGCTCTATATATCTTTAGCCACCACCTTGAACGGTTTAGGGGCTATTTACCACCTTAGGCAGAGACTAAAAGAACGATAGTGTAAAATCCCGAGGCGAAGCCGAGAGATGATGCACCAACAGTGCACCAGCAGACTAGACATGTCGGTCATTAATCCTTAAACATTGAGGATGAAAGACACTTGAATATATCTGGACATGATAATCTCAGCGATAATCTGAATACATGATAATTGATCGGTGCCCCTTTGCGACTAAACCCCCCAATTGATGGCTTATCGTATCCACCGAAATTGGACCCGCTTTAATTACAAGCAGCGTCAATATTTATTTACAGCATGAATATGCAACTATAGCCCCAAGTCTTGATAGTGGAGTTTCGAATGAGAGCAATATACAAGCCAGGTTTCAAATCACTAATATAATTGTCAAAAGGAATGAAGTTGGTATAAATGTGTTACTATGGTATTAATGTATAACGCATATAATTATGGTCTGGATATAATGATATACATGAATATGGCCATTTCCACCAATTGATCGACGGAGGGGAGTTCAATATCTTCAAATTTAAAAGGTTTGTGTCATATGTTATGTTGTAATTTGTATAACTTTATATCATGGCACTTTCATGCGTAAAGTATAGAACAATTCCCCGCACAGTACAATGTCATTTTTCTTGAATCATGTAAGCAATTCTGAACTGAAATTCCATATGTACATGTAGCTACATGTATCTATACTCTCCGACCACTATTAGACATGTAATGATAATATCTATTTAGCAATTCGCAAAAGTCGGCCGGATATGCCGGCTTCATACTCATCGATTACATCGAATTGACGATTGATTCTATGATCAGGTCGATTCAAACAACTAATTTAATTTGTAGGTCGGATTTTAGTTAATCCTGACTAGTAGTGGCTTTATATCGCAAATCGAAATACTAAAGATTTAATTCATTAGGACTAAATTTTCACCTTGCACGATCGTTAAATCGTGGCTTTTTCGCAATATTCTATGCATGGGTAACCCATCATACTACTGTTGTAGTATTTCATTTGTATCCCTTTCTTGTGAATAAGAATTAGCTAAAGGGTGCCTATTAATGTTCCACCATAGAAGGCCAGGACCACAATCTCATTCAAAAAATAAATCGATTTACGAATTTAGATGAGGGAATTTGTGACGTCAATGACAAAAAATACGCAAAAATAGATGAACATGCATGTATATCTCCGATAGGATTACGGCCCAAATAGTCCAAGCTAGGCCATCGGCAAATTAAGGTCGTATGACTTGCAATTATGAGGTCATCTGATCCCATTGGTATTGGCATTCTGGATATATATATATGTTTCCACTGTAATATGAGGCATGCACGTACAAAGTGGGCATATTGTGTTTACCCCAGTCCTATTCTACCAACCACTTCTATTGCAGAAATTATACACCACGAAGGGCAATGGTATCCCAAGGTATTTATACTTATCAATGCATATGCGAAGCTTAGGAATCGAATAAAGACAAGGAACAAAGCAGTGCATTTAACCCAATTCCCCCATAAATTGGCCCGGTCGGAGGGACTCGATCGGAGTCAACAATAATTCCTGTATTTTTAAGCTCATAAACATGAGTTTCCATCAATGTGGGTGCATGCAGTTGAACTATAGATAAGATGATCGATGTGAGCGCTTCTATGTAAACGCTTTTCAATGTCCACATGCACACCTGTGATCCGTAAACATTTTAGCCTGGGAGAACTTATATATTTATACGACATGATTCACCCAATCATTGTTCCAGAACAGACTATTGATGATAACAAATATTGCAACCATTTTCCACATAGATGAGGAATAGAATTTGTATACGCAATGGAAGATGTTGGTTGCGATTTCCTTTGCGAATTAATTAAATAAGTGAATAGAAATACATATATGTAGAATATAACTTATTAATTAATGAGAATAAGAATAATAAACAATGAATTTAATTGATAGATTTAAAGTAATTATAGCATAGCCACCCTATAGTAGGTGGGCTAAAAGGAAGATTATATAGTAGTACTAGTAGAAATTGCGGCTCTGAGAGAGGGACTTTTGGTGGACTATTACGGATATAAATTTAAAGAATAGCCATTCATTCACCATTATTTAAACACATGCAAAACTTACATTTCAACACGAGTTGCTGGGTAACATCTGTTGAGCTCGGAGGTTCGCTGAGAAGTGTCCATTCATAGTATTCCTGTGTATAACACGATTTTAGACTCGTCTGTAATATGTCAGCATGACTGTGTTGGAGAGGAAATGAGCTTAGAGCGAAAATTCTGAGGTATGACTCAATGAGAGACTGGGGCCACAATGATGTCTATTGTTGACGATTGGATGCCTACTGCTGCCACCATAATTAGCAGCCAGCGTGTTTCCGCGCCCAGAGGAAGTCGGGAGGGGGCCAAGGTCAAGCGAGCCGCTCGTGGCGGTCGCGTGCCCAAGCCTCACTCCTTCCAGCCGGGCCAAACTTGGAGGTGTCAACCGCCTGTCACCAGACCCAGGGTTTGCGGAGGAGGAGGTGATGGGGGGGTTGGAGATTATCGCTGGTGTCAGACGAGGGGGTTGTCGTTCTTCTTGATGCTCAGTCTGCATCGCTCGCAGATGGTAAGGGTGCGAGCGACGAGACCTTGTTATCTCATTAATAGGAGGGAGAGGAGGAAGGTATTCGCCAGGTTCAGAAGTATTGTCATTAATCTCCTCTAATGGGTGTCGATCAGCCATAATGCTCTTTCTAGTAATCGCGGAATATCTCAAGTTAACCAAGGTGGCTCGTGCTCAACTTAACGTGGTAGCGTGCGATGACGCAGCGAGGTCGAGGAATAAAAGAGTAATCCAAGATTACAGAAGAATGGTGCTTTATTATAGCTTAATCCAGTTGGTAGTTACAAATACCTTCAGTTCCATGAAATACAGTATAACAGCAGTTCCCTGATATACAGACACAATACAGAGTAATCCAACAGCAGTAGGTTCTATAAAACCTAACACACAACCAGTTGCAAATCCACTCTTAGGTACAGAGTAATCCAACAGTACAGTCTAAGTCCCAACTATATCCAATGGGGTAAAGTACAGCTAAAGTCCCAACTATCCTAGGGCTTAAGTACAGAGTCTATCCAAGTTAACTCAGAGCAGCATCAATAGTAAGGTAAGGTGGAGTGTCCAGGAGTATGAGTGTGGAAATGGAGGGAGACAAGGGTCTTATATACTAGGGAAAAAGGGGCATATCCCAAATATGGATTGGGCATATGGGTCACTGAGCTAATGGGTCATAATATAAATGCTTAATAGAGGAATGGGCAACTGGGGCAATCTTGCCCCATCCTAATATGGAAGGGGGGGATCTATGTCACCCTTGCCCAGACCATATATGGGAGCTGTCAAACCCTGCCCCATCCCATTAATCCTAGGGACATTCCAATGACGGTCACAACATTCCTATAACGGCCAGGGCTGGGAGACAAAGGGATGAGGGGTTGGGCGATTAAAAAGGGGCTTAATAAGGGCTTATAATTACAGGAAAAGGGGCTAATTAACATAGAAAGGATAGCACTTTGCTAATGGCTTACAATATAGATAGGGTCGAGACAATTGCTCTCGTCAACATTTTGCATGTGAGATACTGTCATCATGCGGCATGTGGAAACTGAATCCTTGCATGCAGTAGTTACATTATGATATACTATACATATCTCTATACTATACTATGCTATGCTATACTATACTATATACTATACTATACTATACTATACTATACTTTACTTTACACGCATTGCTCTGAAAACAACGTATCTAGAGTGATTTACGCATAGTGCGTATTTCACAAGTGATTTACGTGGGGTTGTTATGGCAACCAATCTGTGTTTTTACTAAGATTACCGGTAAAATTCAAATTTATGACTCGATTTTTTTCTATTTTCATGATTGAAAGCATGTATAATAATAATGTTAATTAACTTGTTGGTTTCAGTCGCTTGGAATATTGCACTCGTTGCTACGCAACTCGCGCAATATTCAAACTCCAATTCAACCAACTCGTTAGTTAACCTGTATATACTTTACTATACTTTACTATATCTGTAGTCAAAGTTATATGCGCCTTCGTTACAGTTTCGTAATTTCGATATTCAGATAACACTCTGTGACTGCGTATTCTATATACATATGAGGTTGGGACTTTTAAATACATGTTGCGTATTAATATGTATCTTTACATCCCACCAGAATTAGCGAAAAGCCTGCAGCCTGCCGTCGCAACACAGGCACTAGACAAACAGAAGCTCTTCTGTTTAATATTACTTTACCAAAATCAACAAAATTTAAGAAATCTATGTACTGTAATTGCCCTTGTACTTTCGTTTGTCCAAGTTAAGGGAACAGAAAAATTGAATTGTATACGCATGTATAACTTTGAAATCCTAGTTTCTTTTTTTCTCCCCGGCTCAGGGCCCAGTGGTATACCACCTTTGGGTAATTGGGGAGCCATGATTCAACTCATAATTATTTAACACTGGTGTAACTGCTCGTTAACCTGAATAAAAATGATTCAGAGTCAATGAACATGAGTTATTCTGGAATGCTTCTCTAAGCTATATATATGACTCCAAGTAAGACAGCTAACAAGCCTTATCCTTCATTGCCATGAGCGGGTAAGCACCCAGCACAAATTAACCAAGAATATTTTTAATTTGTTTCCATATTATAAATTATATAATTATTGAATACACTTTCCATGCAATAGTGTGTATTCCTTCTATTACATGTATAACGCATCTTCCAGGACGACATGTATACTAGAAAGGAGTGATCTCAGTGAATCGACGTCAATACAGGACAAATAAAGAGTCACATCTTAACTCACATATGTGCTAATACATTTGGGTTGACGGTGCAAGGACTCCAACTAGTAGTACATCGATCAACCACATACCCGGGACTGCCCGTGCTGTATAGTATGGAAGACCTTTTACCCATCAACCGATGTCAAATGGCCGAATCGGATGCCGAAATTGGATGCCCGAACGGAACCGAACCGAACCCCGAACCCATACCGAACCCTGTATGACAATACGCCATTATAAAGCATAGCAAACAACTCTCACCGAAAAGGAACAATTCGGAAAAATTGTCTTTTTTTTTCGGCCTCATTTCGGCCTCGGTTCGGTAATCACCGACCTTTATAATTTGCTGAATGACCCGATATCCGAACTGAGCCGAACCGATATTTAATCAATTTGGGAGAAATTCAGTAAAATCTCTCTTTTATTCGGCCAAATTCGTCCTAACTTCGGACTAAATTCGGACGTCACATATTGGGCCACTGTGTCGCCATATCCCAACGGATTGGAATACTTTAAAAAGCTCTGTAATGCTGACATGTTCTCGGTTCGTTTGGTATACAATACAAGTTCATAGTCTTAATTAACTTGCCTGTACAGACGTTAATTAATAATTTAATATATTTTTTCATATTGTAAAATATTCACCTTATATAATACATTACTAGCAACGATTGCCAAATGAGGTACAGATAATGATTCAATAATTATATGATTTTAGGACAGTCAAATAGATATGTTCAGGTATTTAATACATTTTAAATTTTGGAAAAGGCTCAAATAGTTTTTGAGTAATGAGCATAAGTATTCCGACATTAATTTTAGACATTATTTAGGCGAATTAGTTTGGGTTTTTTAAATAAATTTTATTGGATCCAGTTATATAGTATACTGTTTTGCTTATAAGGTATTGAACTGATTTATTTTGCTTAGAAATGACTCGGTGAAATATAACTCTATGCAGTAGAAGATCCATTAACTGCTTTAAAATGTGAGATTAATTGGGTAAATGGATATAATTATTATATGACGCTCAAGAAAGAGCTCAATTGTAATATTAAAGTAATGGTAAATTTTAAGAGTAGAGTAATTAAAATTGTAAGCTTTTTGTTTTGTACTTGGCAAATGAGAATATTTGACTGTAGGTGGCATGTCTCTTTCACAAATTATTAAATTGACTATAATTTTAGACATTATTAAGCAAATTAGTTATACCTGAGTATAATGAGTAATGAGTGGCGCTATGTGTAGAGAGGCAGAGAGAGAGAACAAAACAGAGACTTGTTACATATATATGTGTTATGTATACTGTATGTTATGTATACTGTATGTTATGTATACTATATACTGTATATTATATATATATTATATATACTGTATACTGTATAATTATTATGTATACTATATGTTATAGTTATATATGGTATGCGGTATATATACATGTATGTATGGATGCTATGTACATATTGTATGTATATGGTGTATGTATATCATTTATGCATATCTTTATGTGTATCTTTATGTATATATATGTTATGTACACAGGTATGTATTATATGTAGGTTATATAAGCATAAAAGATTGCCGAATGCCGAGTTTTCCGAATTTCGGCCGAATTCGGCCGAGTTTCGGCCAAAACTCGGCCGGGTTTTGGCCGAGTTTTGGCCGAATTGATCCAATTCGGATAACCGAAGTTCGGTATATGGGTAAATGGTCTTCCATAGTATGGTATAGCCTGGGAACCACGATCCCGGCCGGTGCACCGGAAACCCTTAATGGAACCCGCGATAACAACACGTGCTTATTAATACCATATATGAACGAACCTAATCAAACTAAACAATACATTTGAACGATTTCATTACACCCAATTTGTTGATTTCAAAAAGTCAGTTAACATTGACAGCTGGCTATTCTAAACATTTGAAGAGTTTTATTAAATCGAAGTCTATTTATATACGGTAGGCCTATGTACCTCGATCCCTCAAACAAAGGCAAATTAGAACGGTGGCTAGGTCGTGATACACTTGTACTTTAACACTTTTGTACAATCACATGCAGAGACACCCACTGTTTTTCTGCGACCTACTGCAGATTTAACCACTCAGCATTTATCAATAAATGCAAAACAATGACTGACGGTCACTCAACATGAAAGGTATCCGCCCCTCTGTATAGCGCTCGCAGTTCATAATCCTCATTCTCACAGAACAATTTATGGATTTACAGTAGCAAAAATCCCTCGACACGAGACCTATACAAACATGTTCTCAAGTTTAAGTTTAAGAATACTTACATGTTTTCTTACATTGGCGGAAAATGCACTTGGGTGTAAATGACACACATTATATTACATGAAATTCGATTAAGTAAATCAACAACTATGGAAATAGTAAAATAATCGCTCACCTGGTCTATCCCAACTCAACCGGATTATCAATAGAACATTCGCAGAATATATAGTCACAATCATCATCACATCATTTTTCATAATTTTATTGTGAATTGTATAATTATATTGATACAAGGCAGGCGTCGGGAAGAACGTCATCCCGATGACACCGTGCATGTGTATCTTTTCCTGCAATAGAAATGTTTCAAAAAAGAAAAAAAATCTATAATATAATTATGTATTAATTAGTGTCGCCCCGTAAAAACATGGCAATAAAAATATTGCATCAACATTGTTCTCTTCAACATATAATATGCAACGCATAAAATGTCGCCTGTTGGTAAGGTAGGCTAGTTATAGGGTATTTTAAGGAGTCTATTTTTAAAAAGTCGGTAAATAATGATGGGGTATAGTGGTGTATTGTGTTTCTATATACTGCAGGATTGTGTTACATGTGGGGCTCGATTATTCCCCGCTGCACATAATGCAAATTATGATCCATTCTTCTACGTCAATTCTTTAAACTCATTTTAATAGGTTTCGTAATCACATTCAACAGGTAAACTGAAGGACCTCCCCCGATTTAAAAGTGGGTGGGTACGTACTGCATCATCGTGATGATCGAGTACTAACTCGATGAAAAAAATCCTCGTCATTTATTATTTCTATTTCAGCCAGACTGTTTACATACACACATATTGACCGCGCAGTTTGTAAAAACAATTATATTATACCAGGTGGCCAGGTCGATTATGGGCTTTTACACCACAGCTGGCTTGTGACCAAGCTACCCATATTGTCCGTCCAAGAATTTCCATGTCATTCTTTTGTCAGCATGAGTAGCGAAGGTCGAATTAAAATGTTGTGGCATAACGGCATAACAAACATTCATATCTCGTCTGCATAAAGATCTGCATAAGTCGGCAGTAATGAAACCAATTTGTTGCTGTGCTGGTTCTGTAGGTGGAGATGGTTGGTGTGGTCCTCGCTACATGGTTCACTGGCCTATTTTGATTTGGTTAGAGTCTGATATGAAACCAAATATCGAAAAAATTTCCATTATTATATGTTGACCTAATCATTTTCATGAATGTCTGATTACCGGGCCAATGACAAGCGTATGGCCTATATATCAATATAGCATATATTATATTAAACCTATATGACCAATAACGGAGTTGATAAGAAAAGCCGTGGATTATGTGAAATAATGTCTTTCAATATCTCACTGAAGATCTACTTAGAATATCAAGCCCTGTTTAGGCTAGCCGGTCCAAATGAAGAAGTCAAAGTCAAGAGCTTATAGCATATGAAGTGTATTCCATAATGTAGAGTAAGCAAAATGACTGATGAGCATAGGGTGTCAGCCTGTTTTATACAAGGAGACAGCCCTATCCCATGATACAATGTTTCTATCCCATAATCAAGATGGGGAATCCCAGAATGCATCTTAAAACAATACAGGAAATACATAAGACAAAGAGAATTTCAAAGTTACATCCTGGTACCTCTCCCAAATAAGGGTATACAGCAGGGGTTGAACCCCACAGATTAAATACTGAGACAAAGAACCCCTACCAGACAACCCATTATCTCTCCAGACAGGTTGTCTGGCTTTACCACTAGAACAATGCCCACCTACTGGTCGCATTCCTTTGTCTTGACCCTCAACGTCCTATGTGAAATACCAGGGAGAATCCATAATGTACCAGAAATGATATAAACTCAAATAAACTAGAATATATCTTGGATAATTATAATATTGAGCGAATTATAAACCTATTTTTAACATTACTCTCGACATCCTAGAAATTGCATTATCCACTATGCAACAATATTATATAAGAATAAGAAAACACACATATCACACCAAATCAAGTAAAGATACTTGTAAAAATAAACCATCATACTTGTTTATCTAACCTCTAATTCTTTGGATAATGACCACACAGATATTACATCATTAGAAATCCATCATCTGTTTCTCTACCATAAACTTTGTTACTCCTTAGAATTCCAAGAAATATAAACTTTGCATCAAACACCAATTAAAGTAGATTCAAATATAACTAATAGAATGTCAAATAGAAATAAACCTTAGGGGGTAGCTTTTTATCATTTAAACTCGCTTGGCTTAGGGGAGTTGCATAAGAAAGGTAAACCTTAACCCAAATGTTGGGGATCGAAATATCATGGGGCGAAACCCTGGAACATATTTACATAGTTTGAATTGATAATTCAATACAATGATTAATCCTAAAATGATCCTGGACCACTGGTGCGCTTTGCAGGGAATCATTAAGATATCACGCATAAATGTATGATTTCACTGTTTATATATACTGCATTTGAGAGGTCACACTTGCATCTTGTAACACTTTCCTTGGACCACTAACACAGCTGTACTCTTGACACGCCCTTTTTGGTCCTTTTCTCTGTCCTCGACCTAGTCCTCTATCCTCAGCAGGTGCCCTGTCTGTGTTGTGTAACCTGAGCTGGTGTCATTAGGTTAAACAATATAGATGTCCTCCAGTGAGATCCTCTCCTAGATGGTAATCTGTGTCCAGTTAATCCATATCATGTCTGAATAAGAACAATCACATCACAGCTGCATAGACTCATGTGTACTCCAAACAACAGAAAACCTCTGCTACATACATAGCTCTATAAGAACATAATTTGACCAAACTGTAGTTTTCTTAATAACTTTTATCCAGATATAAAAAAATAAACCCCAGAATCCTTTATAAACAACACCTACTATCTGGATATTTAAACCTCATCAAAATTCAGGTAACCAGGGCAATATGACACCAATACCAAAAATAGCTCTACAATAAATCTACCATGGGACCACATATGAAGGACTGACCACTCTCTGGTCCAGACCTCTCCGGGGTCTGCTACCCTTCACATGCCTCCTCATTGGCATCTTCACCTCCTTTAGATGGACCACGGGACCACATATAAAGGACTGACCATTCTCTGGTCCAGACCTCTCCGGGGTCTGCTACCCTTCACATGCCTCCTCATTGGCATCTTCACCTCCTTTAGATGGACCATGGGACCACATATAAAGGACTGACCACTCTCTGGTCCGGACCTCTCCAGGGTATGCTACCCTGTATATACCTCCTTATTGGCATCCTCATCTCCTTTAGATGGCATCATCACCCTAGTTGATAATTAAATAAAATTTGACTGCATGTCTAGTGGCGCGCGAAGGTAGGTCTTTGGGTTACAAAGGTACCTCGCCTGATGCGACAGACATAACAGCAATTCCACAGCAAAAAGCTAACTCCCTTTACATATGTTAATCTAGTATAGCTGTGTGAATGCTGGCAGCCTTAAGAAAAGAAAAAAAACCCATAGTTTCAACCTACCTATAATTGGATAACAATCAATTTACTAACCTACAAATAAGTCGGGAATAATAAAAACCTCAACCTAACCATAACTGGGAGATACTATATACCTTCAACCGAACTATAATTGGGAAATAATTAATATCTGAACCTCCTCATAGCAGGAAAATAATCAAAAAATTAATCCAACCATAGACAAAACTAACATGCACATATCCAAAATAAACTACACTACAAGACATTCCAGCGTTTTCAGGTAAACACAAAAAATGATTAGGTTCCTTGAACCATCATTATCACATGATTCGTCTAGTTTGCAGTCTCTGGGTTGTTATGAGTGACATAACACACCTGTAGGAAGTTGCTGTTCTTCCCACCTCTCCAGGTCTTGGCTTTACCATTGGGGACTTTCCTGGCCCAACTAAACTGTGCTTCAGCCACACCCTCACAACTCAGTGTCATTATAGCTGCTGATACGTCCGCTGGCAACATTTTGATAGATCAGGAATCAAAATAATCTTACAGTAAATATGTCCACTTGAGATATTTGCCCGAAGGTTCTACACCAATGTGAAATAATGTCTTTCAATATCTCACTGAAGATCTACTTAGAATATCAAGCCCTGTTTAGGCTAGCCGGTCCAAATGAAGAAGTCAAAGTCAAGAGCTTATAGCATATGAAGTGTATTCCATAATGTAGAGTAAGCAAAATGACTGATGAGCATAGGGTGTCAGCCTGTTTTATACAAGGAGACAGCCCTATCCCATGATACAATGTTTCTATCCCATAATCAAGATGGGGAATCCCAGAATGCATCTTAAAACAATACAGGAAATACATAAGACAAAGAGAATTTCAAAGTTACATCCTGGTACCTCTCCCAAATAAGGGTATACAGCAGGGGTTGAACCCCACAGATTAAATACTGAGACAAAGAACCCCTACCAGACAACCCATTGTCTCTCCAGACAGGTTGTCTGGCTTTACCACTAGAACAATGCCCACCTACTGGTCGCATTCCTTTGTCTTGACCCTCAACGTCCTATGTGAAATACCAGGGAGAATCCATAATGTACCAGAAATGATATAAACTCAAATAAACTAGAATATTCTCAGGAACTATAGTGGGAAATAAAATTTACCTATAGATGTATATAATATTTCCGAAATTGTTATCATACAATGAATAAATGTGTTAACAAAACTTATACATAAATATGTGAAGACGACATCACTGGGTTAGTCTCAACAGATTTGATAACATTAAGAGTTAAAAAATAAATTATGCCTAAGTTCTATGAAATTTGACAAATATCTCCCAGTAGGCAGGCCTACATGCGCCGTGCGCATTGGCTGGATGCAGGGGTCCGCTTATGGACTAGAGGGTGGAGGAAGGGCTCCCAGACCAGACCAGACCAGTCGAGGCTAGTTAGGCCTACCGTATATATTAAGAGCAAGGCAAATGTAGCCCTAGGTCGCAGCAGTGGTGATTGTTGTTCCTATTTATACCGTATATAATACCGGTACCGGTAGATGAAAAAATATAGTGCCAGCGACCTCCAAGGAGCGTCGCTAGATATATCTAGGAGACTGTAGTCCAGGGAGACATTGTGACGTCACCGCCGTTCGGGCGTATGACGTAACTGTGCGTCCACCGTCTGGTCAGTCGCCAACGGTCATCAGAACCTCACCGAAGGAAAATTTTACCTCAAGTCTGTCGATATTTCTACTCCAGTATGCCTAAAGGTAAATTCAATCTTTGCCGCACCTGTGGCGAGAGGCATGCCAAGCCAACGGGCAAGCACTGCAAAAGGCTGGAAATGGACAAGGAACTCAACAGGGAGTTTGATCATTCCTTCGGTGCGATGGCAAGCGGCTCCATTCATAGGCCTTCGGCTTCAACGGCGAAGAAGACGCCTAGCTTTCAGTCTCCTGATGAACCACGGTCCTCCACGTCTGATCGACTGGACTCTATGGAGGCGATGGTGTCGCAATTGTCTGACCTGATGATAAAATCGAAGAAAGTAAAGGTTAGAGCTCATTCTTCAAGTGATAGTTCGTCAGACAGCTCTGACACCTCATCTGATTCAGACTCATCGGATGCTGAGGCATCGAGGAGGCGCAAGAAAGACAAGAAGAGAAAAAGCAAGAAGCCTTACGCCCAAGACAAACATCTGGATGAGGGTAAGGTGGATAATTTTGAGAAACTAATGCTCATTACCTTCAAAACCATCGAACAATTTCTTGATGAGGGAATTCCGGTGGCAGGCATAGTTAAGCACGGTAGAATTCTCGCGACTAAGGCCGCTACTGGGTCGTATCTAGACAGGGCTTTCCTTGACTACGACCGGTCGGTCAGGAGTAGGGCAAACAAGAAAGGCCCAAAAGCCTTTGCAAGAGCTAATGAGGAAGATCGCTTAACATTCTTTTGCTACGACACTTCCAAGAAAGCTGGTGGCCTACCTAGAACCCCGTCAGCGAGAAAACAGAAGGGCTACTGCTTCCGATACAACGGGGAAGCCGGCTGTCACACGAAGTCATGTGTCTTCGCTCATCGTTGCTCAACTTGTGACAAGGCGGGCCACCCAGCTAAGGAGTGTAAATCTGCAGCTTCTTCAACCAAATAGGATGTAGCTGGAGGGGGTGAGTCTGTTTCGAAATATTTAAGCAGCAATTTGGTCGAGTTGTCGGTCCCCCTGGTTACGGGTTGCACCGACTATGTTTCCGGTAGTGAACTTTCCCCATTTCTTCAAGATGGCGACGCTTCCGCTTTGCCTGTGGACCCGGGCTTCGCAGGTATTTCTACAGACCCCCCTCCGTCCTGTCCTCTTCTCCAGGACTTCATGTATATTGATGTGGAAGAGAACTGTAAAATGTTGTTTAGGAAGGAGTTTGATGCCTCTCCTCCTCGTGTTAGCCGCAATTCGGCCATCGTTAGGGCGCTGCCCTCCTCCCTGCTGGGAGCTAATGTTATTGTTTACACTCACTGCGAACGGGGGGCGTGTGCTTGTCGCCACGTTATAGGCGAGTCCCCCGTTCAGCTATACCCATGCAGATTCGGCCACTATATCTGTAATGAGAAATGGCCTCATCTCAAGGAATTTAGTGATGTGCTGTATGGGATCACGGATGGATTTCCCATTGTTGATGAAGAGATCCCACATTATGAGTGTTCGAACTACTCTTCAGCCCTACAGGACGACACACGGGCTCTACTGTCAGCCCAGATCAGGGCGGAACTGGATGAGGGTATGGTCGAAGTCTCCCATGTTAAGCCCCACTGTGTCCATGCCCTTGGGGCAGTCCCGAAATCCCAAGGAGGGATCCGGGTAATCACGGATTGCTCCAGACCTGTGAGTACCTCAATTAACAATCACTGCTCCACTCTTGTCCATTCTTTTTCTTATAGAGGTCTCGACGAAGTATCTCGGCTTGTGTACCCAGGGGCCGTGATGACTGTAGTGGACATACGGAGTGCTTACAGGGCGGTGCCCGTCCATCAGGCCCACAGGAAATACCTGGGCTTCAGGTGGGACCTAGATGGCAAGGATACCTACTTCATGGATAGTCGACTGTGTTTTGGCCTGACATTGGGCCCGTATTACTTCGATAGAATATCTACCTTTGTTTCTACAGTGCTGACCACTGTTTTCTCCTTAAAAGTGGTGCATTATCTGGATGACTTCATATGTATATCTGAATCAAACAACGACGCCTTGGAAGCCCAGCTTACCATCGTTAAGCTTCTACGTTTTCTGGGCTTCCACGTCTCGTGGAAAAAGATCTCTCCCCCTTCTACCACCACAGTGTACTTAGGCATAAGTGTGGATTCGGTAAAAATGGAGATGAGGCTCCCTGCAGTGAAATTGGCCAAGCTGGTGTGCCTCCTCAAGAAATATGTAACGGCGAAGTCCATCAATAAAAAACAGTTGGAAAGATTGAACGGCTACCTATCGCATTGTGCACATGTTGTGCGGGGTGGCCGGATATTTTCAAGGAGATGTTATGCCTTATACAAAGTTATGGTGTTGAAGTCAGCAAAGTTCCTCCCCATCTCTGCAGGGATGCAGGAGGACCTGAGGTGGTGGTTGGAGTTTTGCAGAGATTTTAACGGTAAATCTCTCATCGTGTCAGAAAGTAACCCTATCCATTTGGTCACCGATGCCTCTCAGAAGGGTTTTGGCTCCTACTTCGGTTCTGATTGGATAGTTGGTGCCTGGGATGGACAGGGCCCCTTCCAGCTAGACTCAAAATGCAACCATGTACAGCCTTGCCCAGATATACCATCACACGACACCACAAACATCAATGTGCTAGAGCTGTGGGCTGTCGTTGCAGCCATGGAGCGCTGGGCAGAGGATATGAAGGACTCAGCTGTGCTCATTTTTACGGACAATATGCAGGTTTTTTATATGCTAAGCAATGGTGCAAGCGTGAACGAAACATGCATGAAGTGGATCCGTCAGTTATTCTGGTTGTCCATGAAATTTAACATAACCTTTCTCCCCAGGTATATTAATACTAAATCCAACCTGGTGGCAGACACACTCTCCCGCTTGGGGTATAGATCGTCATGGCCCTCGGCTATCCCCACCTTATATAATGCTAATCTGTGTTGTAGGAATGAGATTGTGAAAATTTTGTCTTCTAGGCCTGCGCCAGTTGTCGGCCAAGGCGCGAGGATATAGAGAGGACTCTGTTTCTTCGAAGACCAAGAAGCTCCGTCTTCGTCAGTGGAAGTGCTACTTGAAATTCTGCCGCAAATATGGTCTAGAGCCCTTCCCATGTGGCCCGGAGCAGGCAGTGTGTTACATGTCCTTCTTGGCCCAGTATATGAAGCCGTCCTCAATCCAGGGCTACTACCAAGCAGTGATTTTTTACCATGTAGTCGAGGGGTTGGAGCCAGTCAGGTTCTCTCACCCTCGCCTCAAAGCCACTTTCGCTGGAATGCAGCGGGTGGTGGGAGCACAGAGGTCGCAGAAGTCCCCTCTGCTCCCTCATCATCTGAGATCTATAGCCAGGATCGTTAACTATTCTCAGGACCTGGAGAGACTTACATTCATCGCCTCTTTATTCATGTTTAGGACACTCCTTAGGGTGTCCCACGTAGTTTTTCCCCTCACACCCTCGCCAGGGGTGATGTTAAGTTCTTCAGTTGGGGGATGTTGGTGTGTGTGCGCTCCTCAAAAACGACTGTGGTTTCTTCAAAACCTGAATATATTCCAGTGTCTCATCTTCAAGACAAGGAAATCTGCCCTGTGTACCACCTTAGAAAGCTGTTTGATCGCTGGCCTTCTGCCCCCGACGCTCAGTTATTCTCTTCCAAGGAAGTAAAAAATCTATCTTATATTCAATTCTCTAAATCCTTTTCAGCCTTGCTTATCAGGGCGGGGATTAGAGGTAACTATGCATCCCACTCGCTCCGCAGGGGCGGAGCGACCTTATCGGAAATCCTTATCGGAAATCAAAGGTCGTGGCCTCTGGAAATCGGCGTGTGTGGAGGAATATTTACAGCCAACCTTGTCCCATAAGCTTATCCAAGACAAGAGGTGTGCCGGGCTGATGTGAGTTCTTGGCAGTTTGGATCAATAAACCCCCTGGGGTCTTAGCCCCGAACTGCCCATCTGCCTTGACTTGTCTATATATGTGTTATTGATGTGTTATTATTATTAGGGACTAGACACAACTAGGATATGTGCCAGCGACCTCCAAGGAGCGTCGCTAGATATATCTAGGAGACTGTAGTCCAGGGAGACATTGTGACGTCACCGCCGTTCGGGCGTATGACGTAACTGTGCGTCCACCGTCTGGTCAGTCGCCAACGGTCATCAGAACCTCACCGAAGGAGAAATTTTTTTTTCTCAAGTGACATTAACTTTGACTTTGACAGTTTACATTGGATTAATCTATATAATCAATGTTGGTTTGGATCAATAAACCCCCTGGGGTCTTAGCCCCGAACTGCCCATCTGCCTTGACTTGTCTATATATGTGTTATTGATGTGTTATTATTATTAGGGACTAGACACGACTAGGATATTAATTATGTTACTATGCTACTTACTATATTATTTTTCTTCTCATCATGAATGGGACTCGATCTGAGTCATCACTGGAATTTTTAGGCATAACATATTTCCTTACAAATACAATATCAGCCTACTGCCCGTATTACCGCCATGGAATAAGATTAATCTTGATATTTTGACCATAGATAATAAGCATTACTGTACACCCTTTCTCCAACAATGCCTACTTAAAATGAGTAATCAGTATCTATAGGCTTTTATTACGGTCTAGGCTACTGTAACATGCTCAGAGACTATACTTGGACCCTGGTAAAGTGTATACTATAGTGCTACCATCTGTTGCTGAAGACTAATGTTAATCTCAGAACCTAACTTGCAGCTACTCCGCTTGGGGATTTTATTTTGGAAAAATATGTAGTTGAACTATGTTCGCTCTCGATCGTGGTGGTCTTTGTCCCAATAATAGGCTGACTTCATGTGTAACTTTTTCTACATACTACAAAACTAATACCTCTTGAAAGCCTAGCTCTCGCTCCAAACCGCCAACCGCCATTAGAATCCCATTAGGACGCCTACACCAGACCCTTGAAAGCCAGTAGCGCAGTAGGGATCTAATCACTGATATAATATTCTTATCTGATCTGAGAGGCTGTTAGCCTAGACTCGTTTATAATAATATATTATATAGTCTGCTCATATGAGCATGTGATGTGCTTGTTAACCTCGACGGCGCGACAAATATATGAGATACTTACTAACAAGATTTACGCAGTCTAAAATGACGGATTAAAATTTAGAGATTAAGACAAATATTTGAAACTTATTACTCATCATTCATCGGCATTTACCAATAATACTGTTTTGAGATGTTTTAAAACTATTCCTATATTAAGGAGCTCACAGTCTAGGCCCAGAACTTCTCGATCAGATCAGATAAGTATGGAATGCCAGTGATTGGACGCCTACTGCGCCAAAAAGCATTCATCACATTATGAAAACCAGAGGGGAGCTATTATTGGGATACACGTTAAGTATAGCAATCGCATCATTACATTATTAAGACATTTCAAATGCTGGCATAGTAAACAGAATCGTGGGATATATTATAAGTCCAAATAAATATGTCTTCTGTTTTAAATCACAATACCTCTCCTATAGTTAGTCTGGTTTCTGAGGCATTGAACCCGATACATTCTAACCTTGCGTCTACAAACCTATTTACCCAGTGTTCTGCGAATCACATAATTCGATTCTTTAGCGCGATCCATTACCCAACTTCTCACAGTAAATAGACAGGAATTAGAGCATACTGTAGGTTTCGACGATGACAAATGTGCCAACTACATTTAAAATCATCAGTTCTCGGTGGATTTAAATCCTCCGGATGGCGCATTAATCGTCTCTATTTCACTGTCATGGTCGCTCAACCAGATCAACTTATGTAAATTTCAAAAAATATTTCGTGGACGGAAGATGCTGAACTAGGACACTCAATGTTCCCTCCGGTTCCATTTTAATAGTTAACTTAGGGGAATGTGCCTCACGAAGTAGAATCGACGTAAGCCGGGGCGGTAGGTTTGGCTAAGTTTTTCCCGAACAATATAGGTTGACGAGTGCCCCTGGGTCATAGGCCATCAATATATGACTACCAGTAGTCTAGAGGAGCCTGAGAATACCCGGGAAGGGCTTTCGTTCCTCACAATTCACGGGGGCTACACAGTATGGCCTCGAGGTTGGCCATGCGTGGGGCCATATATTATAAGTTGCGCTCGGTCAATTTTTGCTCTATACAATTATGACGGTCCAGTCTCTAGAAATACATTCCTTGGAAAGGGGGTGGGGGTGATTTCTTGTGGGTTTTACTAGTGGAATTTGTAACAAAAAGAAAATACAATTGATGGGGTATGGTTAAATAAAGGTCTTACTCTTGTCTCAAAGCGAAAGTGGGTGAACATCGATGTACATACATGCAGCGGGTCCATCCACGCGTGAGTGAAGAAACAACTTACGTCATTCTATTCATCTTTTTTGGGTGAGATATCAGATTGTAAATAAGATGCATAATTATAATAATACCAATTGAATGGTTTTGCAGCGGAATTCTTGGGGTAAAACCTAATCACCTTCCAAATTATTCATTACAGTACCGGCCAGAATCCCACTGATATGGCCCTTTTTCATCTTTTTAAACTGAGGGAATCCTCGATTAAATTGAAAACGTTAGGATATCACTGCCTAGACTTGGGTTTATATAGCGAGCCAAGGGATCATATATTCATGAAATTACAGGAGGTCTGTAAGTGGCGTGGTGAGGTAAGAAATGGGGCATGAAACCCTTACCCTCCTTTCTGACGTAAATAAATTCTTTTTGCCTATAATTCGCTGAAAACGGGCCTTCATTCCTGCGATGCAAGGTTTGTCAAGGGGAACCATTATCTTCTAGGTTACTCGTGTAGGATTATACTTCATGAAATAGTCCAACTTGCTGAAACGCAAGATTTTAAGGCATGTCATATAATTTATGCACAGCAGGAATCGGAAACCTGCATGGCAGCGAAGGGAAAACTTGCATGTGCATCTATTTGTTTGCAAGATTCGGGTTTATGATTCTCTCGCCCGAAATGATCTCTGTTGAAAATGTTATAATTATTCTGCGAGGAGGGAGGTATAATTAACCTTTAAAATCATTTGACGGGGTATATTTGAAAGATCTTAGTTCACACGCCATTAAATTATTTTCCTATTCAACTATTTGACTATATTTGATCACGTCTCCCCTAGAAAGGCTTTTAACTCGGATCTCCCAAGAAGACAAAATAAAAAATCACGTGTTTAAGGCCCTTCCAAGTTCCATGCTAGGGCTGGCGACGATCTGTACAAATATGGGGTTGCATGGTAAGCAATGCAACTGAAGAGTTTGGGCTCGATGTAAATAGACCTTGAGCACACAATAATCTGTCATCTGTAAAAGGAACAAAAAACTAAACATTGGGTGACAGCGTCCTTGAAAAGCGATTTATGCTCAAAAGGACACCAAGTAATGGCAGTGCGTTTGCAATTTAATTCATAATTTCAATGAGAAGTAATTACCAAATCAGTCATTTAGAGAAATAATTTAATATTTCCCAGTTCAATGGGGGAAAAAAATATTTCCCAGTTCCATATTTAATATGAGTCTAAGATGTGCCTTCTCTATCTGGGGAGTTCTTCATGTTAATCCATCTCACTTGCATCCACCCTAGACACCACGAGGGAACGCCTGTTGGCCCCCACAACATTGCAATTCTATGAAATCTGCAAGAGTGAAAGGCCCGGATGTGGGATCAGTTTATAGCCGTTAACCACACTTCAGGTATGAAGCTTTGTTCGTCATCCACTGCTTGCTGCATCCTAATTTGAATCAGACCAAATAGAGCATCGACTGCCAGTACAAAGAAGTTGCTATGAAAGATGAGGGTTGGAGAGGCTAGGAAGTATATTTGGGTTGCAACTATTAATTCCTATAGAATAAAGTATTATACACTCAATATTACGCGCAATAATATAAGGACGAATTTCTTTGGGAAGATCCAGAACAAATGTTGTTGTTAAAATGTTTTATTAAGACGAAAGTACATTATATTGATTAATACAATTTTAGGTACTATTAAAGTTAGTTGGTCATGCTTTAAAGTATATAGAGAGTACAATGATAGAGAGCAAGTTGAATTGCGTTTATGACATTTATTAAGCTTTACTGGTTGATATATAGCTGTCCTTAAAAGCAGAACAAAGGTACTATATTGTCTTCACGATGTTGGTCGTTCACATCTACTGTTCATCACCTGTAGGGCATTGATCTATATAAAGTAATGGGACGCACTATAACTAATGAGCATTTTCGCATTGAGATCTGGAGCAGAATTATAAGCAGGATCTTGCGTAAGCAGCCATGAAATTGAGCACAACTGAAAAAGCGCCCTCGCCCATTTATCGTATACTTTCGATTACATTCTGTCCCCTCATTACCTTTCGATAGAACTTTTAGCGCAGAAATTACTTTTAAGTGGTCTTAAATATTATTATGAATAACCACTCGCCTCTTAGAGTCAAATACTCAGGAGAGAATCTATGTATGGTAAACCCATTTCTCAGTATATGCTAAAATCGAAATCGAATTATTGAACCAAGTATCTAAACTAGATAATTATTTTAGAAGTAATCACATATCTATTTATAGCTAACATCTCAAACTATATATACCGACAGACAGGCACATTTAATGGAAGTTCAACAAAGAAATCAACCCTCGCCAGAAACGGCTGTGCATTTGTATAGGGATTACCAGGATGGCATACAAAGACAGACTATATTCGTAGGTCTTGCTGAATAGTAATCACTGAGTAGTCAATTCTCACTACTTGAATGGTAGTCTCCCAACAAGGAAAAGCTTAGTCCGTATTGAAAGCCTTTCAGGATGCATTGCTTTTCGAGTATATGGTGCTGTATAGTTTGCTGGCCTCCAGAACAGGTTTTTTAAACCACTGTTTGGAAAGCGAATCCTAATTGAGGGTTCACATTAGGGTCTAGAGTACACACCTGATTTGCACATTTGCAATACTCATGAATTCGTTCATGGATTTGCCTAAAAAGTGTCATGTGAGTGAGCACTCATCAGATTTAATTTTTAACCCTCACATCAGACAAGAATGGTATGTCAGTGATTGGACGACTACTTCGCTAATCCCTTTCCTCGCCTCGGACTAGGAGTTCTAATTAGATTATAATGACATTTTGCGGTCTTAATGGACTTATAATGGCACTATGCGGTGTGAGGCGAGAGGCTTTCCCTCCGTTTGAAGGTACTCTCTCATATTTGGGCCTAGACTGTAAAGTGTACAACGAAATACCATAACAATGTCAAGAAGGAGAGTAGATGCCCACATCTATTAACAGCAAAGCATACCGACATTATTTCAATAAACAATATATTTGAGGTGATCTTGGTTGGTATGAAGGACACTAACTATTTTTTTTATCTAAACGCAGACTAAAGTAAGCATATAGGCTAATTGAGGATTTCAAAGTATTTTGATTCTGGGTTTTATTTGGGCAGACTTTGGTTGATATGAACAAATCCCATGCACCTTTTTTGAAAGGAGGAAGTGGGGAATAAGAACATTCAATATGCTTTGGACAACATGGGCGAGGAAAGGGCTGGTTCATTGACCTTTAATTGGCGGGCGGTCATAGATGTACTTTCTGCTCTGGTACGCCTCTCACCCGATGATTATAGGAACTAGTGTCCCTTGCAAGAAAGAAGTGCAACCTATCTTAAAGTAAAATAGATTCTACCCTAAGAACCTATGCAATAGTAGACGTGCTACAACTAAATCGTGGTATCACAGAATAAATTCTTGGTTAGGTAAAGAGTGCTGATGTGTGGGACCTATAAGAAATTTGATCATGTAACAAAGGGGAACCTGTATTTCTGATGATCACATATATTTATTTGATTTTCCATCGTCCCTTTATCTTCAGGCATCTTAGGTATAACTATTCTGTTTTTATATACCAGCTGGCCTGATAAATAAAATGACACTCGAACACTCGAACACTCTCATATATAAACCAATAAACACTATCATGACCTAAGGAGTTATTAAATGAGGCAAGGCTATGGTGGAACTGCGTCTGGGTATAGGGATGCCCATGAGGTATGCCCGAAGGTGGGATACCTGCGGTGTATGTGATGACCAACTTCATCGGTTATGGTATGTTTTTTGGGTGCTCTCCTGGAAAGGGAGGTCTTCCTCTTGCTTTGTGTGCGTGCATGACCTCCCTTCGACCAGTTGCCAATGGTCTGGTCCAAAAATGGATGTTCTCCCGAACTCCAATATACTGGGTTGTCTTTGTGATTTAATATCAGGAAACTAGTGCGCACCTTTAATGACACTTTTAAACCATTTATCATATAGTCTCCTGAATTGAGGACATACTATTATCACTATTATATGGGCACCGTAGGCTTATCAGTTATCAGTCAGTATCATCTGAATACACCAGAATGAATGGCAATGTGTAATCCATGTGATCAATGTAAACACTCAGGAGTTGATAAAACGATGTGCCGTGATGTGGGGCATAATGGCAACGATATAATTGCAAGTGAACATAAATGGAACAGATGTAAACGTCGGGTATGCGCAGATCTATATCAGTATGTTTAATGAAAGTCCGTTTTTCTTGACATGGTTCAGGGAGAATAAAAGATACTTGTATATCAAGATAAGAGTCCTTACTTAAGCATTCGGTGAGAGGTTATGCGTCTAGGAGATTTGGAGAGTCATATTGATAACTCAATTATTTCTGTCAACGTCTATACCCTAGTTATATTTTAGTCTATTTATCTCATCATTGCCTAATCATTTAAACTGTGATTGGCAGCAGCACAATTGAACTTGGAGTTGATAACTATTATAATAAGGATGAACAATCATTTCTTGATACCGTATCCTTCTAAAACCCCATTTTCTTCCTCTTGAACCACTACGATATAGCATCATCAATAATTAATTTTCAATTTGACTCAACCAATAAAAAATATGTATTATACTGGTAAGATTAGGGATTCAAGCCAATACCTAACATCGCCACCCACCATTATTTAGAAGCTTTTCTTACAAGAGGTCATTTTTGTAGTTATCGGTATTCTTTCCATCCCACGTGGGTGCCCCAATAGTCTCTGCTTGCTCACTGACCGTGTCCGCACATGTATACAAATACACCTCTTCCCGCCAGTCTATGCATCAGTGCACCGTTCTGGCACCTGTGACGGGACCTGCTGTATCCTGGGCCCCTCACTCAAATTTTCCCGCCCTCTCTGCTATCCCCGCCCCTTCCGACCAATTGACACCCTGAAATTCCTGGTAACTACGAAGCGTGTAGTGATGTAGCTTGATGTGGTGAGGCTACGAACGGGGCAGTGTATTTGTGGGAGATGCATACCTTTATTTTGATGTTTGATTGGATGCCTTGCGGTGTGGTCTCTTTTATTCTAAGGTTGTGTTGTGTCCGTTTACTTTCACCAAGCTGTCAAATTCCTTCCTGGCTCTGACCTCCGCTTCGTTGCCAAATACTAAAAGTGTGTGGGTCAACATTTTGTTGGAAAACGTTTACAGGACAACATATTAGAACTGATATTTCTGATGAAAGTTATCAGTTGAAGGTATGCCTGTACCATGTACATGGCAAGAATTAGTCTTATCGGCAACATGACTGAAAATGACCATCACAAACTATAGGCTCAAAGTTGAGAGGGGCCTTTCAAATTGAGGGAAAGCCTCTCGCTCCAAACTATAAACTACCATTATAATTCCATTTGGACCGCAAAATACCAGTATAATCCCATTTGAACGCCTACTCCCGGGCCAGAAAGCTATTAGCGCAGAAGGTGGCCAATCACTGACATACCATTCTTATCGGATCTGAGAGGCTCTGAGCCTAGTCGACTGATCAGTTGCATCAGTTCAGTCTAGGCTCAGAGTTGAAAGAGTGCCCCCAAACTGAGGGAAAGCATCTAGCTCCAAACCGGCAAAATGCCATTATACTCCCATTAGGACGGCTACTCCAGGGCCAGGAAAGCCATTAGCGCAGTAGGTGGCCAGTCACTGACATACCATTCTTATCTGATCATTGGAGAGGCTCTGAGGCTAGATAATCTTATCGGAGAGGCTCTGAGCCTAGACTGAGTTATTGTTTTATGAAGAAATGCTTCCTGGACATGTCCTGTAAATTTGAGTGCAGGTTGCTCGCCCCTCCCATGGACTTACTTCCACTGGCTCCAGTGCCTCAAGATAACCTTAGAGTATTTTACATGATTTTACTCTAACGGAAAACGAAGTATATTTCGTTCCACCATTATTTCTTTCTTCTTCCCGGGAGAACTATTACAAATTATGGAGATCATATTATGATTCGTTATTTTTGAATTACAAAAACATTTTATTATCGTTTGGAAATTTTGCATTTATTTTGACAAATACTCTCGTGACATATTAAACAATGTAATGGTGCATATCTATATTTTATTCGCATCTATAGGTACCTTTCAACATGCGCTGACAGTCTCCTTGGTGATATCTATACTGGGTGACCACCCCCTCCGGGAACGCTGACCCGTGCCCCAACTCTTTCTTTAGAGGTCATGGCCTTTTCGTGACGTCACAATCCAGGCATAACCTAGGAAAGCTCATTACACACCACGATGAATCTGATTCCCTGGTGCCTTCTCTGACGTAAATATGGGTAGCTTTGATCATTCGGAATCGTTTATTCCACCCTTGCGAGTTAACTATTTTAATCTATAAACCGCCTGTTACGTAATGACATGATCCATTGATTGTAGTAACAATTAAACACTCAAATTCGATGCTTTTAATAAAGATGGGGTACTAGTATTTTATACATGCACTTGGGAAGCTTTTGAACAGAAAGCACTTGATATAATGACCCTCATCCCCTTATTTTAAGCAACAGGTGCACAAGTCATGCTCAGGATGGGCTCAACTGCCACAATTGAGATTTCTATGACATGCTTTACCTGTGTGTGTACATGCCCGATCTGTTCTACAGAATCTCATTTAAATATCTCTCTAAGAACCATCTGCTTTCATGTCTAGTGACATATCCTATTAGCATTTCTGTAATATTCATAACGCGGACCGGTTCCCATAGTGACTTTTACCAGCTGTTTATGAAAGCTTATCATGCGAACTTTGATCTCTTTCTTCGTTGGATTCTAGGGATCACCTGGCTTCGTTTGTAACGTACAAACTTGGGAGATCAAGTGAGTGTGCTGAAAACATGAGAAAGACATCCCTTGTGTACATAGCCGGCAGATATTTAAAAATTTTAAATGTCAACAGACATGCACAATTTGTATAACGGTGGTCAGTATAAGTCGGTATTCTCTTCCAGCGAGATAAAGCCGCCCGAATCAGCACATCTACTATCTGCCTGTGATGTGGTTATACTTATATATGCATGATAGTAGAATCATGATAACACATACAATATACATTACATATATTGTATGAGTAACCAAACAATTCTTATCTCAGGCAAAACCCAGTGGAGATTGATGAGCTTGATATCAACGATTCAGTCTAGAATTGAGAGAGTCCCTCCAGCTAACATAAGACAGTTGGATGATAAAAATGCCTTTTCAGTGAATATTAAAAGACTGTGTACAGATATCTTTACATCTACTGAGGATATTTGGTCAACACCAGATCCGTTGAATTTCCCTTAGTATGTATCATGATTATTTAACTCAAACACAAAGTGTGGGTAAGGGAGTTTATTTAAAACTCAACTAGACTATTTTTGCGCGTGCCCTGATACATTTAGAAATGGGCAAAGAAGAGAAAATAAACAATTACAGAAACAATGAAATATCCAAACAATTACAGATCAATTAATTAGTAAAAACAGATCAATTAATTATAACAATTACAGATCAATTAATTAATTACGTCAGTGCGCGAGATCGATTGTGTAATTGTCCGATTGTTCAAAGGTTCATGTTAATGAGGCCGCCTAGACTCCTTGTCTGACCCCCTACTCACTTGAGAGCTTAGAGTTTGGGAGGTGGT
Source organism: Sthenelais limicola (assembly GCA_942159475.1). Lineage (NCBI taxonomy): Eukaryota > Metazoa > Annelida > Polychaeta > Phyllodocida > Sigalionidae > Sthenelais > Sthenelais limicola. Next base: position 80,220,836 of record OW804096.1, on the reverse strand, counting down.
CGGGGCGGTGGCGGACCTCGCGCTGCCTTGCTTACAAGTGCCCTCCTGTGTGGATACACAGCTGGAGGGCGCTGACCGCTCCATGCGGCGAGGGGTTGAGTTAAACTGGCTTAACCTTCACCTAAGCCTCCCTTAACTCAAACACAAAGTGTGGGTAAGGGAGTTTATTTAAAACTCAACTAGACTATTTTTGCGCGCGCCCTGATACATTTAGAAATGGGCAAAGAAGAGAAAATAAACAATTACAGAAACAATGAAATATCCAAACAATTACAGATCAATTAATTAATAAAAACAGATCAATTAATTATAACAATTACAGATCAATTAATTAATTACGTCAGTGCGCGAGATCGATTGTGTAATTGTCCGATTGTTCAAAGGTTCATGTTTGTTTGTTTGTTTGTTTGTTTATTGATAGCATTTCACTTTTGACAATGATAATTTTCAGCGTATCCAAAATATTACAGAAAAATTAGCAGTCCAATTTAAGTTACAATTATTACTTATTATTAGCATACATCAAATCATTTCATTTAAATCTTTAACATTATAGATATATATATAGCAACATTCTCAATACTTATATGCCATAGTGGCACCCCCTGCCGGTTCGATTACATATCATATGGTACATAGCTATATCCACGTATGTGGCTCCCTCTGCCGACTCATTTACATGTCACTAATCTCTACGACAGTTTTCATGATAACAGGGTAGCTTAGATCTTCCATAATACTCTCTAACAAATAGTAGGGCTGCTTGTAAGATTTATAAAAATAATCCCAAGTATTTTTATACATTTTCAATATAAGTAAGAAACAAAAACATAAAAACATAAAAATGGTTCGGGTTCTGGGCCCACAAAATATCTAGCATCCTTAGTATATCTCTTCGTTAGCTCTAAATTCAATCCATAATCTTTCTTTTATTTTCGCTTTAAAATTCGGCAGATCATCATTATTTCTCAATTCCAGAGGCAGATCGTTCCAGAAACCATTCGATTTCGACAGATATGATCTGGATGTGTTTTCCTTCTTCCATCGATAAATTTCCACTCTCCTACCCATATTTCCTCTGATATCCATATTTATATCCCTAGCAACAAAGGAACCAGTCTTGTGTATCAATGACAATACTCGACTCTTTCTTCTCAAATGTAGAGGAAGCAGATCACATCTCACATGTATATTATAATTCGATATGTGTCCCTTAACATTGAGTAGAGTTCTAAGTCCCTTATTCTGGATCTTTTGTAATCGTTGATGTATATTTTGTGGACCCAGATCCGTGCATATAATACAATTCTCCAAAATCGGTAACACGAAGGTTTTATACAGCGATATGGCAATATCAGGACCAATAAACGGCAGAACTTTTCTGATTTTACTAACTTCGAAATAAGCTCTCTTGGCAGTATGGTTCACCATCTGTTCCATTCTTAGGCCTGAATCGATTAGTAATGTTCTAGTATCTAGTAAAGTAAATTAGTAATGTTAATGAGGCCGCCTAGACTCCTTGTCTGACCCCAGAACCCTATGTGTCGGGAGCTATGTAATCCCTATAACATTCCGATCTCCAATTACCCAGCAGTCTTATTGTGTCCGCATCTAGTCCGCACTTATGGCCCCAAGTAGCGGAGCCCCGTCTGAAACTGTGACAACTTATTGATTTTGGATCCTGTATTTTTCCTGTTAAAATACTCCTCACCCGTTCTATAAACTCCTGTGACCGCAGCGCTATTATTGTATCGTTCCTCATATAGCACAACACTGGGGCGTCAGGAGACGGGGGAGGTAGGGCCTTGAATAGAGCATATACTGCTCTCACTGGGCAGAGGTCGTGGCCTCTTAACCTGGGCAAGGTCACCTCGTGGCTGTTGTCCCTGTATTGGTTGGTTTTTGACCATACCACTTTAATTACAATGCCTGTTTTCACAAAACTGACGTCTTCCCTTTTTATGGGTATCACATTCTCCTGGCGGTCTGGATCGTGGAACACATTAGATTTTCTCAGGAATCCAAAAAACATAATTACACATGCTGCCCATATCGCCAGATCCCTGGTATTTTCTGACGACAGGTTTTGCTTTAGGTCAGCTAGTAATCCAGGTGTGACAGGGGCCTTCCCTGTGATTTGTGAGCCCAGAGCACGATGTACTCCCTTTAGAGTGGCTCTAAGCTGGTAGTCGCCTGATAGGGGGTTTGGGTATCCCCTCTCTTCATGCAACACTCTCACCATGTTTAAGTATTGCTTCACACTGTTATAAGATAGTCTGCGGGCAAGCCAGGCCACATACAGGCATAGGGTGCGAGATGTGGCGGGCACTGGCTGTTTATCGTACTCCATGCAAAACCTGATGTAGGCCCTTTTGTGTGTTGCATAAGCCCTCTTGGTGTTTGGGGCCCACGCTTGGTTTTGGTATTGGCGCACCTCTGCCAGGAGGGCCTCCTCCATGTTGAGCGCCCACTGACTCTAATATCTGAGTCATGCGTTGTACACCCCCTGGCTCTTCCATTCGTGAAATTGAGTCGGCAATGTGGTTGTAACGGCCCGGGTAATAGAGAGCCTTGATGAGAAAATTGTACCGCATGGAGAGATTGTACACCCTCCTCAGGGAACAACTGATGTCCTCGTCAGGGGCTCGGCCCTTATTAATCATTCCCACGGCTGCCATGGAATCGCAGTGGACGGTTACATTCTTATCTTGCCATCTAGGCCCAAAGATAGCACATGCTGGTTCCAGTGTCAGAACTTCTTTGTAGTTTATGTGTTTCTGTGCCATGCCTGGCCAGTCTGACCATCTGATGTAAAACCATTCCCCTAGATGATACCCACCACCGCCAGCCACACATGCGTCAATCGTCAGAGGGGTAAATGCGCGGGCGTTAATCATTGGAAGAGAGCCATTAAACTGCCTGGCTTGATCGATCCACCATGATACGTCCTCCCTCAAAGCTTGTGTGACCCGGCAGCGATGCCATGGGGTCGTTAGGTTCTTAATTCGTTCGTATATGCTCTGCACAAAGTGTTTTCCCCCGTGGAAAACCCTTCTCGCCCAATTGAGTTTTCCTGCTAACCTCTGGAGGGCCCTTTTTGTAATATTCCGCTTGGCTAAAGTTTCCATTAATAAGGTGATAAGGTCTTTGAGTTTGTCAGCTGGTAGACCCAAGCACATGGTCTCAGAGTTAATCTCTATTCCAAGAAACGATAAACACCTTGTTGGCCCTAGAACCTTATTATAATTGATCCCAAATCCCAGCAGTCTGCAGAGATTTATAAGCACGTTGAGTGCCTCCATACATCTCTGCTGGGTACTATCCACATACAGGAAATCATCGCAATATACAATCAGATTCGGGAAGCCCATGTCCCCCATAATCCTTCTTATGGCTTGGGTTAGAGTGTTAAAAATTCCGGGTGATAGTCTAGCCCCAAAAGGTAGGCGGGAGTCATACAGATACGTGGGCTTGCTTTGCCCTTTAAAGGTCCAACTCAGACCTAGCACTGGGTGGTCCTTTGGATGTACCTTGACCGATCTGTAAGCCCCCTGTAGATCCATTTTACTGAGCCAGCAACCTGGGGTAACCATATTCACTGCGTCGTCAAAGCTCTGATAGGAGAAAGGCTCGTGTATAGCGTGATCATTTACCGCCTTCCCCATGGGGCGGCTGCAATCATGTATAAGTCTAACCTTTACAGAATCTGGCTTAGGAATGGCCCCTAAGGCTGAGGTTATTGTCATTGGGTTATCCACTTTAATATAACGGTGGTTGGCTATTTCGTCCATTATCTGCCTCTCTATGATCGGTGATGCGCTGTCCTGTGTGCAAGATAAGTAGTTATCCATGAATGCATGTTCAGGGGGAGTGGATGCGTTGGTTATTCTGAACCCATCTCTCACCCCAGTGAGAATGAATTCCCGGTCTGGATCAGTGAGTGACAAGTGACGAGCCCAGGCATCATACACCAACGCTCCCTGCTCCCCGATCACTCGCCGTTTTTTGACACATCCTTCTCTAATTTTCCATGAGAATACACACACTTCTCCCCGTAGGGGCACCCATCCTTGGTGCGGTACAACCGACAGACCTCTGATTTCTTGGCACGATTATCTTGTGATCCTTTTCCCCGAGCTCCACCCTTATCCTTGACAATAGCTTTACGGGCGGTCAACACTGAGGCGGCCAGGGACATCACAGGTGTGCCCCAGACAAAACCATATTGTGCCTGGAGCTCACGGTAGCGTGTATCGTAATCAATAATGGTACTCCACTCGTAATGCTCCAGGAATTCATAAATTGTGACAGTATAGGCGTGGTAGTAGTCCACGTCTTTTCTCTCTAATTCCCCTGAGTCCATCAACTGGTGAAGCAGTCTGAGATTGGCTGCACTCCACTCAGCCAACGTCAGGTATGCTTGCTGGCTATCATCGGATTTTATGGAGAAGGTTCCTTCCTTCCCTTCAACCAGTGACATCTTTTCCTTTCTCTTTGCGGCCAGTCTTAGAGCCACCTTCTCTGGCACAAAGTTCACTATTTTTAAAGCCTTCTTCTTGACCGATCGGAGGGTGAGGTTCACCCGGGGATCTGAGCCAAAGAAAGCCCCCCCTGTAGCCGGCTGTGGCTTGATCTTGCCATCAGGGTTGTTGGGGCACCCCCTCCCAGGAGGGCATCCAGATCTGCATCTAAATCCTTCTTTCGTTCCTCCTCTGCGTTCGGATCTCCTCCCTCACGTTCTAAGGCGTTCTCATTAGCTATTTGCTGTCCGTCTCCGCCTAGGGGTCCGGCGCCGCCGGGAGGCGGCCCACGCGCTCCTTGGTCATCGGCTGGTCTCACAGGAAGGGGCGGGCGAGGCACCTGTGGAGCGTTGGGGTTATCAAACATATGTAGCGCATTGATTACTAGTGATGTTTGTCCGATGGACATCCCGATCTGCACTACTGCTCCTGTGGAGATATGCGCTAATACTTCATAGGTAGCACAGTCCTCCTTGACTAACTTCTTGGCAGATTTGTCATTGAGACCTATCTCATCTGCCCACGCCTGGAAGTCAAAATTATCTTTGTCCATAGCTGCTAGTAGTTGAGAGGTCTTCACCTCGCGCTGCCTTGCTTACAAGTGCCCTCCTGTGTGGATACACAGCTGGAGGGCGCTGACCGCTCCAACCGGCGAGGGGTTGAGTTAAACTGGCTTAACCTTCACCTAAGCCTCCCTTATGGTTGTGTTGAGACAGAAGGTCTGAATCTCTGCTCGTGAGAATACATAATTTTGACTACTGGAAAATTGTAAACTTAAATTGAAAAAGCTTATCATTGATTGTCTTGATTTTTAACAACGCTCCGGTGTTGGCTTTTATACATCATTCATTTATTTTTTTCATTAAAAAAACATGACACGTGAATAAAAATTTTTAAATACAAAATACAAACTCAGGGAAAGCCTCTCGCCCCAAACCGAAAAATATCATTTAAATCTCATTAGAACGCCTACTACAGGGGCGGGAATCAATTAACGCAGTAGGCGTCCAATCACTGATATACCATTCTTATCTGATGTGAGCGGGTATATACATTAAGCAAGTTACATGTGAATATCCCAAATATTTTTGATTAACATGTTTCCGAGTTCTGTATAAAAATGGATATTTCTATTCTTCATACCTATCAATATTGATGACAAACAATAGTTTTAATATTTTCTGCTTGGATTGGCTGGAGCCCCTTTGAGTTTCTCCGGATAGGACCATAGGGAAGAGTAGCACCAAAGTTGCCCTTTTCAATATAATCTACAGCGAATTTGTCTCCAGCAAATCCATTCTGTTCGTGTTCCACCCAGTGCAGAATTTTATAATATTCCTCCAAATGCTGGGTCCAGGTCTCTCCTACGATTCAAGTCACTAGATCATAATCTAAATAATCATGAACTTATGTGTTTAATTCATATTAGTTCTTCGTGGAGTGAGTTTGATTAGGGTCCGTATACATTTATTAAGATGAAGGGAAGTTGAATATATAGGAGGGAATAGAAACGCAATTGGTCCGTGGCAGAATTCTCCTGTTGTATTTACTCTAGCGCCAATATCTAAGAGCAATATCACAAAAAATTTTATAAAAAAAGGCATTCTCATCTAGTAAAAAAAATAGGTACTTCTTGTCACTCATTTAACAAACGTGTGGAAAGATCACGATTTCGCAACAGGTATCTGAAAAAAGCAACTTAAAAGGGCTCAATGGGTCATCGGATGTCGGTATCTAGACTATAATCAGTCGTCAGCGCCCTGTTGGTTCAGTCACTAGAAGTTACTGACAACTTGAATTACAAATTTGAATGCCGCCGGAAACCACAACTGCCTATACATCTCAAAACGGCACAGAAATCGTTTTACTTCACCGAAACAGCATCCACGAACTTTCGTTTCTTCATCCCCTTTGTGTCTGACCTATTTGGTCTTCTGAAACCCCGGCTTCACACATATAATGACCCATTTCACCTAGTTCACTAATATCAGATACAACTAAGGTACGGGTACATATTTTGTGTAAATTTAACAAAATTTACTAAGTGTATGCATACAAGTAGCGGGCCACCGCACAGGAAAACTGATACCAGTCACTGGCTTTACACTAAATGAAAATACCATTGATCTGTGGGACAATAAAATAAGTTCAATAGGTCGCCTTTCCTGAGTGGACGCTAAAAATGGCCAGATAAATCCTTTCTGCTTTCACTCCATCACTTGTCTATCTGGGATGTAGGTGCATAACGGGAAAGCAATCTAAATAGTCCTTCTTTACATCACCATTGACCAGAGCTCAACGGAGGCACGTTGGCATGTTTGCAGGCTGTGGCCTGAAGAGCAAGAGAGTACACACCATCAAGCAAACATTTTCTCGGCGCTGGTTTGCACCCCTATTGAAAGTGATGTTTTCTCTTGAAGACACTGTACATAAAGGTTCGTGTTGACAGCCCCAAAACCCAACCCTGAAATGCCATAGTCCGACACCAGCTTCATTCTGGAAAAATTCCACATAAGAGTTGCGTCAAGGGTCGACACAGATTTCCTCATCCTCCTATATGAACCAATTGCCCAGGGTGTGTGCATGTATTCTGAATACTGAGGCAGACCTGCGTGACGAGGCGCTTTTGAATCTCTTCTACCCAAACCCACAAATCATGTCCTACATTTATATTTGCCCGGCAACATACTTACATAATAATGCATAGGAATGCTGAATTTGAATACATAAAAATAAATCGCCTGCCATAGATGTAATCTAGTTCTGTCCCGGCGTAATCTAACTTCTGAGCGGAAGAACGCGTAATTCTTTATTTTCATGCAGAATTAATGGACATATTATGACATTTGTAAATGGTATTGATAGTCATAAAATGTTTTTTAAAAAACTAATGTCTGTCATAAGATCGAACCAGGGATCTCAATAAATCATGCTGTATGAATCGCCTACACAACAAATGGATAATGATGATCGTACATTGTTTATGTAGTCATTACCTGGATATTGGCGGTTGATATGGTCCCTGGGCGTCAGGTTCTATAATAGATTGATGTTCACCATTTAAAGGAAAATGAAATGCAGGTCCAGTGAAATTGCTGCGGGGCACTGCTTTTTGATGAGTGTGAAAACGAAGATGAAAGGTTATTTATTAGACCCGTAGGCCCAGAGACTATATATGGTGACTAACATAGAACAGAGTCAAATGGAAATCCCAATGCATCGATATTTTTCTTCTATGGCTAATTGGTGATCACTCTAGTTGATGTGTATGCTTTCAACAACCTGATGCTAAACATCTACCTGTACATTTCAAAATCCATAGTCATCCAATGGTTGTGTAATGTAGATTAAGTGACGTTTCTATATGGAAATTTTCAACAATTCTTTTGACAGGTCATGCGTACTATCTAATTGATGTTTATATAATTACCAGTTTCTGATGCGTGTAACATTATCAACCGTTTGTATACTCTGCATCTGGCTTTTGGAATCATTTCCAACGTAATTTGAGAATATCTGTAAACTTTTGTAACCTAGCCGACAGCCTCGACTGGGAAAAATGTATAGCTCATAATGTCTTTGCTGAATAAAAATCTTTAAATACAATACAATGTTTATAAATACCGATGGCCCGTGAAATGTTAAAAAGAAATACAGGTAGTGTCGGTAACATCTTGATTCCAGAGCACCTGTTGCTTCATGGAAATAAGGTCTTTGAGGACGTAAGCACCACAGACAGGTGTTAGTCAAGCATATTGACCTATCAGGTTGCTTATTCTAGCATGAAATTTACAACAATAGCGTTTCTAGGTATAAATCAGGACTAGCCCGCAGAGAGCGAACCGGGACTGGATGGACATTTCGCGTGTGCGGCAAATATCTTAACAAGTGATGATGGAGTCCTGTGACCAAGCAAACAAGAAAGCGGATTTGGTACGCAGTAGAGGCAAGGTCATGTTCGTAGTCATCCCTAAATGGGTAATGGGTTCATGGGACCGGGGGATTCAGCCTACGCAACTAAAATGGCAAAATGTCAATGCGCGAGAAAAATCATGTGCCTGACTTTTCATGCATGCAAATGAAATTCCAACGTCAGGAATGTGTTAAGGCATATGGCCCACGACCAGCGGTGAAACATAAGAAAAATTGTGCCTGTGTATGTGTGTTCATTAGACTTATATGCATATAAGGTATCATATTTGTTATGCCTAAAATGACTGACAATGTCATGCATGACAATTCTTCTTCCCCCAATTATGCACGCGTTGCGATGAATGCAAAAGTGATAAATCAATGGTTTAATCCATAAAAAGTGCAACCGGTTTCGGCAGTGCTTGAACTAATGTAAACTTGTCATTGTCATCAACTCCTCTTAAGAGCAAGATGGTTCATGAATAATACGTATAGATATTGTCTATTCACATGCTATCTTCATATATAATAATGACCATCACCCAGAAACAATTAATTACCAGGGTCCTGCATAGAAATTCCAGAGGATTGTGTAAAATAGCTTCAGCTCGGCGACGATTAATGTATGTTTACATGGGGAGGCCATGGAGAGTTGGAGAACATGCAATGTTTTGGCCCAAATACGTGACGATAAATGCCATGAAGAATTATAAGTATCACATTGTCGTAATAAATGTCCCGGGAATGTGCACTTGGGTGGTGTATCTCACTTTAGTAAGTAAAGCATGCAGCGATGACATCGAGGTACAATCATCAGACCATGCATGCACGGCGACTTTATAACATTAAATTACTTTTGATTATAGAATAACAAAAAATTAACGTGTCTAATCACTTGAAATGTGATTATGGCCATTGAATGGACATTAGTTGAGGCTGAGGTTGGGCCCGAAAATACTTCATAATTAATGGTGCAAACATCTTGTGACATAATCATGGCCTTTCCTAGCTAGGTTGATCATGTGGATGTAGTCCATTTAATCCACTTATACTTTTATTACCACTTAGAATTTCTATAATGTTCATGACGATTCAATGAATAACAGCATATATATATTCTAGATACGATTTTCATTGGTTCATCAGCACTAGACATATATCAGACGTGAAATTATGTTGTCACGGATTAATTTTCCAGTAAGTGCTATGAGCAGTTGTCAGGTTCTGGCCAAGGATTTCAAGGGTCACTGATGTTTCTTGGAGAAGAGCCAAATGTCGGGGAATGGTAGGCTTTTATAAGACGATTAATATAATCACTGGTCACTGAGTGGACTCAACTTGTTTCCAAAGTAGGTGGATCAATGCAATGTCAATTTATAGGAAGATTATTAAGCAGTGAGTTGAAGTGGCTACAATGACAACCATGCAATGGCAAACTCATTTCTTTTCTCAGGATTTTTTCATAATTTGAAGAGGATTAATAGTAGTTTACGAGAAATATTGTATCATCAAAGTTCCACAGAATAGAATTTATTAAAGATTAAAAATAAGCCGTATTAATTTGGGTATCTAAAGTATATTTGGTTCTATTTCCAGGACACAATTATCTATCTATTTTATAGCTCGGTATAATAGGCCTTCTAACAGCCATTCAATTTCCAAGCATAACAAAATAGCAATATAAGCAACTGTTTTTTATGACAGTAAAATGTTTAACCACACGATTCAAGAAAATATGGTGACATTATTATCTACAAAAGATGGACTTGAGCTGAAACACCTGTCTCTTCCGTTATTTGTCAGTGGTACCCCTTTCAGATTTATTTTCGTTTGGTTGCATTTCGAATGTTTCACTCGCAGTTCATCCAACCACGTGTTATCAAGGTTGATTCTCGTACAATAACATACGCATGCAAACGCAGTATACTCATAATAAATATCCCAAACGAATCCGTGCCAAAAATGTTCAGTGCTTCGGCAGTGATTTCTATGTTTCAATGGGATCCAGATCCAGTGATCCCCGCAAAGAAAATCGCATTGACCTTTGCCCATGGTTTAAGCCGTTACATAAATCCGGGTACTAGGCAGGGAAACCTCAGTTCCATGAACAAATACTCTATAGGAACCTGGCCAATACCATTACATAGCGATGCGGTATTTGTCAGGACTATTGTTCAACGCCTATACAACTTGTGCAATAAGCTTTGCTTGTGCAACACTCACCTATCGGAACCGCGTACCATGACTGTTCTGTCCCCGCAAAAGAAACAGTTCTAGAACGTGACAAACCCGCACTTTATATAGGTCATATTTTTGTCTTTATATAATTTACCATAGGAATCCTCACTATAAAACTATAATATGAGTTTCAACCAACGACCAAAAGGAATGGATACTGATCAAGAGCAATGCGATACCCATGAAATATCCAATGCGGGCATTAGCCCATGATCGGCTAAGTAGTGCGAATTTAATGCAGCACCTGATCGCCGGGAAATAGTTCTATGCCTGCAGACTACTCTTTGATCCCTAGCGCCGACCTGAGTTGATTCGTGCCAAGAGATCAAAGTATTTTAGGATCAAGGACCAGGGACCTCAGCAAGAGTCCACTTCTCGGCTTCTATGGCCGGTTATTGTTATCATGCAGTTACTATTTCGTGTACGCATACAACTTTAGATTATACAAGCTCCTTATACGCGTATAACCAGCACCTTCTTGTTTTTACAGATCACAAGTTAATGATAAAAATGAAGGAGAAATCCGAAGCTTCCATAACATTTTCTATACCTAATCAAATGTATGTGTGTAAATATAGATTGTAGGTAGCTCTCAAAGCAGAAGTGTAAGAAAAAGCGAGGAAAAATTAAGGTCGCCAGGTCCATCCATGCAGTCAATGCTATACGTTTATAATGTGACCCATTCGCACTCTAGGAAAAGAGATTTGCGCTATACATAAATCTACCTCGGCGTGAAAGGTCTTATGAGTCCCGGATGACAACTGGTATTTCTTGAACATAATATTGTCAATACTAAATTCTTTCATAGTAAATGAAAACAGTTTTTGTGGAAATACCAACATGTCAACGCTTGATATATGATTGCCAATTGGATTAAGATAAATGATAATTGAAAACAAAAACTAAATAAGTAATTCTATATGATTTGTGAGGGATGAACAGGAGATTGGTTTTTGCATATTATATGCGATTGATCAGATATGACGTGGTGTCGAGTGTGCATATCAATGATCCTTCCTTGAAAATAGGGTAAGGAATTAGACTAGCTGTCTTGTGAAAAGAACAGTGCAAACGAAGGGAATGGTCGAATCAAGGAGAAGAAACGTGGGTACACGATTCTTTAAAAAACAAAAACAATACAACAGAATTGGTGTTGTGTGAGGCCGCTAGTCGAGTGAAACAATTTGCCCTTGAAGAATTTTAGAAATATTTTGAGACATCTTCAATCCGACAAAATAATTATTCGGCGGTGGTGTTGTTTCAAGGGATTTGTAATTTTGTTTACAAAAAAAATCGTACAATATGGAGAATTAGGTTGATATCCTCTCTTGGATGGGATCTCTAGGATCTAGGCCATGGCCTGGAAACCAAGATGTGGATCTTGTTGCCCCATACAAACTGAATACCCGCTGCTAAAAATTATCACTATAGATTTCCATAGTTGCGGTTTACTATAACGTCTAGAATTCAATAGTAGGTCGAGCGTTTCTGGCCTATATGGGGTTGCCTCGACGCCCTAAAATGGTGCGCACGCATATAAATATACGCAGATATACATTCTCCTTACCAGACTCCGGTGTGCAAGGGTATGAGGGGCGAAACTGGTTTTGCTTCGATGGCAGCGTTGAGGGATGTGGACATATATTTAGGTTCTCTCTGTATACAAGCATGCAGCATAACTTGGTCCCCCTATTGCGCCACGAAGAGGAGGGAGTGATGCAAAACCCTTTATGTGTGGTCTGCTGTAATCGAGGGCTGGTATGACGTTAGTACCAGCCTGGATCTGGGAGGATTGAATCAAAAAGTTTTACGAAACTGGGGCGAAGCCTCGGCAGGGATCGTGTTCTAACTTCTAAGTTTTAAAGCCATCCACTTCTTTATCTTTAACTAAGATTTTCGTGGTTTATTTTGGGAAGGGTCGTTCAATTCAAGGATCACATTGCTGATGTGTTGCACTTTTACATTAAACAGGGAATGACAGATGTACAAAATGAAAACTCCCTTCTTAAATATTTGAGCTGTGATGAAAGTAGTCGCAAGGATCTCAGCATTTAAGTTATCTGGGGGTCTCTGTAAAGCACCATGCAGATTTTGAGCACAAGTATATATATAATTGTTACGATATACCGTATATGTGTATCAACAATTGGTTTCCCAATCAGTTCCACATTCACCGAGCAAACTTCGACACAGTGCAAGGGGGTCAGATCCTTGAATGGAAAAGAGTTTGCACGTCCTGTTTTGCCTTGATTTGAGAGGCTTATATATATATCAAGAGCGAATCACACAGCCATGATGATAGCTCTAATGTAGCCTACGATGCGCAAACGATTGATATCCGATGATGGGAGATATGATTTGCCTTTAGATAACTATTGCACTTCTTTTTACATTGTATGCCTCAGTCAACTGCTTTGTTAGGCAAATATACTAACTGAGGGAACTAAAGTAACTCTAATCGTGTGATATATCGTAAAGAAACAGGGAAGACAATTCCTATGTTAATTACATCGTGCAAGAAAAGCATATGGGCCATACCACGGATGAATTGATGCATGGTAAGTTTTTTAGGCTCATTTTAGTGAATATGAGAAGACCACAGGCCAGTCTAGGCCAAGTGGACGCAGGCAGCCTGGTAAAAAACCAATTTTCCAGGTTAGGAAAATCTGTTTTCCTAATTTGTTGTAGTCTATGCGTAAAAAGCTGGACGCAGGACTCCCACCCCTCTGTTAAACTGGACGCATAGGATGCAGGGGGAGGGGGGGGGGGGGGGGTGCACACCCACTTAAAACAGAGGGAAACTGACAAAATCCCATTATGGCCGTTGACGGTAGTGGTGCATGGGCCTACTGTGCACAGTAGCCTAGAGTGCTATGACTCCTATGAGGACTGATGTTGAAAAATGACTTTTCAAGTGCTCTATTGCCAAATGCATGATAGAAGATAGGCCTACACGATAGACATTCTTCCATCGGGAGCTATCGGGATTACAACAGTGCAATCTGAATGGGCCACTGTACCTAACAACAATAAATTGTCGCCTGCAACTTAGGCCTAGTCGTCCTAGCTCCCGGACACTTAAAAATAGAAAAGAAACTGTGTCTCAGGGGTCTTATTCAAAGGGCAATACCCGAAGACCAGGCCTACTCAAGAATAAGCCCACGAACTTCCTGCTAGTTAATGTTCATGAGCCATATCTATTGTAAATGTCCTTTCTCTAGCCAATTAGGCCTAAGTGTTGTAGGCCTATTCAATCTATTAGCCTTCACTTAGGCTATTTAAGTTATTAGCCCAGAACTATGGAGAGAACTGGTTCACCAAATTATTGAATTATGTTTAGAGACTCAATCTTCCGTCCCGATTCCAAAGTCAGGTTTGTAGTCCTATGCAGAAGCATTTTACCCGCGTTTAGATACGCCCCTATAACATAACGCCCTTTCCAAGAAAAGTTTGCTTCTGAAGTCCAGCCTCGCCGGAAGTTTCCCCGTGACGTCACGCTTTCGTGGATGCCGCGAAATGTGGCGCTTAGCGGGCAGTGGTGAAGAGAGGCGCGAAGTGACATGGCTACCTGGGAACTCGTGGGAGAAACCCACAGTAATCATCCATAAAAGCTGGGAAATCTCCTCCAGTTCAATGTAAGTTTTGGCCTGTGTGTTTGTCAACATTGTAACTTACTGTTCAGAAAAGTTGGCGAGTTGTCTTGGAGTTACAAGGGATATTTTGGGATTTCCTTGCCTGGTGACAGCGAGGGACACGGGACAAGTTGAGTGAAGGTATTTAGGTCAGTTTCAGGAATATGGGCCATGTGGATTGCGCGGAGACAACCACTGCACCACCAGTCATCTACTAGGCTACACACTTAATGTCAAACCCCCAGCTTTTAATGGTAATTTACTGATTGTCAATTGCGTTTTACAGGTTTGTTCCTATTATTGAGAAGAATTCCTACACGGGACGCTGTATTTTTTAACCTGACATGTTGGTATTGGTTGGTTGCTTGTTTGAAAATAGTTAGCCCGACCCCAGGGCTCCCGATTCGGGTAGAGCCCATACATGTGCATGAGTGAGTGAGTGGTGGTGGTGGTGGTATAGTGGTGGTGGTGGTAGCTGACTATGTGTGCTGATCACTGTAACGCCTAGAACAGCGTTCTAGTGGTGCTCTGGTGGTGGAGGTGGTTGTAGTGGTGGTCTCAGGCCCTGGTATATCGCCGAATATGACTGGCGCAGTGAGTTACACTTACTTGTCACAGGGGACAACCCATCCAGCTTAACTCAACTCCAAATTGAATTGGAACCAAATAGGGTCAGTCAGCGCTAGAAAAGGCAACGGACTTGTTTGGTTTCATTCCCTTAGCGATCTAAGCCAAGGTTGAAGTTGGAAGACATTGACTTTGGAGGAATATTGTTATGGGAACTTGTTCGTGGACTGTGCCTTGGGTTATGGGGATGAGATATTTCTATGG
The DNA here is from genome assembly GCA_942159475.1 of Sthenelais limicola. Taxonomy (NCBI): domain Eukaryota; kingdom Metazoa; phylum Annelida; class Polychaeta; order Phyllodocida; family Sigalionidae; genus Sthenelais; species Sthenelais limicola. The sequence goes on along the minus strand of OW804096.1, from coordinate 80,205,703 downwards.
AAGCACTCGCAAGTTGTATTTCGCTTCGTATCAATGATGATGACTGATCATGTTAGTGATATGGTTTCTCGATGCCCTTGATTTTAGGAGGAGAGATAGGAGGAGACGAATTGAAGAGAAGACGTACGAAACGTTCTACCTTTGTAGCTGCTGTACTTCGGCCAGTCGACTTGCTAAGTATTAGGATATTCCTCTAACAGGATGGTGACCCGAGAGAGGGCCGTGAAATCCCGGTAAGTGATGACGACAGGAGCGGGGTGCTAAGGTCCCAGCCCTCAACAACCTGTTTGATCAACCTTGTGGTGCAGCACAGCAGCCGCAGCAACCACTGCTGCTGTCGCAACCCCTCTTGTAAAACTACCATTTGGGTAACAATCAAATGAACTCACACATCTTGGATTTGTAGAGACTAATTACTTTAAAAAACACCATGAGGGACATGCATAGAGAGAGGCTTACCCATCTTTTGGCTACTGCCATCGTGGAACTTTGGAAAAAAGAAACTGGCAGTTTATCCTCTGTTGTCATTGAAGGGACCATTTGTATAACTTCTGGCTCCGGGAAAACTACTGTTTTACAAGTGGCAGATCGCTTTAGTGGCAGCATCCCAGAAGCTGAAGATGGAAGTGGTGGGGGAGGACATACATCGTTCTCCTCCCCGGAATCATCTGGGGGGAGGTACTCGCATAGTTCTGCAGGAGTTATGAGGAGTTTCAGTATGCCTCATTGCTATAATGAACCTGCTCCTCCTAGAGTTGACTGCCAAAATCAGACTGCCATGGCAGCCTTCTTGGACAATTTATCCCCTGCATCTTTGGTTTCCCCTGGGACAGAATATTCTCGATCCAGCAGGGAAAGTCGGTCCCCCACCACTCTCCAACCTAACCACCGTGAGAATACTGAATCTGGTGTCGATGTAAGCACTGGGAGTATTAAAGAGGAACTTTTGTCTGAATCGGGCTCTGATTCCCCTGCCGAGGAAGCCAAGAGCGGATCGTCATCCTCGATTGAGGGAGGGTCCACTGGAGCCGTGTGTCCAGGCACTGGGTACTATACTTGTACAACTGAGATGAATAACAACACCATTGATCCCAAGTATGCACACAAGCCTCGATCCCCGCACAGCTCCCCTGAAAGAAATAAAAGGAGACATTCTAGAGATAGGTCTGTAGATAGAGATGGTTCCATGTCGTCTGAGAGGAAGCGCTCCAGTCTTGACTCTCAAGAAACGAGCTCCAGTAGAGAGCGGGGAATGAAAGATAGCAGAGAGTTTGATAATAGCGTTAATAGCCAAAGCCAAAAAGGCGATGACCAACAAGATGCTGTAGATCTTACAAGAAAAGGCGTAGACGACCTTGCTCTTTCTCCCCCACAGAGCTACACCGCTCAAGTTCGAGATGTCATTAGACAAAAACTACTAGCCAGTAAAAATAAACCCAATGAAGGAGGAGGAGGGGGTGGGGAAAATTGTGAGGAGCGAAGCCCTACCAGCAGCCATCATGTCCATTCCGACAGAAATACACCAAAAGTGCTAGAGACATTGGGCTTACACCGAAGTGAAAATGACAGGCTGGCAGATGAGAGGAAGTCTCCAATTCCAAGGGAAATTGACCTTTCCTGGTCTGGGAGGAGGGATAGGGAAGACCACAATCCCACCCATCACCCGAGCCAACAGCCTCCCAATCAGCCCAGAGACCCCCATCCTATTGAGGGAGTGGGCCCCCCTCTAATACTGAGTCCAGAGGAGTTGAGAATATCGGTTAGTCGTCATGGAACACCTATCTCAGGGGCTCACCCTCTGCTGGCCAGTCCTATCTCTCCAATAATGTCCTCGGGTGCTAATATGATGTCAGTGCCAAGTCCAACACCCAGTTCTAATGGTCCCCTACATTCCATCCTCCGACACCGCCCCTTCCCTCCTTTACCCCTTTCCATGCACCGTTCTAGCATGGTGCACACCGGTCCCAGTAGTGCCCCACCAATGTTCACCCATCCCGGATTTTCACCTCTGCAAAGCCCTTTGCAGCAACCGTCGCCCCGAGATGCCTCTCCATCGCCCACCGACCTCAGCCTCGATTCTTCCGGCGAGAGTGAAAAGGAGGTGGGCCCCAACGGTGAGCAAAGGGTCTATAGATGTGAATTTTGTACAAAAACTTTCCTGTTCAAGAGCAAATACCACGAGCACCTTCCAGTTCACACAAATGCAAGGCCATTCCAATGTCATCTCTGCTCGCGCACGTACAAGTACAAGTACGACCTCCGCGTGCATCTGCGAACGCACATGGGCATACCCACCAAGTCCACAGTGTGCCCTTTTTGCAACACCAAATTTGATACCAACAAACGTCTTAGGGTTCACATTAAAGACGCCCATCGAGACAAACAGAAAATAACAGAAGACGACTGTTCAAGCCAGCAGCAACAGGCCCAAGAGGCTACTACGGCAACAGCCTAAATCCATGAAAAGAGACAATCGCACATTTTGTAAATTGTTTGTTATAGTTTAACCTTGTTTTTGAATGCATCCTATTACCTCATTAATGTCATTGTTATTGAAACCTCTGCTGTTAAATCTTTAATCTAGTTTCACCTTCGAGGAAAGTTGAGTGCATGTTTAATATGTTTCTCTGAAGGCAATCATATACCGTAACAGTTATATTAAAACGGTGCAGCTCTTAGTAAGCACAAAATCAGAACTGATTATAATGCATGGGATGCCTCCAGATACCACTTTTTTTGTGGTGAGAGCCTTTCACTATGACAGCTCCGCAATACGCATTTATCTCATGGCCAGAATAATAATAATGATAATAATAATCACTTTAGAATCAACAATCATAACTATTATACCGTACGTTATTTTTTACTACAACTGTACTTGACCTTACCATAGCAGAACTATTGTCACACATATTAGCCATTTCATGTTCAACGATTGCCTTCTAAATTTTGTTCAGCGGTTATCTGATAAATAATGATAGGTCCATAGTTTATGCTAAGTTTACTCAACTTGACGTTGGATTATTTTACCAGCTGTGTCATTTTGATTTATCCTCTCGGATGTTTTAAGGCAGCCTCAACCATTTCCCCAGAGAATCAGTGAACAATAAGGCCAAATATATCTACCTCATGAACATTCTCAGACTCAAATAATATATTTTTAGGTGAGAACTCATTATTGAAATCATGTTATGAAATCATATTATATATGTATGATCGTAATTGCGCCCAATGAACCGTCAAAATCATCGATAATATTGGGGGTGAATATTTTATATCATTCATATATCAATAATATGTCATTTCCCATGCTCATTGAAATGGAAATCCAGGCAAGGCGATGACAATTTTAGAATTCCCGGCACTCAAAACATAGCTGCCCACCTGTTAGGTCTTTGGACGGGCCTTGCATGCATGGTTATGTGGTCTGCAGAATGGTATGACCGATGTATATACCATGGGAATAAGTCTACCAGGAAACGCTGATGGCGATCCATTCGTATATATATATGTGTGTATGTCAATGTATGTGGTGACTGCTGGAGGCTGTGTCAACAATTTGGCCACATGATGGGCGATCTAGCATTATAACCTGTGTATGCTATATATATTCAATGTCTTTCTTTTTTGATTTGGTCACTGGTCACCATTTCTCGGGACACTCATTATGACCAAACGGTAGGCACTTGTCACACGTATCATATACAAATGTCAAATGCCTGTAGTTCTGAACTAAGTATCATTAGTAAGGGTATGTATGCTATGTCAAGGTTTTATATCACCAATTTCTTTCACGAACCACTACCACATCATATCGAATGTATTATCCATAACAATTGCATATAACATTATTGGTATATCGGAGTTCGAAAGGTGTAATGTATTTTTCACTGCTGAATGGAAATTACACGTTTTGTAATGTAGAAAATCGAGGAATTATCATGTGTTTGAAATTAACAAATTTGTTCCTACGCTAAAGTAGAACAGTACCCAGTAATTAACTATTAATTCTTAACACGTAACCTAACGAGTATTTTGTTGGTCGATTTTAACCCATTGAGTTTTGGCTAGTTGTATATATCCTCCCTCAGGGAAAATGCTGCTTGGCCGTATCCCGGTGGAATTGGCACTCGTGCTTAGAAAGGAAACCTCTCCCTATGTTCTGGGGAAAATGTATTAATTGTAATCACTATGCATGATTTACCTTCGGACGTCCACAGTTAGGTGGGACGCATAATATGATTGATCCGCCATATTTTAACCAATTTTTGAAATGGGGCAATTAAACCCGTCTTATGACAAATATAACTAAGCATACACACATGTATCTTGTCAATGTTATGGGGTGTTTCTGCTTTAGCTGTATAATATGACTCCTCAGTATAGGGTACACACTGTTGAATGTGATCGAATGGTTTCGTAGGCTGTCCAGTAAATTGGTATGGTGCTATATTTGTTAGATTTGTATGGCAACTGAATGCAGACTCACTCTACCCAAAAAGTATTTCATCCCGGTACTTCCAACGTTTACTGTTACAGTTTTATTGAATATGTTTTACAGAGTATCGCCAATATTATATAACATTACTGCTCTAATCGTTGTGTATTTGGATACACAGACGTACAGGTACTAACACGAGTATAAATTAATAGAGATGGTATGGATGTGCATATATGTTACTGGTCTTTTTATATGTATTCATGACAAGAACGCTGCTAGAGATAGGGGATTTTAGATATGATTGACTCGGTGGGAAAATCTGCTTTACTCATATCAAGTGAGCTTGATAGAATTGATGGGCATTTTTAATGTGTAGGTTTTTAAGGCGCACATCTTTTACATATATACTCTATCATTTAGTTCTTTATTGAGAGATTATTAGACGTGTGCTTAACGATGAGTTGTTCTTAATTTCAGTGTGCTGGGGAGAGAGAGTGAGTGCTTAAACTCAAGTTGTTAAGTGTACATTGTAGTAACGTCAGAATGGATATTCTGTATGCTGTTAAAGCGATTATGAGGTATGACCCCTCTTATTAAGAGTTGCTTAAAATGATACAATCGCATGAATGCATTTGTTAGTTTTTGTTTAGATTTATTCATGTAACTGTCTTTGAGGTCACATTTCTTTGGAAGAATAATAAGTTCTGTATGTCTCGCGCATCTGTCCTTCAACGCAGAGATTATTAATGAAATTGCTTCCATTAAAAGTGGACTATATGCCATGCTCAGTTGTTGCATTGCCAGGACAAAAAGCTTAAATTAAGAGCCTTTGCCAAATGTATGGTACGCTAGTGTTGGCAACTCTCTAACATGTATACCTGTGGTATTTCGAAATATTGTGATGAAGCAGTTGTTTATTGTTGGCAAATGAATATAATTGCGATGGAAGCCCGTCTTAAATCCCGTAGTCATAGCAGTAGGCCCAAGTTGGTGATAAATGCCCATAATGAATATATGTGTTTTTGCGTGAACGTGTACTAAATAATGAGAATAACTTGTATGATAGTGACAATTATTGTATACTAATGACATGTCAATCAGTCATTTTCATGACTTTCATTAAGGGTATTCAGTCTTATGACTGACAGTTACATTATCATATTAACTCACACATTGCAAGCTTGAATCACATATATTTTTGAAAGAGGTTTTCAACTTTGTTTATATACTCACGGTAGGTTTGGTAACTTGAGTGACTACATTTATAATATCTTGGTGATAATTTCGTTACACTTGAATGTGTTTAACTAAAAGACTTTACACTTGGTACGCCGTTACTTGCAGTTCAATCCAGTGCTTCGCGCACATTTCCTAGCTGTGGTAATGTTCCTAACGGACCAAATGAAAAAAGTAGATCAACTATACAATCATTCCTCTGAAGGACATATTCTCGATCATTCGTTCATTTTCTACTATTTCAATGATTTGGAACTTGTAACATGTGTAAGGCTTTATTCATCCTGGTCGGTAAAGTATAATGAATCGGTGCATATAGTCCAGCTGATATTCATTCCTACATGTGTTACATGTCTAATCGGTCTACTAGTATTTTGTATATATCAATATCAATACATTCCCTGTTGCGTTCATTGAAGCTAAAACTCTTATTTTAGCCTCTCCTCTTCCTTCAGTTTCTTTATACAAGCGGGGCTTTTATCACTGACTGCAAAGGTAAATATCATCTATTGTCTCTTCTTATTATTCAAATTATGGCGATTCTTAAGTGAACTGAGATTTGGGGCTCCCTGGGCTTTCGTAGAAATTCATGGAAAATCCAATTTTCTTATTTCCTAGTTTTAGCTCCACAAAGAAACTTCAATGCTATAAATTTATATGCGTAATAATGCCAGTTAATTCCCCTTCCCTATGTACTGGTCCATGCCAAGTTTCCTGAGCGTCGGGTGTTGTGACTCACACTTGTCCTGGTGTCAAATAAACTTCCTGAACTGGAAGTAACTTTTTTTTCATACCGACGTGGTAGAGGTAGCCACATGGGTAAACCAGATAGAAATGGGAATTGTCATTACACCCCGAAAATTTCCCAGTCTGAGAAGTCAAATCTCGTGGTCTGATATTCTGCCCCAGTTAAGATACAGGATCGTTCATGTGGATACCATAATTACAGACACTAGGAAGCTACTTGATATTCAAATGTGTGCCGTGTATCCCTTATTTGAAAGATATCTAATTCTAAACAAAAGGCACATCCAAAGTCAGCATGCTTTGCTAAACATGTTACCATCACCATAGCCAGGAACTATGTATGTAGGTGGTAACTTGACATTTCATTACTACACATCTGAATAAATGACCCATATATGGTGTATAGAAACGGTTTGTGAGGGAGATCCGAGGGTGTAGGGTTGGTGTACTACTTGTACTATCATTATGTGCCACCTCTCACTCTCTATTTCCATCTAACATATATGTGTGTGTGGCCGGGTAGAAATTGAAGAGAGAAAGAGTTCTCGGAGCTTGGCAGATTACCATGCTGGAGGTCGGGGGTCAGCAGTCCGTGCTATGCGGAGGTCATGATCAGAGTGGTTATGATCTGCCTGTTCTAATGGTTGGAGTATGGGACAGTATCATGGTATCTCCCAGTAGTATGTCAGTTTAATGTCAAAACACTCGTGTGCGCCCTCGGCATGTGATATTATATAGAGAGGTCGGGTTGTGTATTAGAGATGGTTCACCAAGTGGTTGGATGCCGCTTAGCCTATATTTATTGAGGTATACTCGATACTGTTCCAAGTGTGGGTATATTATTATGTCAATATAAAATAATTCTTAAGTCAAGTTTCGAGTTCCATTTTAATTACCCTTCCTTGCAAGAATCGCCAGCAAGTACATGTACATGCCAGTCGATGCTAAGTGGGAGCAGTGTTTGTCATAACTTTTTTTTCATATCATACATTTACCATTGCCTATTTTGTAATATGATGAAGTAGGTCAGTATAGCAGACTTCTCTCTCTCTCCCCGCTCTGCCTGCCTGACCTTGGTGCGACTTGTCCCCAACATCCACTATCTTCCAGGAACTATGTCAGCTGCTGTCGCAGCAGCTGTAGGCATGGCCATACCAGGACCTGTCGGGAGATGGTAGGGAAAGGGTGTCACTGAGGGAGGGGAGGAGTCGTATCATGGAATGTATCATTTGGCGGGAGAAATAGGCGGTGGAACCATGACACTTCTAGGCTACTTGATTTAGAATGTTTTTTTAAAAAAAAAATGATTTCCTGTGTGTGTCAGGTGATGTCAGTCTAGGTTCTTATGCCACTGTCGCTTCATTCCCCTGTTCATCAACGCCCCCGCCCCACCCATACCCATGGACATTTCTAGGGGCCAATTTTGGGAGGGGTTCGATTAGTGGGGCCCCCATAGAGGCGTTTGACCCCGCATTTACGTACTTCATCCATTATTTTTTGGTACCATAAGTTCTGGGCGTCTTTGTCTTCAGAATCTATGGTTATGGACTTGTGCCAAATAGCAACAGTATGTCACTAATCCACCGACTCACCCACCCCAGCAATCCATAACATGGATTTTTTGCCACCCCCTACACCTACCCATCCCTACAAATCTCGTCCACGAATGGACTTGTGTCATATGTGTCGGTAGGTGGAGTGTCATGTGTGTCTGTAGCACAGGGTTGGGGGCTATGTTGGACGAAAACTCGGCTCCTCCTGTCTTGGCTCGGGGCTGCTTATGTTGGATGGTTATGGACAGTATTGAGAGTAGGCGGGCGGGAGGGAGAGAGGATCGAGGACGAGGTGGAAGACCTACGAAGCCCAGGTGTAACCTGATCGGGCTAGGCACCTCCCAGAAACACTTGTTGATGGTTACCAGGCGAATGGTTTTGGAACTGGTGTGGGAATGTGCCAGCAGCCCCGATGGTTCGTGATGATGCCCGAAGTATGGCATGGCATCATTGGAGGGCTCTATAGTTAGAGAACTCAGACCTCATGGTGGCTTGTATAGGCTCCTCCTAGAGCTCCTGCATCGGGGGGAACTAGGCAAAAAACATGCCACATGACATGTCATGAATTGTTTGAATATTTTTTTACTTATCCAGATATACCAGTAGCGGTTTTCCTCGCCTTCTGGATCCTGGACGCCTAAAGGATTTGGATCGTGTGGTTGCTATGGTCACGTTAGGGTACAATTGATAATCGCAGAATAGTCGCTCTCACAACTAAGTCTTGACATTTAACCTGTCCTCAGTGGCATTGATTTCCGTTGATTTCCCTGGGTTTCTTTCAAATCGACTCCTTTTTGTTCATCTGGCACGAGCACTTTCAGTGTCATACCGGTATTGTTCAAAGCTTAAAGAGCCACAATTAATTGTCACAATTAGTGTTGACTCAGACTATGGTATCAGTGCTACTTGATAAAAATATTCAAGGTGTCGATTCCTCATTCTATGACAACTTGTTCTTTAACCTGTAATTTAAAGTATTTTGTGATCATTTCAACATGTATCATTCTTTGTTTACATTATAGTGGTTTTAGATCCTAATATATAGAACCTGAAGTTGTGATGGACAGTGATAATGGAGTTCATATTATCTGTGTCATGGTAGGATTTGTACCTTGTACTTGGCGTCTGATAGTCTTGTGTTTCAGACCAGTTTAGGGCAGCGTTATACTCTGGCTTTATCTTGTGGTTTCATAGAAGTACATACCCCGAGAGTTGTTCTTGGCACTATGATCTCTTATCTCTTTTATACAGTTATGATGATCCCAATATGTGTTTATTATGAATTCCACTCATAATTCGGAGGTCCAATGTACTGGAACTTTATCATCAAGCCGACTACGGTACACAAGGTCCATGCCTCGGCCTTATCTTATCCTAGATCTATATCTAAAACCATGAGAATGACATGCCTCGTTGACATATTACTCTTTCTAGGCTTTAGTGTTTTTATGTTACTGGCTGTCCGTTATGTATTCCATGAAAGACATTGGTTTCGATAAAACTGGATATGATTATATGATATATTTGTCCCCAAACACTATTCATGGGAGTATGCCCTAGAAAATTGATTCAAACAAGTTTTTTTAGGTCTTCCACCAAAAAGTCCTGGGAGGAATGTTTGTCTACCAGGCGACGCGATGGTTATCCATATGATTCTGATTATGGACACGCCATCGAAATAGAGAACCTCAGACATAGCCAGGAGGAAATCATCAATGACATTAAGTTCAGATTCCCATGGAAATATTCCAAGGACCCTTCGAGGGGAGGGACAACAATTTGGGAGGGTGAAACAAAGACATTTGAAGAATTGACTCTTGAGGCAGTGCCTAACACGTCCCTTTTCTATCTTGGGTGAATAATATATTTCAAAGTGACTGAGGCTGTTCTGGATTTGTGAAAACATTTTTGTTCTGCTCGAGCAACTCGCCTGTATTTTAAGTTACCAGATGCAGGCAGCTTTGTATAACAAGTGGTTGCTCTCTTGTTTGGGCTCCAGGAAAACCGGAGCAGCGCCCGGTTACACACTTGATACCAGGGAGTCTGGGCGGTGGCCTCAAATGGTTCGAAGTTTTGCATCAGCTGAGGTTAAAGTCTGATCCACAGGCCAGGCTGCATGGGGGATCGGATTGCTTATAGCCCTAGGAATGTCCCTGCACTTTCCTAACTCTTGGTAATAGAAGGTCCCTAGACCATTGTCACCATGAAAGAAATGGGCCCTACTTGGTTCAAATTTACAGTGGCCATCCACTAGATTTGTTAGCTTGATTTGGAAAATCATCACGCTCTTGTAATTGATGTATTCCAAGCTATTTGCCTGACACCATGTGGTTTAAGAGGTACGATATTGTACTCCCTTCGCTTTGACTTTGCACAGTTCACTTAAGAATAAAAATAATTTGAGGTCCGGTTTCTTATTAGGTAAAAAATGTTCTTTCACCATGTCGGCTTCCAGGTTCCCATACGTCCCAATGAGATCAATCCCTTTTCTTTCTCGGAGATCTCCTTTCAAACAGTCTATAAACTTCCAGCTTGTTGTTTTCCTGCTTCTTTCTGCTCTGTTATCCTTATCCATAGTAAATAATGAATGTTTTAATTCCGTAATTACTTTTTGTTGGTAAATAATTCTTTTGTGAATTCAGTTTTATTTTCCATGTATATCCATTACAATGTGATACCTCTGCATGTGTGAACTAATGCACTCTTACCATGTACATATTTTACAGATAGTTGAATTTTCCACAAATTATTGAGAGACATGTATTTGTGATATATATACACTTGATGAGTAGATATGTCTACTGGGAGCCTAGTGGAAGAACAAGTCCTTGTTCTTTACTCACTACAAGTTAACTTCGACATTTACTACTCTAGTTGTTAGTCATAATTTGTAAATATGTACATATTATTTTCAAACGTTATACGAGCCATGTGGGGCTTCCCCTTGGCAATCGATGGCATTTTCATAATTCAGAGATGTTTGTAAGCACTTTGGTTCATTTTAATACAGTCAGAAATACCTCGGTGAAGTTAATTGGTATAGCACATTATACATGTATAGCAATACTGACATTGGAAAAAGAAGGCATTGGAGTGGTAGTTCATATGGTATGAAATATGGGGATGTGTTTAATATGCTGCCATTTTGGTATGCAAATAGTGGACTACAGAGGGAATGTTCATCTTAAATTCCTGGGCAGTTTGATTGTATGATCAAGCTCTAAATGCTCAAATTGAAGTCTGAGAAAATCATTGGATCTTTCACTCCAGGATTTCACTCGACGTCATGTAGGCCTAAGTGTATGTCTTTCTTTTTGAAGATGAATTGAAGAGCTCGCTATCGATTTGTTGATCGAAAAAAGACCAAACTAACTCCTTGCAATTTTTTCTCTAGCTAACTTGCTTTGAATTTCTTGTATGACCAGTATGTCCTCAGGGTACTCGAAACTAGTGGTGCCCCCAACCGTCTAAGTTAAAGTAGGGTTATATTGGCGCCTCAAGTTAACAACTGTAGAAGTTCCTCTCAGACTGTTATATAATAGGTTAGGGGGTTTGTCGCATTCTAGCGAATTGTATGGTTTATACGAGATGGTTCACATGAATGATAATCACTTAGGGCAGCCTTTATATGCTATAGATGATACATTTTACACTGATAAGGTAGATAACAGCTAGTCGGAAAATAACAACGTGCCCTGTCGATAACATATATTATAGAAAGCATGTTCTGTATTTGACCACTAACGAAATTTACCCACCAAAATATCGACAAAACAATTAAAAACACAAGTATTCAGGTTTATTTAATACGATCATGTATGACTGTATGCAATGTGTATTTCTACTAATGAAAGCTTAATATTATGTGATGGCTGTCTGGATATATTACCGTACTTTATAAAAATATATCAAACCCAGACTTGTATTTTTGTAGTCGTGACTGGTTATAGGGTACCTTTGTAAACGTGGAACTTGAGGAACAATGAATGCATATATTTTGATCATGGTATTGTTTTGAGATTTGAAAAAGATCATAGGGTTACTTATTACTCACTATTTCATGATCTGATGGGCCAATTGGCTATCGTATTATTCGGACCTCTCGTACCCACATCAAGCCTACCAAAATGAAATATTTCCATGTCATCAGGCAGATAAACGGTGGTTTTCTATGCACATAACATAGTGCTCACTGGCTTGTGAAAGTGGTAATTTGTACTCAAATTGGAACGATGTCTTATTGGGTGTGCTGGCATTTTTCATTGAATAAAGTGTTTGAAACAATTGCTGTATTGGATCTTTAAGTTTTTCAATTATTGAAGATAGGCCTATAGCTTGAACTGGTTGACTGGCGATTTCCACTAGGCCTAGGGCCTACTATTTTCGTCCCTTCAGTGATTCTGAGCGACAGCTGTAGGGCCTAATATTTTCGTGGACATCTACGATATGTTCTTTATCTACGTATCATGACAACAGCCTAGGATAAACCAACTAGCACAGTATAAGGAATTCACCATCTCTAATGACCTGGCTACTATTGACCCAGGAAGGGCTCGCCCTATGACATTACATTTACAATGTAGGCCTAGGCCTAATTCTAGCCTACCGGTAGGCCCTATAGTCCGATTGATAGGCCTACCTGTACCCCGTTAATTTAAATTTACGTTGAATCGAATAATCAATTAGGTAGATGTCACAGTGTAGCCTACTAAAAGATGTAAGCCTATTGTAGGCCTATCTACAAAATCTACAGGTCGGGGTACCGGTACCTGAAACAAAAAATTGGCTCAAAGTGTCCCACCCTCCCCCTACCTCTACCCCGTTTATTTAAATTTACGTTGAATCAGTGAACATTAGTTCATACGTTGAAATGAGCTCACTTTGGCACAACCAGTTTTATAGATGAACAAAATTAATGTATTGTAAACCAAGTTATCATTTTGTTAGTTCGAAATTTCCGTTTCAGTTGGACATTTAACGATAGGAAACAGTTTTTGCCGATCACAGATTCAAGCAAGTGGGATCCCGATGAAAAAATCTGACATGGTCTAAGTTACATACCCAGCTTCATTAAAATTAAGTCAGTCATAATTTTAACCTCAGCCCAAATGCATACCCCCAGAATCAGTCTCTCCAGAGGCCCACCGGCCTAACCATCAAGTAGCTACACACCAGTGCCACCTACAGTCATGTTAAATTAATATGCCGAATCACCGTCAGATGGCAGCAGGCGTGTAGCCAAAATAGTGGAAATTTCTATCTTCACTTTTGTGCGACATTTGGTCAATATCAACCTCAATTCAAAACTTTTGAAAAAGGGACAGCTAAAATGAGACGAAGGGGTGCTGGTATTGCTGCGATAAAAAATAAAGACCTTGCTCAAGTAAGTAAAGTTGTATTTTGTATGCGTTTGTTTCCTATTATCGCCCAACTTATGCACAGAAAGTTGAGGAAATGAATCTTAAAAGGGACTACGTAGGTCCTACGTACAGTCGTTTGGGCCCCTCGCCAATTGGGCCTGGTTGATTGGGGCCCAGTCGGAAATACATGCTTAGTTGTTTATGCCTGTGTGTATGACCAATTGGCCCACAACATTACTAAATTACACGGTATTGATTTGACCCAGCTGTGCCATAGCCGAATACAAACATCCCATATTTATATCGGTCATAGGCTAGCCATAGGCATAGCAGAGACTGTGACGGACCGTCATAGAACCTAGTCATAGCCATAATATGTACGGTATATTAGCACAATCAACCCACCAGTTACAAGAGTTAGTATCTCTGTTTGGTTCGACTAACTAATAACCATAGGGCTAGGCTACCCAGACGGCCAGGCCCGGAGCTAGTATAAGTATCTAGTATAAGTAGTATACTATAGGCTAGGCTAGACCTAGGCCTACATTAAACTTAATTTATTACATAATCTGCAGCCCAATAATATTATAGTATATGATTAGGCTACCATAGTATGGTCATCTTACACTGTGGTCATCTTACTTTTATTCCCAGATTACATGTAAAATTACTAAAAAAATCTACATTTTTGCTACTTTCGATACTATGCTATACAGCCCCGATTATATTCGCCAGTCTGTGAGCAGCACGTATAGTCTATTGTCTATTGTCCGCCAAATCAGGGAATAAAGGCCTGTGCTTAAGTAGCTGACACCCCCCCCCCCCCCCGCCCCCCGCGCCCCCTCACACACACCTACCCTTAGTTTTTAACTTTAAGCTAGCTGTCAGTGATACATTTGTTTCAAGAGGGTTACTATTTTTCTCTCTCTTAATTGGAAATTACATGCTGGGTTGGGTTGAAACCGATGAAGTTATTTTTGTTCACATTATCACTTATCAAGTTGTGTTTTATCAATATTACAGGCACGGTATCATGATAAAGGCGAGGAAATCGCCTCTGATCAACTGGCTCGCGTAAGTATCTAGACTAGGCCTAATATTTTCGCTGATTGTACTACTTGCTTTATTTTGTGGGGTAGGTCTACCGTATTAAATTAAAAATATTAAGCTCACCTGCCTTCAGTAATATTTAATTTATCAAAGCAGCAGAATAATCTGTTAACTAGCTGTGTTTAACAATAATATCAATGTTAAGAATGACAGAATTTACTACCGTATTTTTCTCCATCCTTCTAGTTAAAAAGTAGGCTATACATGTAAATATGCCGTACATTCTTTCGATAACGTATCGTGATTATTTACTAGCGCTGACAAAATTTAAGATCTTTGGCCTAAATACAAGATTTCAACAATCAAAATCCACCAGGTGATTCCAATGTTTTGGGTTGTAGACATTTAACCTTTTCTGTAAGGTAATCTGACGTCCATCTGTTAAAAAGGATTTCTGACCATAGATGAGTAGATTACCCAAATGGAAATTTATACGGTATTGTATTTTATATCCACCTAACCTCCTTCCAAGAAGTGACCAATTTATTGATAACGCGACCCTCAAAATTGCAGTTATCCAAACAACTAGATTCGTTCAAAGGTTTTCTGGAAGA